>VDFB02000017.1:6643646-6860912 GCA_007258455.2 Sequoia sempervirens | reverse complement strand
CCACTCCCTCCCTCTATCTCTCTACCCCCTACCATTAACCTTATGTCCTAAAACCTTAACCCTAAACCCTTAAACCCTCTACCCTCTACCATTATCCCTCCCTTCCTTTATCTCTATCTAACTCCCTCCCTCTCTCTATTTCTTAGGTCTCCATCTATCTCTCTCTCAATACTCCCTCTCTCTCTCTCACTCCCTCTATCTCTCTCCCCTCTACCCCTAACACTCTACCCTCCATCTCTCTCCCACTCCCTCCCTCCCTGTCTTTCACTAACTCCCTCTATCTCTCTCCCCTCTACCCTTAACCCTAAACCCTAAACTCTTAACCCTTAAATCATGTACCCTCTACTCTCTCTCTATCTCTCAATTCTCTCCCTCCTACCCCCTCTCCCTCTCTTAGGTCTCTCTCTCTCTCTAATACTCACCCACTCTATCTCTCTCCCCTATATCCTTAACCCTAAACCCTTAACCATTAAACCCTAAACTCTTACAACCCTATACCCTCTACCATCAACCCTATAGCCTCTAGCTCTCTCCCGCTCCTCTCTTTCTCAAGTCTCACTATCTCTCTCTCTCTCTCACTCACTCCCTCTATCTCTCTCCCACTCCCTCCCCCCTCTCTTTCACTAACTCTCTCTATCTCTCTCCCCTCTACCTTTAACCGTAAATCCTAAACCCTTAACCCTTAAAACCTCTACCCTCTACTCTCTCTCTCTCTCTCAAGTCTCTCCCGCCTACCCCCTCTCCTTCTCTCAAGTCTCCCTCTCTCTCACTCACTCCATCTATCTCTCTCCCCTATACCCTTAACCCTAAACCCTTATAACCCTCTACCCTCTACCCTTTATCTCTCTAACACTCCCTCCCTCCCTCTCTATCACTGACTCCCTCTATCTTTCTCCCACTCTCTCCCACCTCTTTGTCACTCTTCCTTTCCCTCTCTCATTGTCTCTCCCTTTCGTTCTACCCTCTCTCTCTCTCTCTCTCTCTCTCTCTCTTTTCCACCCTCCACCTCCTAATTACTCTTAGGTGTATGTGTGCACAAATCGGATATCCAATTTATAACACTAAAATTCTGCCATTACAATACATTTTAAATGGCTGCATATATCTATTTATACCTGACCCAAATCGGATATCCGATTGTGATTCTTTTCCTTGGGAATTTCTTTGGACAATGTACTGACACCCAACCCAAAAAAAAAAGTCAACTCAGGATTTTTAGATTTTTTGGTGGATGCAAAATGCTACTTTTTTTACATCACCACTTTTTGGCCCATCATGATCCTGTACATACCCTTACCCAATTGATATTGCTTGCAAGTGATATTTATAGGATTTTTTTATCATTGGCATATCTCTCACTAGTTCTCTTTGACTAATTTTGACAAAGTTGTCAAAGTTTAGATGCCCCATTCTTTTATGACATATCCAACTCTCATCTTCTTTTTTGATATAAAATTTCTCACCTTCAATGTCACTTAGAACATAAATATTATTTCGTATTCAGTTGGCTTCTACAAGTTGCCTCCCTTCCTTACTTATCTCATGCAACCTTTGGCATGAAGTGTGAGGATGTGCCTTGGGTCACACAACTAACTAACACTTAATAATTTATGCTTCTATCCTTCCACATATATTAAATTATTTGTTATTGTTCTCCCATTATCCAAACTAAGGAATCCTCTTCCTGAAATTCTTGTCAATGCATTATAACCAAATCTTACAATTCCACCATTGGTTATTTTTAGAGTGATGAACTTGCTCTTATCACTCGTCATATGTCTTGAACACCCACTTTCTATATACCATTGATAAATTTCATTTCTAGCATATAGGGTTGGTTGATCTATCATGTATTTTTCTCTCATCTTTCATTCTTTTGAACTTTCTTCTCTCTTTTTTCCTTCCTCCTTGTTTTGCTTACAAGGTACCAAGAAATTGCTTTTGCAAAAAAATTGTTGGATGTCCAATATTATTGCACATACGACATATTATGTTCGGATTCATGAGTGGAGTGAATAAGTTGATATTTTTGTTCATCATTCCAAAACTTCCAATCTTGTTGCTTGCAAGGTTAGCTCTAGCATGTGCTCCATGATTCATAGTTCTATGGCTATAATTATTTTTAGCATTGAATCTACAAATTATTTTCTTATGCCTAAATACTTTGCAAACAAAAAAATAGCCTTGGAAAGATGGATAAAAACCTGTTTGTATGCACCTATCTCCATGGTTTTCCATTGATTCTCTTCATGGTTTTCCATTGATTATTTTCATGGTTTCCCATTGATTTTCTTAATTATCCTCTTATGGATTTCTAATGTTTCTCTTCCTTTTTGTAGGTTTCACCTTTGATAGAGTCTTGAACCATTTGTGAGTAGGTTTTTTGTTTTTCTTTATTTTCCTCTTTAGATGGCTAACTCCTTTTTTAACTTTTTCCTCTTCAAATCCAACCACACTCTTGTCACATGTGGGCTTTTGGGCATTTATGATCTTATCCAAATTTCTAAACTTTTCACATTCTTCAATTCTTGATTCAATTATGCTACAGTATTTTCCAACTCTTTCCTTAGTGATACAATCTCAAATTCTAACTTTTCACAAATTTCTTCCCTTTCTTTTAACTTTCTTTTGATTTGATCTTCAATTCTTTTTTCCTATTCATATTTAAACTTTAGATCTAAGATGACTTTCTTGGATTCTTCTTCATTCCCTTTTGCTTCTTCATATTGTATTTTTACATCCATTATTATCTTCTCGACCTCTTCAAGATCATTTGGTACCTTTTCTTTAGATTAATTTTCCTCTTGAAAATTTTCTTTTAAACATACATTTCTTCTTTTAAGTGAATGAATCTCATTATATGCAAGATAATTTTTTTCCTCAAGATCCACTTCTTCATCAATTGCATTCTTCTTATCTTCCACTTCCTTTATTATCCTCACGATTTTCAATAGTATCTTTCATCTCTATAGCCATGAACAAGAAATATCTCTTCTTGATCACCAAAAAAATCATCATCATTTTCTTCTGATCCATCATCATATTCATTAGAGTAAATGCTTATCTTTTTCCTCTAAAATTTATTACTTCTCTCCAATTGGTTTTGATAATGGCTCCTCCTCAGTTGTTGATATCATCTTCCTTTATAAACATTGTAATTTTCTTCATTGTTGATGTTTTGTTTGGATTACGGTTTATTGGCTAACCCTATTAATAAAAAAATGAGTGCGAATGAGTTCAAGTACATGTCGAATATGAGAACATGGTTGAGGTAGAGGTGTTTAGCCGATTGACATTGGTGAATATGATGGAAATCTTGCACATACCATGTACATTCATACGTTTCACATTTTTCATATAGTTTGGCCAAGTATATTCTATGAGTGTATGCTTTGTGGTTGTTTGGGAAATGAAGAAAATTAGTTAATATGCATTAAAATATGGTTAGTAAAGCTAACATAGAATTGAGTAATTAAAAAGACTAAATATGCTTTATTTTGATGTTGCCATTATGTTTACTTTATTTATAAATCATTTTTATTTTATGATGATATTAATCCAATAAAATATTATTATCCTATTTGTAGATATAAATAGTTTGATAAATTAAAACTTCACATAATTAATAAAAATAAAATAAATAAATTCAATAAGTAATTGATTAATGAATTTTCAATTAAATAGAAAAATAATTAAAAAATAATTTAAAAAGGTTAACTAAATAGATTTATTTAAAATTACCCAATTTTGAGTTAAAAAAGGTCAGAATTTAACTAAAAGTGCATGACCTTAAATATTCTAGAACCATATGTTAAATATTTTTTAATAAATGTAACTTATGTGGAGGGAGTTGAGCCATGATAGGGGCATTTTGAATTGATTTTCTTAAAGTTTAACATCCACAAAGGGCATAGTTTTGGAGGAACTGAAGTTTTCTTTATTGCTTCTTGATAATTTTGAGGCAAGGATTTTTAAAAATAATTTTGGAAAGTTGTGATATTGCTATCAGGATTCAATCGTGTAGTTCTCGAGTCAAACTCATTGATCCATGTTTTATGAGTCAATTTTGAGAAGCCTCTAAAGAAGCAATCTGTTGCCATTTTTAAGACTCTCAATTGAATACATACAGCTGCTGAAAAAAGAGATATTTCACAAATATTTGAAGGAGATATTTCGATGAAGAGGTGAAAACTGGAAGGAGATTGCTACCAGGTTGACATGGGAGGAAGAGATTGGCATTAATTTGTGAGGGCGTAGGAAACCAATAAGTCCGCAAACCTGGTTTTTGTTTCTCATGTTGCATATTTATCTTAAATATAAGGTAGACAACATGAATAACGACATATTAAACCTTTCCTTAAGTTGTTTGAAAGCGAATATTTCACCAAAAAGTCCTCTTTGCCTTCCTATTTCTTAGCCTCGATTAAACATTAATTGCAAGGTTTGTTTGGTAGCGATGACTAAGATTAATGGCAAGAATAATCCTTGATTTTCAGTCTCTCTACCTGCGCCGAAATGGAATCTTTGAAAAATTTGTATGGAAACAAATAAAGTATAAAGGACAGAGGAGTATAACATATGTAGTACTATTTAGTGCCTTGATAGCCATGCATGTGAAATATAGAAACATAGACTGGGCACGAGAGCTGTTGGCAATTCGAATGATCAACCCAGTTGGTGTAACATTATGTTTCCATTGATTTTAACTTAAACCTGTTTGTCCACTCATTATAGAAAGGTCACTGTCAACGAGAAAATTCATCACCATCAACAATTCATTGTCATGGAAAATTAACTGTAAAAAATTCATACAATTAATTTTTTATGTAGTGAATTGTCATGACGGTGAATTTTTCCATGATGAATTGTCGATGGTAAATTTTCCATCGATGAATTGCTGGCGGTGAATTTTCCGTATCCATATACCCCTTATAATATTAATTATCCATTTCAAGAACCATAACCTACATTTTTATTTATATTTCTGTGATACCTTTTTAAGAGAAAATAATCATTAAACATTTCTTTAATCATTGATTCTTGACACGATATCAAACCAACAGGTAGCTAACCTCTCATATCACTAAACAAAAAATTATGATAGCTAATGAAGATTAAATACACCATAAACAGAAACGATATGCTCAATATACCATCCATTGACAAGGAAAATTGAATATCCAAGTTCATATTTTGGTCTCATTCTTTTTATTACTGTAGTTCTCGGCTTCATACAATGGTGTTATCATGTTCTCGTTCATGTTTGGTTCATTTGTATAATAAAAATCTGCCAATAACAGTATATTATAGTAAAGTTGACAATAGTTTTCCATTATAGTTTAACCAAGTTAAGAGTTTCCTATTCCTTCTTTATTTTTAAATGGAGTCCTTAAATTAATTTGATTTGCAAAGCTAAAAATTTTGAGCAGGGTTAAAAAATTCAGAGCTATACACAAAATAGTAAATAAGTATATGTTGCATATAGTATTAATGTTTCTTTTGTATAACAATGAATAAATAAATGTATGAATTTAATTAATGTATTATATTAAGAAATATCAATAATGGAAGATAAATCGCATGTCAATCATTTATATTATTTTGTTTATGCATGAAAGCATGGAATAGTGAAAGACATAGAAAAATCATTTGCATGGCATGAATTAATGATTAAATTAAGGAAATATTGTATTATTTGTGTCTGCGGAAAGTTATCTTTCGAGACAAGTGTCAAATATGGGTAATCAAGGAGTGTAGATACTACTTTTTCCTGATCTACTTTTATTAGTTGTATACAATTTATACTTGGTCAACCTATTTTGACCATTGAGATAGATGGATTTATTATATATATTTTCTCTCTACCATATCCTAGTATCAATCATAGCATGTTTTAGTATGATAGAAATGCATGTAGATATACTAGGCATGCACCGTATTCCATCATATTCTTCTGTTTCTTTCTTCTAAATATTTCATGTAGGGTTGATGGTTCTTCATGTCAGGAAGAACTCTTAGGGGTAGTGTAAGCTTCATGGTTGGGAAAAAAAAGTGCATGGATCATGTTCTTGTACTTTGAGTTATAGGATTATTATTGGATTGGACTATTGAAGATTCTAGTGTTTGCATACATCACTTGTACTTTTATTGTATTATTATGACTTATTGGCAATGGACTACCTATGCCCACTATTGTATCACATTATCTCATGTACTTATGATTCATGTATGGACAATATGACAAATGATGTCTTGGCTTGAATGAATATTTTCTCTTGTATTGATGTAAATGTAATTACTTCAAAATATGATTAAGGTGATTTTTATTTGGATTATGAACCTTACACAATATTCACAAGTTCGAAAAATCTAAATCTTTTCAATATTCACAAATCTAATTCAAATTCACATGTCTCTTTCCTTCTAAATCCAAACGGTATTGACTCATCTCACTAGTATAATTCTTTTATTTTATAATGTGAATGCCTTCACTATACATTAGATTTGTTTAAGTCATAAATTTTCTCTTATTCTACTCTTTATTCAAAAACTATTCATTGAAAAATTGTTGCTTTTAATTTTCCTTTCAACCTTTATTTGTACCAATTTTTTTCTTTTGTCAAAGGATGTGTCTTTTATGAGTGGTATGCCTATTCAAATGGATTTGACCTTTCAAAAACCAATTGTTTCCCTTTCTTTAATGATTTTTATCTTGTAAGTGTTGCCCCTTTTAATTAATAAAGAGATATTTAATGAACAGTTGCCTTTAATAGATTGTTGTCTTTAATTTATGGAGTGGTCACAACTTTTTGTTTAACTTTGAGTTATATTTATTACCAATGTTAACATATTCTAACTAAAAACATTAAAATAAAATGACAAAAAGAAAAGAAAAATAACCTATAAAATGATTAGAAAGAATAAATAATATGGGAGAGAATTAGACCTAGGGAAACCCACAATTGAATCTAAGCATAAAGCTAAACAAAATCTATAATTTGTACAAAGATGCAAGGACAAACCCTCTCTTAATCACCCAATTCTCAAGACACACAAGCATTTTGAATCCGAAGTGTGGAAATATGGTAGATAATTGAATATACAGGGGTTAGCTACCCTACATGTACACCATTCATGTTGCCAGGTGTGTGCAAGAAGTTGAGTCCACTTTTTGGCCAAAAAGTGGAAGTGTTTTCCCTGATTTTTCAGAATTTGTCACACTTGACCTTAAAATTTGAAGAACTTTGAGATGGAATCTTAAAAAATGTCACTAATTATAAAATGTAGTACTCAAAGTCTAGTTTCAAATATGTAATTTATTTCAATACCCAAATGATATAAATTGGTTTTCAATAGGCATTTCTAAAAACCACTATTTAAAAGTCTTTTTTTTTACCATACCATGCACGTGTACATCATCCATATTTTGACCTAAATAATCGTATTTTTCTAAATCCTTTTGGAAAAATATTTGTAATTCGCTAAAGCACTGTTTTGATATTTTTGTAATTTTTTATTGAATATTTTTTTTGTTAATTTTTTATTGGCCATATTTGTTGTTTTGAAAAATTGTCATGTACGTCATATATAAGATGAACTACACTTATCATTTTTTTTTTCAAATTGAAAAGAACTATTTGAAGTATGTTTTCATACAATTTGTTTTACAAAAAAAAATATTTTAATAAAAAAATATTAAAATACTAAAAAAACCTAGTATTTCAAGTTTATGGAACAGTTTCATCAAAAAATTATTGAAAAATAGAAAAAAATCCAATTGTAAAAAAAAAATACATATGTCCAAAGTCACTTTTTTTCTTGTGACATTGATATGACCTTCAAGTTGCAGGTCAAATTAGGTCCAAAGCTAAGGTTCAGGTCCCCAAGCCTTTTCTTGAACCAAAAAATAAAGCACAAATTTGACCAGAAATTCCTATTTTAAAAAATGGGATTCCATTCTAAAACGGGATCCCATTTCATAATTTTTTTTTTATACTTTCCAAATTGGGATCTTGTTTTAAAAATGCCAAAAAGGGAAAGTTTCCAAAAATGGAAAGTCTTCAAAACGGGACCTTGTTCTAAAAAGTTGCCAAAAATGAAAAGTCTTCAAAACAAGATCCCATTTTGAAAAGTTTCCAAAAATGGAAAGTTCTCAAAATAGGATTACAATTTGAAAATTTATAAAAAATGGAAATTGTTTCAAAACTAGATCTTGATTTTTAAAAAACAGGTTCTTAAAAATAGGATCCCATTTTAGTTTTAGGCTTGGTACCTTGAACCTAAACGAGATTTGATTTTGTTGAACCTAATTTTAGGATTTTGGCTAAGGCAAAAACTTCCACATTTTGTGGACTCAACTTCAAGCATCAACTCTATTGTTTAGGTGAGGTGGGAATCTAGGATTTAGGAGGAACTTGGAAGTTGGAACCGAGTTCATGAGTACCCAAGTTCATTGGACTTCCAAAAGTTTAAGATGCAAAGAGGATAGTTAAAAGAGGGAGGACTTAGGAACTTGGAATCATGCTCCAATGTCCAAGAAAATATTAAAAGCTTTATTTTTATAAGACTATGAGGGTGAGATTTTTAAAGGAACTTGAGACTTGGACCAAGGTCCATAAAACTTTGAAAATCAAAAAAGGAAAAAAATAGTAAACTAACCCAAAAGAAAAAATATAGATAAAAGCAAGAATCTTAAGAGGATTAAATACTTAAAATAAAGAATATAAGAGACAAATGTTTGAAAAGCAAAGATTTGAAGAAAAGATGAAAGGGAGGAGGTCCCCACTCCCAAGTAAAAAAAAAGGGTTTGTATGCAAGACATAACAACTCTAACCGTAACTCACATATTAAAAATAGAAAGAAAACACAAAAAAATAATAATCTATATAGTGTTATTTTAAAAAGTCAAATGAGTTGAATGAATTAATGATTCCCATTTTAAAATAAGTTTTTTTTAAACAAAGACTTAATTATCACCTTGCTGATATTAATGTAAAAAATACATGCCCAAAAGAAATCACAAAATTAATCCTTCTTACAATTAATACTTACTATGTCAATATTGAATATCTTTAAACATTATTAAAAATTAAAACATCTTCAAAATTGTCAAAATAAGCTTTTCCGTATAATATAATTTTTTTTAATGAAATTCTAATAATATAAATTAATATTTATAATCTTGTTAGCCAAAGATTATATAGAATATCTCTTAATTTATTCTTCTGAACATTTCTCTTTTAGAGCTTTTATATCAAATTTAAAATTGTCTTTAGTTATTCAATATGGAAGAATGAGTCATAGGTTGAAATCTTTTGGACTTAGAACCAATGATTAAGAGGTATCTTCAAAACTGATTTTTTCTTATAAAATCATCAATTTTTTTAATGAAATTCTAATAATTAAACATAAATATTTATAATTTGCCAATTAAAGACTACATAAAATGATTCTTAATTTATTCTTATGCTTTTCTTTTTAAATATTTTTGAAAGATTTTATATCAAACTCATAAATACTTTAATTCAAAACCATTCAACTTCCACATCAATCAAAAACCCATTTTACTTATGAACTATTTGATAACACCTGCCATTCTATGAAAGCAGTATAAAGTACGCCATGAAAAATTAACTGTAAGAAATAGGGCATAACATTTTGTCTGCCTTCTTTTCCTATACTGTAACATGCAGATGTGTAATATGCAAGATTGGATTGCTGCAGCAGGCGTTGTGGAAGGCTCCTAGTTGAGTTGGCTTTAATATGTATGTCCTCATTTTACAGTCTGCAGCCACCATGAGAGAAGTTGTAAAGGGTAAATGTATGCATTACCACATGATCAAAATAGGATATGAGCCAAACATTTTTGTGAACAATAATCTGGCCAACCTGTATCCAGAGTATGGATTCTTAAAAGATGCCTTCCATGTGTTTGACAGAGTGTCTAAACAAAGTTGCATGTCATGGAATAGAATCATAGAAAGATATATTCGGTATAGCCAAAATGATGAGGCAGTGGAGTTGCTTTACCAAATGCTACAGCAAGGTCTGGAGTCAAATGAATTCACCTATGGCAGCTTGCTTAGCAGGGCTGTCACTATTGCATTAAAAGGAGGTAAGGCACTTCACAGCTTCCTTGGATTTGAATTTGATTTGTTTGTGCAAAGAGCTCTTATTGACGTGTATGCTAAATTTAAGAGCATTGAATATGCACGCCATGTGTTTGACAAAATGCCCGAAAGAAATAATGTCTCGTGGCACGCAATAATTACCAGAAATGTGCAAAACAGGAACAAAACAGAGGCCCTCAGACTCTTTTGTGAAATGCAACAAGCATCCATGCTTCCAAACCAATTCACATTTGTGATCATTCTCAAAGCATGTGCAGATAGTGTAGTTCCGGCACTACGACAAGTAGTTCATGTCAATGTGATTACATCTCAACTTGATCTAGACATGTCTTAATGGAATGTTTTTGTTGACATGTATGAAAAATGTGGAAAGATGAGGATGCACTGTGTGTGTTCAATGGAATGCTTGAATGAGACATTGTGTCATGGAATTCAGTTCTAGCAGGGTATGCTCAGAATGGGCATAATAAAGAGGCTATAGACCTTTTTACACAAATGCATTGGGCAGAACAAGGCATGCAGGTCCATGACCTTGTCACTAAAACTAGATTTCAAGTGAATCTCTATGTGGGAACAACACTTCTTAATATGCTTGCAATCAATGTATTCAGTGAAATTCCAAAATGAGATCTGATATTATGAGGTGTGCTTATTGCCACATATGCTCACCAGGGTGATGGTGACAAAGCTTTGGAACTCTTTTACCAAATGCAACAGCTAGGCTTGAAGCCTGACGAGTTTACATTTTGCAGTGTTCTAAAGACATGTGTCAGCCTTGCACTTTTGGTACAAGGAAAGCAAATCCATATGCACATCCTGCATTCTGGAATTGACCCTAATCCCATTGTGGGTATCAGTCTTATTGATATGTATGCAAAAGGTGGGAGTATAAATGATGTCTGTGTTACATTTAGGGAAATGCCCAGAGAAGAAGTTGCCTCATGGAATGCAATGATAAGTGGACTTACTCAGCATGGGTATGGTAGAGAGGCTCTGGAACTCTTTATAGAAATGCAAGATGCTAGGATAAAGCTAGAACATGTTACATTTATCGGTATTCTCAATGCTTACAGTCATTTAGGCCTAGTGGATGAAGGTTTTTACTACTTTGATCATATGAACCAAGGCCATGGAATCATTCCTAGAGTAGAACACTATGCATGCATGGTTGACCTTCTTAGCCGGGCTGGGCTGCTGGAAGAGGCCGAGTGTTTTGTCAAGATGATGCCATTCAAACCAAGTCCTGTAGTGTGGCGAACTCTGCTTGCTGCATGCCAAATTCATGGCAACATGGAGTTTGGATAACGTGTTTCAGAATCTCTGTTTGCAATGGATATAAAAGATCCTACAACTTCTGTTACTCTCAAATCTCTACGCTGCTGAAGGCAGGTGGAATGATGCAGCGAAGGAAAGGAAAATGATGAGTGATAAGGAAGTGAACAAAGAGGCAGGGCTTAGGTGGATTGAGATTAAGAGCAAGGTTCATGTATTTCGTGTTGGGCTCTAACCAAATCTACAAAGAAAAGAGATCATTGCAAACTAGGGGAAATGAAGATTAAGCCCAGGTAAGTTCCCTGTGATCTACGTTAGGAATGGACAGAAGTTACATCTTCTATGGTCTATTTATCTCTATTGGATTCATTAGCTTCCCATTCATAATATTTATATGAAGTGTGAAAATTCTTGCATTGGTGGTTAGCTACTGTTACCAATTTCACTGCCAAGATTGTTGGGCGAGTAATATTTCCTACCCAGGATAGTTGCTCCTATCATTGCAGGAACCAACAGTAGGAATGCTTTAGGAACTATTGGTGATACAAATAGGAAAAGCTATGAATTTAATTCTTATGGAGTCTAGGCGTTGCATATACTCAAACTCAAAGGAAGATAAACTTGGTACCAGAAAACATATATATCATCTCTGGAAAAATGTTTCCTCTAATGCATAAATGGCAGTGCCAAATAGGATACACTTCATATGAACTAATATCGGCTTTGTCTGCACAGCCACCTGCTGAAAACTTGACTTGTGTAGCTTGACTACAAATCGCACTTTATAGACGTAGGAATCGGGAGGAATGTTTTGGCTCCAAGAAAAAGAGGATAACATTTGGAAATCCAGAATCTGGTGATAAAGGTATTTTTGGTAGACCATGTGAGTAACCTGCAACATGTTGTTAGGATGGCTAGAAATAGCTAAAGCTATGAAAATAAGTTGCAAATACACAAGTTTTTAATTTAAGAACCCAAGTCGAAGGACATCCCATTCTCACATTTCAGTATGGATTTGTCGTGTATACATATACCTGAAAATTCTCTACTGCATTGTAGTGTATGCAGTTATAATTGTTAGAATTAGTGCTTTCGCAAGCTTTTAAATTTAGGATAAATTTTTATTTATAAACATTGGTCTTTAAGTTTTAGTAAATATTTACAACAAATTCAAAATTATTTTCTTTCATTTTAAATTATTTTTTTAATGTGATATTAATGAATTAGGTGGTCTTAATGGACATTGACAAAAAATTGTCCATCCACTAGGTTTAAAAAGTCATTTTTAATTGTGATGTTGTTGTCCCATCTTTCAAAAATGGTATGAGGATTACTTAGAAATCTTAGTCTATTACTTATATTCAGGATTTCTCTCTATAGAATCAATCCTTTGCATCCACATTAGGTGGCTCTATCATCTTCTAACCTTGCCCTTCTATCCTAGAGAAGGAGATTGTTAGGATTGATAGTATCCTAACCTCTATTGAATTTATATCTTTGCAATCACTATTGTAAATCTAAGGAGTATGATACAAATTCAGATCCTTTTGATAAATCATTTTACATTAAGAAACTGTGGCATCCACCTATCAAGAGAACTAGATAGAATTTGAGCTTTATAGGGTATATAACTGATGATGGCCATCATGTTCCTTGTTATTGTTCTAAGAATGTCCCTCACCATATCATATTTATCACTAAATAATCGGGTTGGATAGGCTTCTCAGACATTAGTTTTGAATGAACAAGACAATTGAGAGCTCTGGGGGGCAAATCAGTTGTAGCTTAAAACATCAAAATGCTCATCAATATTCAGATCCACATACATTCATTAAACCCTTAATTTGTTATAATGATTTAACTTGAAAAACAAATAACTGAAACTAAAACACAACACCATACACAAGAGAACACCAAATTTATGTGGAAAACCAATGAAGGGAAAAACCACGGTGAGGATTAGCTCACAATATAAAGTAATATCAACACCAATTAAAATATGACTCACTATCGAAGGGCTCACTACCCTAAAGAAGAAAGGTACAGTGCCAAAATAGAAGGAAGATAGAGAAGAAAATGTTACATAGAGAAAAGCATCTCAATGCAACAGAGAACCCACTACAATTGCTCCAACACCTTCGTAGTCTAACTGATGAATTCTAGACGCATTCTACTCACTCCATCCAATGAACTAACATGTGAATGCTCGCATTGCAGTTTTGAATTTCGCACTTTACAACTCTGCAATTTGCATCATTCACATCATTCACCACTATCTCTTTAACCCTCAACAACTCAACTCATACTTTTACCTTTCTCAACATTGAAACTTTCTCCAAGGTTAGTTATGCACCTCAATCGTGCAAATTCAAATTTGGTTGGCACCCAAACATTTTCGCAGTGGAAAGGAATGAAGGTGGACCACACAAATCCTTAGCTAGGACCCAAATCAACAACACCATGCAAACATATGCTTCCACAAACAGCTAAGCAACTTCACATGTAGTGTAAACACCAAGTCGGACATTACCCATGCAAACACGATTGAACTTTTAAGTACACAATTTCTTTCATCTATCCATTATTTGTGGACAAAAAGTATCACCTGAACACAAACTGGAATATTCCACAATCATCCAAAAATCCAACAAACTACTTCGCAACAACTTTCACCTAACTTAGAATATGTACAAATAATACACATAAACTATTCTACCATACATTGCAACTTGGAAAATGGTCTTCAAAAGCATCAAACATCAAACCATCTTGAAAAAAGAAAGATACTAACACCATAAACACTCCTTCAAATCTACAAGATTTGAACCATAACTATGGAGAAACAGGGAGCAAAAACATTTCTCCCATACACGTCTACAATGCACAGTTCACACACTGGTGAACACAATTTTTTTTGCACAACAATTTAGAACAGCAAATTTTGGATGTTACACCTTTGAAAACCTTAAATTTGGATGTAACACCTTTGAAAAGCTTTGAACAACATATTCAAACTGCACTAGTAGATCTTCAACCTAGAAGAAATGCATAGCAAAACTAGACCACACCTCTGCAACACATAACACCACAACAACAAATTGTTTCTTCTTTTTATCAAATTTTCTCAAAAGAATGTGGAAAACAAGTACTAGAGACACATCTTCATCACCTTCAACACTACTACATCCATAGACAGAAGCTTATTAAAGCAACAAAAAGGTTGACACTAGTAGCTTTATTAATGACAACATAATGCAAAGTTAATCAAAGCATCAACAAACACTTGCAACAATTTCCCCATACAACTACTCATAAACATCAATGAAAACACAAACTTGTTGACATCAATGATAGCACTATCTTCAAATACATGCAACAATCTCGCCCTTTGTCATTGATGACAACACATGATGTGAGAAACCATCAAAGACACAATAGCTCTAGATACCAACATATTGCAACTTTTCACATTGCTTCTCCCCATTACTCAACTAACTTATTACTCTCCCTGATGACTTTCTTTTCCACATACTTATCTCTCTCCCCCTGATAACATGTTTCTCTCTCTCATAACTTGTTCTTTTTCACATGACTCTCTCTCCCCCTTTAACATGAATGGCAAAGGAAAAATGTTTTGCATTAGTCTCCCCCTTTAACATGAATGGCAAAGGACAAAATGTTTTGCAATAGTCTCCCCCTTTGACATTGAATAAAATTCTTACCACTATTTTGTAACTTACTTTTCCTTTTATTGCTCTCAATATTCCCCCTTTGCACTAAATCAGCTACCACAACATAATGGCAACACAAACTCTTCTGGATGCAACAACCAACAATGCCACTACCCACTCCCCCTGAGAGGTAGCCTCCAACACCAGTCCAAACCAAAGAATTAATGTTGAGATCCACTGGATTGATGCATCTTCTTATGCATCTAGTTCAAGGAAGGAGGGGAAATGACCCCCAACTTCTCTTGAAGATACTCAAAGCTATCCTTAGGAAGATCCTTAGTGAATATATCAACAATCTGATCCTTTGTAGGAACATACTCAAGCTTTACTTCATTTTCCACAACCTTCTCTCTTAGAAAGTGATATTTGATTGAAATATGTTTTGTTCTTAAATGCGTCATTGAGTTTTTTGAAATATGATTGCACTTGTATTATCACAAAAGATAGAAATAAGTTCATCATACACCACTTTGATATCCTTAAATGTTTGTCTCATCCACAACACCTGTGTGCATGGACATTGATGAGTAAGAAAACAATAATCTTTACCTTATTTCTTCTCTTTTAAAAGTGACACCTCCCTTTATATAAAATAAATTAATTCACTTGATAACACTTTTGTTGCCAAATTTTGCTTAATTAATAAGGTCTCCTATGTGGTGCCCTCCATATGCACTATTTATATAAGGTAAATCCATCAATACTTAGTAAAAATAAAGTAGAACATGCACCTAACCTATAGATGGAGCCCTTTTTGGTAAAGTAACGTTTTATAACAAAATAATTAAATATTTTAAATTGCTAATTAGTATCCTTTATAGTACATGTCAATATTTTTACTTATATAGCATTGATCAAACGTGGGTCCACCAAGTGTATGTTATGTAATTATCAAGATTAAAAACTAACTCATAGCAATGAAGTGGAAAATCTATCTTTTGGTGAAGGCGAACATGCAATAGTATAATAATAGATGTAAGAGAACAATAATAGATGTTAAAAGTGGACCAAAACTAACAATAGACCATCCTAATTGCTGCAAGTAGAACAAACGTTGTAAGTGGAAATAGCATCCAATTTATTTTTTTTTAACATTTTCCATCATTTAAACATAGTCTAGATAAAAATATAAAATCATGGATTCTAAATTATGGGCGAAGGCCAACACGATGCACCCATATAATTATTCAATTATATGTTTCATACATTCTTATCTTTAGACAATTCTTTACATTTTATTATTATTTTTCACTCTTCTTCAAGTATTTATGTAAGTAGTGTGAAGTGCTCATCAAAAAACAAAAAAGACTTGTAGCTGAGTAAAATGATACTTATGTAAAAACACTCTCAACAAGTTCAAAATATAGCATTCCAGTACTCCACGCAAAAGATGATTAACGGAAACATAAGCAACCTACAACAAAGCCCAAGGCTTATACAACTTAGCTGCTGAAGCACCAAGGTTGCATTCTCTAAATACTGGGCCTAGAAAAACATCATAGTTTCAAACAGACAACCAACACAAGACTAAACGGATGATTCCAGATGGTACCTAAAACAAATATTAAAAAGCAGAGCAAGCAGGGGATGCCTTACATCAATGCTGCAACTTGGGGTTTGAGACTATTTGCCAGATTCTCAAAGCTGCGGGCCAACTGAATCTCATCTAATGTTTGATCAAAAGTTCCGCTTCCTTTCTTTGCCATTTCAATCAGGATGTTCATTTGTGGATCCTTGCCAAACATAATTGTGTGAAGTATAATTCTAGGCTCTGCTTTTTTCATTCTGTCCACATAATAAAGGGGATCCCCTCCACCGTTGTTCCCCCCATCGCTAAGGAAGATAGCAACTGGTTTTTTCACATTCACAGAGGGATGTCGGGATCCTTTTATTAATATTTTCTCTGCAGCATCCAACCCTGATGAGTAAGTAGTTGCTCCACCAGGGTTATACGAAAGAAGGCGATCAACAACATCTTCTTTCATATCCTCCATCTCGAACGCTACATTTGCACTCTCAGCAAACAGAATCACAGACACAGAATCATCAGAAACTGTTCTAAGGCGAACTTGTATAAACCTCAGAATATCCTCGTAGACGCATCCAAGCCTACACTTATGTGTATGGAATTTTGCCATGGTGGGCATAATGTCTGAGGAGTCCATCGAACCTGACCTGTCAATGATAAATATGACATGGTGAGGGACATTCTTAGAATGGTCACAAGGAAAATGATGGCCATCATCAGTTATATACCCTGCAGAGCTCATATTTTGTCCAGTTCTCTTGATAGGTGGATGCCACAGTTTCTCAGTGCAGTATGATTTAGCAGACTTTGTGTCATGCTCCTCAGATTTACAATAGTGATTGCATCGGTCAAACCCTTCCCTCTCTTCTTCCGTGCAAGGATCGTTAAACCTAACATATTGCCAGAAAGTCTCATGAGTCATCTCATCTTTTGGAACATCCACATCAGGTCCATATTTCACAGTTTCGTGCCTCGAACCATCGTAGAGGTTGCCAGTGCATTTGCTGAAGCCCGGACAAGGAACCAGATGGATATGCCCTCGACCCTGTTTCTTGCAATACATGTTACACATTTCTGCTGCCCCTATCTCTCCCCATTTATACTTGCGATCTTGAATATCAATGTCTTCGCCCTCTGAAATGAATCTTACATTTCTCATATTGCCATGCACTGTATCGTGCAAGCCTGAGTGATCTATTGGGCGTTGGCAGAAGTAGCCACAAGATTGGCACCTGGTGTCACAGTAGTGCACAGAGTCTTCTTTGCTTGTGTGAACATGCGGACCTTCATGATTTCTTTCGAAGGGAGGAATGGGAATGCAACAGCCTTTGCGCAGGCCATTTTGCTCCGACACAACTTCATACTCGAAAGATCCCCTTTGGCCCTCAAAAACCCTTGTTTGTTTGACAAGCTCGGTAAAGATTTCACATATTCCCGGCATCTCGCATTCTTGGTTGCAGACATGCTCATTCCCACACAAATGATCTGCATTTAGATCTAAATCATGGAAATGATCTTCAACTGCACACCTTCTGGTGCACCCATTAATCGTGCATTTCCTTTGACAGTACCTCTCATGGCACTGATGCCTTTCGTGGGTGGATTCAATCGCCATAGCACAGGGATTATTGCAGCCTGGAAGAGAACATTTTGTGCTGCAAGTGTGTTGTGGAGAATTACACTTGTGCTGGCCGAGGTGCTCAGGCCTCAGAGAACATAGCTCATTACAATTTAAAGACTTCTCATATAAAAAGCATCTCTCCCTGCAAGTATGATTTTTCTCTTTGCAGTCGTGAGCTCCTTCATGCCCTGCCAAATCCTTGCATGAACTTAAGATGCTTCCTTCACGAGCACAATAAGTACAAGTTTCTGTACACGAATGAGTCCCCATGCAATCATGGATGTCACCATGGCCCTTCTCCATCACACACCTCCAAAAGCAAACAGAACATTTGCATCCACAAACTGATAGGCCTTGCTTTACTTCGCCAAGAGCTACGTTGGCCTCTAGCTTCAATCTTTGCACGTCATCACTATCGCAGAAATCTGTGGTGTTTGAACTTATCCACTGTTGTACTCTGTCACGCCTTCTGTCTGCCAGTGCTTCCAGGAACTTCTGGTATAAAGAATGCCACTCGTCGCCTTTTCTACCATTCCTGGGTAAAACCATCTCCAGTTTTGACCTGATTTGGAATAAAACTTCTCTAACAGTAGCAGGAGTTGCTGATTCTGTACAGGGGGAAAGACAGAGTCCCGAATCTATCATGTTCCATGAAATATCCCGGACAACAACAGGAAAATCAGAAATTTCTTCTTGAGTGTCAAAATTATCCAACACCCGGAGTTCTTCATTCTTCTTTGTCACAGAAAGACATCCCATTTGGACCGCAGATATAAGATTTCTCCTCATAATATCAACTATTACAGCAACTCGCTTGCTGTCAATAGAAGTCCAGTCTTTGGATGCGATTTGAGCTATGATAAGCTTCAGATCCCTCAAAAAAGTAAATCCATTATCATAGCAAAAATCGATTCTGTCAGCCACTGTTTCTGCTAGCTCCCTCAAGCTCTCTCTATAATACTCAGATTTATTGTAAGGAGCCATAGCAGCAATCTCAACCTTGCCATCATACATTTTTGAAATGAAATTCTCTGGCGATTTGATGCATATTTGAGAAATCTTCTCATAGAATTCTTGGATAAGATCTTCTACATCAGATTTATCCACATCCTTGATGGCAATGTAGAATAGACCTTTAAATAACATTTTGTCCTGCTTGAGTAAATTGATCCCACTCTGGAACCGGCTGAAAGCAGATTCTGTGTCCTTATCTAAGTGAAAATCCTGTCATATCAAATGAAGGTTTACAGTTAGAAAAAAGGAGTTCTTGTTAGAAATACTATATTATAATGTGTGTAGTTATGTACATTTATGTTTTAGTAGTAATATGTCGACTAATTAATGGTGAAATGGTTATGAGAAATGTAGTCGTACAAGTTGAGGTATTTTATTTATTAAAACTATTAAATAATATAAGTAGTCTATATAAATAAATTTCACCTTTATTTTTTGTATCTAATTTCGATTTTTATAATAATATTAAATTAGGTGTTTATAATAGAAAGACATTATTTGATGGTATTGTTTGTTGATTGTTTGACTGTTCATAAATAAAGAAATAATATTAATGTAATTAGATAATTGATTTCAAAAGACTTAATATTTTTTTTTTAATTTCTTTTTTTTTATTTTTCATATAAGACAAATTATATGTAATAGTTCAATAAGATATGTTCATATTGGTTGGAAGCAAACAATTCATTAGACAATAACATTTGCACTAGAGTGATTTCAAAACACATTAAATTTACATCTTATACACTTGAACATTTGACTGAGTTTTAAAAATTAAGGTGAGATTGGGAGATGAAATTATGACCTGAAAAATTGCTTGTATATGTTTGTAACATTTAATTTTGTTGAGAATTTCGTATTGGTGTTGAATATTGTCGGTTTGACATTGAAGCTTATGGTTTTATTGAGTTATTTTGTATTATTGGCACTGAAATCTACTTGGAGGTATTGGAAATTGGTTGAAATAAGTATCAAAATTGTTGAAGTGTATTTATAATAGTGTTGTGAAATCTACCTAATATACATTATTCTATTGGTTACTATTATTTCTGCACTATCAAGTGTACTTTATTTTTCTTCAATTTTTAAAGTCAAATAAATTTGATTTATTTAAAAGCTTTGACATTTATGTTGTAACTAAGTATTTTTAAAGATTTTTATAGTCATAGAAGTCATATGTTCAAATATTTATGTATCTCTTTTATGTGTTTTAATGTCTTTATTACAATTAAAAAAAATATTACACCATGTAATCACTTTAAAATTATATGTTTATATTCTATTAATATTATGTTAACTTTTAATACTTAAATTTTAAAAAGAATAAATGTAAATTTCCTTAAAAATTGTATTAATAACATAACTATATATATATACAAAATTCAAAACATTTATATATACCTGGATAATATAATCATTCTGTTTCATCTTTCTAAATTTCGAAAACAGTTCTAAACATTTAATCTATGCTACCACATCAAATTGAGTTTCCCTTTCCCCTCTACTCATTGCATTGTATCTAGGCGACCAAAATTTCAAGAAAAAACTGTAGAAAAGTTTGTGTTAAGAAGGAAATGGCATACCTTTTTGTTGAATATTGTGATGTTGCTAACAGCAGCATTAAGAACAGATAGAAGCATATCCTCTTGTTCGCTCCTCTCAAAACTGCCCAGCCCCTCGAAATCTAATAGTACATACAAGCAACTGCTTCCCCCGCTGCCATCTCCATCTTCAGCCATTACAATGGTCATCCACACACCATCTGTGCACCTCCCACCTGCAACATCAAGAAGAGACCCTGACAGATGATTCAACAAATATGACTTTCCGCTGCTTTGCTTTCCCATGGAAGATATGACCTTGATCTTGTCCTTCCAACTGCTAAGAACAGCATCATAGAACCCAAAGCGTATAGAATTAGAAAGTGATACGCTGTCTACGTAGCTAACTTCAGGGGGTATTTGAAGTCCATCCTTGAGAGCTACCATTGTATTGTTTTCTGCACGAGCTATTTGGATGGGAACAAGGCACACTAGTTTCCGAACCCACGTTCCCATTTTCACCTGTGTCTGCTCCTTTTTTGCAGCTGAAATTGGGCAATTTTTCACATCACTCACTTCAAATCGAATGTCCATGCTCGAAAAATCTTTATCTTTTCCAACCTTAAGCTGACGAATAAGTGCTTTTAAATACTTGAGGCATGCCTCACATTTGGAGCGATCTGATCTGTTGCTTTCCAGTACCACATTGAATGTTATGCGTTTCTTAGCATCTGGAAACAGCTTTGGTGTTGTTGCAAACTTGTCAAAAATGTGATATATGTAACCCAAATACGGGCAGGACAGAGCAATTTCTGTTTCATCTTCAGGAGCTTTAATCTGATCTACTTCCTGCAACTGCATAACTTCTTTAGCCAAAGAACATTTCAGAACATGGGAAAAGATAATACCTGGAGCATCTACAGGACTATATAGCAAAAGCTGACTTTGTGCTCCGAACTTGGTAAATTTCGCCCCAAATTGCTCCAAATCAGATATACTGCATTCTCTTGCATTCAAAGGAATTGTCTTCAAGTAGCTCATTATATCACCCAAAACATAAACATCAAGTACGTTTTCAGGACTTGCATCAATATCCTTACTCTGACGTTGCAACTGCCTGAAGACGAGGAAGAAATAGCCATCAACAGAAACGCATGCTCTCAGAGGGTGCTTCTGCGGACGAAGAGAAATATGCTTTGCCTTCATCATCGGCTTCTCATGGATTTCAGCCACTCTTGCTCGGTTAGTATCATCAACCAAGAGCAGCTCCATTTTTCCTGGAGTAAAATGCATCCATACAATGATCTTGCTCCCAGTAAATGATTCCAGATTGACCTCAACTCCACTCCAATAGACCTTCTTAAAAGACTCATCAAACTTATATATTGAAATCTTTGACCTCTCTTTTTCATAGAGAGCGATAGATCTGGTAGCTTCATCTACAGCCAACAAATCAAATCCCCTCCTAAATACATGAATAAGATGACCCATGTTATTTATATTGACACCAATCTTGGGACGAAGGTACAGATACAAAGAGGAATCAGTACTAAATTCTGCAAATCTGTGAACAAAAACAATCAGTTCTCGGGACTTGAGGACGCCAACTTTATATAATCTTTCTTTCTGAGGATTAATGGCTGCTAACTCTACTGGTTCTCCACATGTTGGGATAATTGGACGCGTGGAGTTGCTATTAAATTCAGGCATGTCTTTTTTCATTGGAGTCAACTCGCATGCTTTATAAACAATGTTGGACGGGTGTTCCTCCACAATTGTCACCTTTACCTTCAACTCCACTTCTTCGGGCTGCGAACTCCGCCAGGGCCAAGATAAACCTTTCTGAGGTTCAACAATAACTTCCTCAATAAACCTGGTCACTAGGTTGTCGTCCTTAAACGCTGACATATTCTTCTTTAATTCCTTTACAAGCTCATCTTCCACTTCTCTGAGTCGAGTGGTGGTAAAACTTTCCCCCTTACTAAACAATCGAGTCCACATCTCCTTTATGTTTTGCCTAAACTTGCGTTCGTTGTCCTTATAGACTTCACGACACACGGTTTTGAGAGTGTCATTAGACAAGAGGGCCTCTAGATCGTTTGTGGACTGAGCTGAGTGGACACTACGGAAATTTTTAAACTGAACTCGGATTTCGGGTGGCAGATTTTGCGTGCTTTGGGCTTTCAAATGTTTCTGGATAAACGTTTGACCTAGATTTTCGTCACAAGCCAACAAGAAGGGAGTGAAAACTATATTTGTTTCGAGGCTTGTTAGTTCGATGGGAACCATGTTTTCTACCCAAGTACGGACTGCAGAATAAGAGGTACTCTCAAGATGAACCTCCCCTACAATTTCGTTCTTACTACCCGATTTAGCAGTAACATGAAATTTAACAATCTCACCTGACAGTGGGAAGTCTTTCATGCCGTTTGCAGGTTGTAGAAATATCGCCTTTCCTTTGATCTTTGTGGAGCAGGGACACTTACTGGAGCATTTTGCATTTACTTCTTGTCCATAACAGATAAAAGGTGTTGTCTGCTTTCCTTGGTCCAAACTTTCAACAGTAATCACATGCTCACCGTAACTAGATATGAACTTGATGTCGGATCCCAGCAGCAGCAGTCTCTGATCTTCATGGCGAACACTATCCGTCCTTGCTAAAATAGCTGAAAGTTCTCGATGCAGTTGCTTAAGTCTGTCGGCGTCAGAGTATGAATTTCGCTCGTTTGCATTCACTAGCTTTGTGTCACCGCCCACAAAGAGGAGAATGTGCGGGCAGAATTCTGGAATAACCTTGAGAAAACATCCCTCGAACTTTTCAAATTGTTCAATGTTTATAGCCGACTCTCTCGTCTCAAGAGATTCCTGAAACTTAGAGTAGTTTTCTCGCTGACAATTTTTCAAGAGATTTTTGAATTGCTCGTTACTCAGTCTGGAGTAATCAACATTAGACGCCGATGACCAGCTTTTAAGCATATTGCCAAACCAAGAAGCTTTCGCAGACACCTCTTCAGTTTTTGTAGACTTCCATGGAGCTCTATTCTCTGTTGTCAGGAAGCAACAGTGGTGATACCCTTCGCAGAACACCAGTTGAACATTTGCAGTCGGTTCTAATGAAGACTTCTTACTATACGCTCCTCCTTCAATTCTTAGATTATAACCAGGCATGAGCTCCACATCATTCTCCGAGTTCTTCACACTGGAGACTTGAATCCTTTTGGTGCGCTTTGTTTTCGAGCTAGTGCTTGTTGCAGAAGCAGCCAGAGCTTCGAAGGGATAACTCCCTTCCACACAAACATATACACTATCACATAGCTCAACCAGGTATCTGACGAAATTGCAAGACACATCTTTTCTAGAAGCCTGCTTCAATTGCTCACCTTCATGCCAATAAAATACTACTGCGCAACTTACCTTATCAGGAAGACTGACATAGAGTCCCGGTTCGAACAGTCCTCCTTCCATCTTAGCAAGAACGGAATCATCCACAAGACTTTCCTTGCGGAAAGTGCCTATGATCGTGTTCTTATCTCCATAGAGCCCGACCGCCGGCAAGCATAATTGATTTAGTGAATTGAAATTGATACGAACCCGCGGAGGCTCACCTGAGTAAGCCGAGGCAGAAGAGGGCACAAGCTTATTACAGAGGCTCATAACTTCATCTTGCGGAAGCTGAATCTTTTCAACAAAGCTGTAGTCTTGCTTATCGGGGACAATACGCATCACCCTAAACAGATTAGGAGAAAGCGGCTGCACATTCACAACCGCGCTTGCATTCACACCTTCTCCTTCTTCACTTTGAACATGCAGTGACAAAATGTCGGCGGACGCAGACATGGGGAACGTCTCTTCCTCTCCAGGTAGGGATCGCTTCTCTTTAACGGCAGGGACATTTTCTTCCATTCCTTTCATTGGGGCTGAAGCGAGATCGGACATAGAGAATAGGCAGATTAAAAGGAGATTACACAGAGACACAGCACACTACAATTGCTAGAAGAAAATTTCAGTACGAATGGTATGCGGGGAGAGCTGGACAAATTTCAAATTTGGGCCAACGAATTATTTATAATTTGGATCATGAGACTTGTGATATAAGACTGAAATAAAGCAAAAATTAATCCGCATTAATACGTTATTAACGGGGTTAAAAATATTAATTGTATGATATAAGATTGAGATAAAGTAAAGGTTTGAAAAGATTTTAATTAACCTACATTAACACTTTATTTATCATGAAAAGGAGCATATAACATGTGGATTATAAAAAATGATTGTATTATATAAGATTGAAATAAAGTAAAGACTTGAAAATACTTTAATTCACATTAACGAAATTCATAATAAAAGAAGAGAGAATATAACAAGAAATTACAAAAACTAATTATATGATATAAGATTGAAATAATGCAAAGTTTGAAAAGACTTCAATTAATCTGCATTAACACATTATTCACCATGAAAAAAGAAGAGAATATAATGTATGGGTTACAAAAATTGATTGTATTATATAAGATTGAAATAAAGCAAAGGTTTGAAAATGCTTTTATTAATTCACATTAACAAGTTATTCACCATAAAAAGAAAAAAGAATCTCAAGGGGTTACAAATACCAATTGTATGATATAAGACTGAAATAAAACAAAGGAATGGAAATACTTTAATTAATCCACATTAACACGTTATTCTCCATGGAAAGAAGAGAGAATATAACAAGGGGTTACAAAACTAATTTTAAGATATATCATCACAATGTGGTCCTTCAATATGAACAACAACATAAAAGTCTTTGTTTATGTAGTAAAAGGTTTTTTTTTAATGTAAATAGTTATATTATATAAATAAATTGATTTTGGTTTATCAGAGTATAATTTATTATAATAGATATTTAAACTATATTTATTAAAATATTTAATATTAATTTTTAAAGATCTATATTAAATTTGTTATTTAAGATTAAATTAATATCTTTTGATAATAAATTTAACATAAATTTTTCAAAATTTATATTCTTAATATATTTAAGATATTCATAATATTATATATTGAAAACATATTAATATATTTAAAAATTTATTATTATTAATTTTGAATATTAAACTTTAACACACACACACACACACACACACACACACACACACATACATACATATATATATTGGATAACAATGAGTACAAAAAATTATAAATAAATGTATGGGAATAGAAGTTTCAAGCAAGAACACAAATAACAATATGCTACTAGGTAAATATAACAATGCAAAGGAAAGTAACAATGGAAGATATCACCTTTATATATATTTATACACACACACACACACACACACACACACATATATATACACACATATATATACATACATATATATATTGGATAACAATGAGTACAAAAATTATAAATAAATGTATGGAAATAGAAGTTCCAAGCAAGAACACAAATAACAATATGCTACTAGGTAATATAACAATGCAAAGGCAAGTAACAATGGATGATATCACCTTCATAGCTACGTGCTCTTAAGGAAACTAGAGGAAAGGGTAAGCCTACAAGTTCTCCAATAGCAACATTGTCACAACAAGGAAGTGGAGGGGCCAAGAAAGCAACAACTTGCAGCTACAATGGAGTGAGATGAAAGCTTGGAAGTATAAGAGAATGAAGTTGAAAGTGCGTAGTAGAATGAAGTAGAATCATGAGAGTGTGAAGGAATGAAAAGATAGATCATTTGAATGACCAAAAGTAGGCTAAAGGCCCATTTCTCGGTGGTTAAGGGAGGTAGAGACGATATAGTTCATCACTAATGGAGAAATGTAATGCCTCTAAGTATTCAAATGATAGGAATATTATTAGGATGACAATGCGGTGTGTAGAAATTTGCACGACATGTGTACGCCCTTGATAGGATTCTTCCATCGACGTAGAGAAAAGCTTCCAAGTGGATGAAGAAGGGTGGCAGATGTTGATTTACATCATCAAATTTTTGTTTTCCAAAGTAGGGGTGATGTAAATGGGGAATTTTCCTAGGGGTGAAAGTTCTCTCCATTATATTTTCCCCCATTTTCGTGAGTATTTATGTTAGTGAATGCAAGGTAAAGTAGAAGAAAGTTGAAGAGTATATATTTGAATTGTTGAGGAAGCAAACCATAATCTAACATGGTCGAGCATGCAGGAGAGAGAGGTGGCTCCATAGGTACTCAATCTTGTGGAAGGTGAAAAAAATATTTACAAGTGCTCGGTATAGTAGAAGGTGAACAAAGGTTCTACAGGTGCTTGGTCTTGCAAGGCAAGCTTGATGAGGTGCTCGATCCTCCAAGCTTAAGTGTGAAAGCAGCTTTACAGGTTTTTGGTCCTACAAAGCAACATGTTCAGTTACAAAAAAAACATGTTAGGAAAGAAAAATTCATGTAGATAGAAAATCATATCCCAGAGCAAACAATTGAAGGAGAAGCTTTCATAGGGGTCCCTCTGGGACCCTTCAAGATAGCAAGGGGCCCATTCAAAGGGACACTCCAATTGAAAAGCATAACATTTTTCACAAATGATCCTCTCATCAAGGAATCCTTTTGAAAGATCTCTTTCATTAAGGAATTCGATAAAAAACAAAGGACTTCTTTGAGGTAAGTTTTTTGAATCATTTTGCTATGATCTTTTTTTTGAAAGAAAAACTTACTAAAGGGATCCTTATTGAAGGATGTGATTTTTGAAATGTGTAAAACTTTTAGTAATGGATTCGTTGGACTCTAAATGCACCTTATTGAGAATCAGAGAAGTAGTAGCCCCCCTTAGGATGGTGCATGGAAGTTGAAGGACCACATGGCATCCTAAGGAAATGAAGAAAAGCTAGTGATGTTGTGGCATACGAGATAAAAAAATGCAAGCATGGAAATGTTGTCACGTGTGTGAGGGACAACACATAAGCACCATAAAATCACAAAGAAAGCAAAAAGAGAAGCAATCAAAAACAAAGAAAACAAGGAATAAGTAGAGATGAGGAAATCAAGAGACAAGGGGATCTGGGAGTTCAAGGTCAAATTAGTTCTTATAGGTAACTCATAATATATGTGTGAACGAAAGATCATTAGTCCCCAAAGTTACTATATTTGAAGAAGAGCACATGAAGAAAAAATAAAAATAAAAAATTGGGTCAATGTGGATGGGAGGCCTAAATTCGCCCAACACTTTGCATCATCCCCAATTAACAAAAATCAATTTACAACATATAGAAGAATGATGAAACTGTAGACACTTAAAAATGATCTAGGCCTGCAAGCTCTATTTTTACCACTTTCATCCTAGCATAATTATGACATTTAATTATGTCCTTAGTCCACATTTGACTATTGATTAAATAATTCATAATTATTTAATTAACTCATGTCATTTTATTCTTCATGATTATTAAATAAATAAATTTTATTAATTTATTAAATATGTCATTAATTGTCTAAGTCTTCCCTTGATTAAATAAATTTATAAATTTATTTAATTATCTTTATTTGTTTATTCTTCCTGATTATTAAATAAATGAATCTTATTTATTTATTTAATGGGTCACTAATTCTTAGGATTAAATAAGTTTCTTAATTTATTTAATTATTGATCATATCTTCTAAATTAAATAATTATCTTTAATTATTTAATTGCCAAAATTAGCATTTCCCTTATTTTAAATAAATGAAATTATTTAAAACGATCTCACATTCTTGACTGTCAGTTCATTTTAGTAAATAATCTAAAAATTGATTAATTATTATCTCACAAAATCCATATTTTGAATTAATTAAATTGAAAATGGTAACTTTCCTCCAAAAATCAAGTAATTGGGTAGATTCTTGATTTTCCAAATCTAATCTTCAATTAAACTCTTATCTTCTTGATTTTTTGAATTTCACAAATTAGGCAGTCTTTATCTTCTTGATTTTCAAAAATCTTTATTTTTCTAATTAATTATCTCATTTATTCTCTACTGCCAATTCAATTCTCTTAGGTGACATCTCAACCACTCATTTAAGGATTTTTCCCTAACCTTGATTAGGTATTTTCACATTAGATCTTGTCCTCTGATTTTAGGCTTTTGTCAAAAGTCAATCTCGTCCATCCATTCAAAATGACATTTTCTATAAAATGCTATTTTGCTCTCATTTTTGGATTACGCACATGAATTTCGTGATTCTAGCACATTAAGACTTAGAGTTATTTTAGAGTCATTTTATCATAGGCATAGGCATAGACTTTAATTAAATCCTTCAAAGCTTGCGTAGGACTTAGGCTTTATTTTTAGATTGCTTGCACATTGGATTTGAGGGCAACACATCAACCCACAAGTTAGAAGGTGCTATGAAGATGAATCATGGAGGCTTTGGTGATTAACTGGTATAATCGTTTCATCTATATATTCTTTCATTGTACTTTGTAGTTCTTTGGGTTTATATACATTGTTGATTTGCTAACATCTTATCTAACCTAAAATTTACCCATAGATACATTGGTGAACCTGACACATTTAATTTTTTCTGCAGTTTCCATACGGTTTCGGTTTTCTGTGTTCTTTTTGCAGGTACAGGTATGGAACGCTGCATTTTTCTTTTATCATGACGCATCTGATGCGTTGTGATAGATTTGAAGTCTCAAACACCGCAATCACTCTAGTGTGCCACAATTGAAGTCTGGAAAGCCGCATCTGAACTACCGAGCCACATTTGCAACATAGAGCAACACATTTTCTCTGTCATGATGCATTTTCTTGGTAACATTTTCTTCTTTTTGGAATTCGGGTCTTTCTATTTTTTTGCTCTTTTTTTGGTTACTTTCTGGTTTTTCCAAACATTCTAATTTTTTTGTCTGCATTCTGCCTAGCATAGGTTTTTGTGCTACTAATCTTTGTTTTCATTGTGTGGCGGTTACATTCCGTGGGTCCAAGACTAGTGGATAAAACTCCTCACTTGTGGTCTTGTAGGTTCGAATCTCAAAGACTCACTACTAGACAATGTGCTTGTCTTTTTTTTAGATTAAAACACATTTCCTTTTAATGCACTTAAAACAAACATGTTTTCTACTTTTCCTGATTATGTTTGCAAAATGGTAGGTGATTATGCTCTCACCTTGTGACAACTTGGTGATCAGAAAACTAGACCCATTTTTATTTGTTATACACCCTTACGACTTAGTAATCGAAGTATCCTCTCCCCTTGTAGTTTCGGGTGATCCTGGGTGTAAGAGAAATGTTTACTAACTCTAGAACTTGGGCCTATTCTAGTGGAAAAAGTACTCACCCTAGGACAATTCAGACCGGTAGCACCTTGAACTCGAGGGACTTTTAGCTGGTATATAAAAGTGGATTCTTGGGGAAAGCCCAAGAATCACACGTATGGTTTCTACGAGATGGATTCGAAAGGGGACTCTCACCACATGGATCATGCCCTATGAATGGAATACCCATACTAAACACCTTTTTTTAAGATTCCAACCATTTTTTGGCCTTTGCTTGATATAGTGTAGGGTACAGTATCATGCTCGAAGACACTCACTACTGATACCCTTGAGTAGAGATAGTAGTTCTTGGGAAGTCACTACCCAAGAATCCGAAGTTGGTGTGCTCGAATGAAATTAATGAGCCGTGGAGGGGAGCCAATGACACCAAAATTCTAAGTTATCTGCTCTCGAGAAGGAAAGGTGTTTAGCACTAATCCAGGGTATATCGATGGGCTATATCAAGTATACAAACCCTTGGCCTATTGTCCTTTTAGGATTGTACTTGTCTTATGTGCGCTTGCTTACACTCAAAACATTGTGCTTGTCAAGTGCTTGTGTAATTTCTCAAACATTATTCACCACATTTACATTTCTGGACAAAACATTCAACATTAGACACATCAAATTTTCTCTCAATACGTCAAGAAACTCAATTTTAACAAACTATGTCACAATTGTTGAAATGCATTTGAAAACTACTGAGATGCAATCGCATTGATAAACCGCATTTGATCCCCCAAACATTGCATCTGTCTACGTCGTGATGCATCTGAACCTCACAAAGCCGCATTTGCAAAACTCAGTTGCATTTTTTAGTCCCAGAGCCGCATTCTCTCAAACAAAACCGCATTTGAGACACTGTGACACATTTGAGGCCTCAAATGATGCATTTGCTTGTTAGAAGTAGAACCCTGATACAAAGTCAAATATGAGTCTAAACTCTGTCAATCTTTTGTCAAACACTGTTTCCAAAGGGATTCTATTAGAAACCAACTTTGAAATTGCTCAAAATTTTCAACCATTAGTTTGCATTCTTGGCTATAGGTTTCATCCTTCGATTTTTTTTTTTTAGTTGTATACATTAGGCATTAGCTTGACCCTAGGTTTTCATCCTTGTGTACTTTGGATTAGGTTAATCTTCATGCAATTTGCAACATCATTTCTTTCGAAACTAGGTTATCTTGGACTTAATCATCATTCCCTTTTTAAGTCATTGTCCCTTTTGTGAGATTTTCCAACTCAACAGTGTATTTAGGGAAACTCACTAGTCATTTTGACCTTGTCATATTGTCATTTTAAACAAGTCCTTTAGTAACCAAAATTGAAGACAAAGATTGAGCTTAGAAGTGCTTAGGTATCCTTTTCTCCAAATTGCATTCTAAGTTTAGACATTGCATATTTTATTACCAAAAATCCAAAAATATTATTCATCCTAATCGTCATTTTGAACCTAGGCCTTGCATTTATCATATTATTTCCTTAGTCAACTTTATCATCTCAGTACTCATTCAACATTTTGGCTTTGGCAACCTCATCATCTTACATCAATTATTTCCTTAGAAAAACGTCATTATCACCTAGTCATCCTAGTTGGCATTTTCTTTAGAAAACATAGTCTTGCATTGTCATCATTGCATTTACTTGTCATCTTCATTTGAGCAATCTCATTTTATGGCAGAAACTAGACTCCAAAGATAGAAACAAAAAATGGAAAATTTTGGACAAAACTCCACGTCCAATGCTAGCAATCCCACATATGACCCAAATTGGACATTTGATGACCCATTTGGCAACATGAATAATCAACCTCTCATGACCATACCATCCTCATCAAACAGTCCCTTTGAATCATTCTTATGTAAGGATGAATACAGACAAATACTTGAGGAAAACCTAGAGGTAGTAGCACAAGATCCAAAGGCCTCTCAATTGATCAAAGAAATGGTCCTATATGACAAAGACAAATATTTGGCCATACTCTTAAGTCAAGGAGCTAAGTTACCCCATGGATTCGACATTAACACGTTGAGATCAACATCTCCTAACCCTAATGTCAACAACGTGCATAACATGTCAAATAGTGGTTAACCTCCAAACACTATGAGCAATACCTTTTTTGATGCTACAATGACCATGAATGCTACCTCCAATACAATAAATGCTACATCCATTGGAGGAACACAATCCCCCACATTGCCCACAATATCCACAACACCATCATAATCAGCTAGAACCTCCTTTGGCTCCTCGACAGTGTGGGAAATTTATTCCAATCTTCTCTTTACCACTACAGTAAATGCCACGGGGGCATCATCAAGTCATACCAATCCCCCCTTGATAGCTACATCTATTACCATGAGTATAGCTTTGTCATATCCTCTCATTGGTATATCACAAAATCCATTGGGTAGAGGAAAAAGACGTATCTTTATTCAAGGACAACAACAAAATGCTAACATGTCAACACAGTCAAATGCCATCACCTCCCAAGTACAAAATACGAACATTCCCCTTGTACAAACCCAACAATTTGAACAAGGTAGTCAAAAAACATAGCCCATAACACCATTCGCACATCAAAATGTTCATGGTCACCATACCCCCCAAATATCGACCCAAATGGTCAGGGGACACATCCCAAAATAATCATCTCATATTCATACTCACCAACATACTCAAAATACAAACTTTCAACTCCAACAACACACAAATCCGAACACATCATACATGCCACAACAATCCATCCCTCAACAATACACCAACATCCATGCACAACAAATGGGGACCTATGGCATAGCAATCAATCCAACATATGGGACCACAAATGACCTAGTAATAGATGCTTTACAAGTAAAACTGATGGGTCAAGAAAGTACCATAGAAAACATATAGATATCCAGCAAAAAATTAGAAATGTCATATGATCTAAATGTATACCCCTTCGACATGAACTTATACATGCCACCATTTCCTTCCGGATATGTGTTCCCTAATTTTACCAAATATAGAGGAAAGAAAAACCCCATCGAACATGTCCGTGAATTTGCAACCAACTGTATGGACGTCGCCTATGAAAAAACATACTTGATGAGACTTTTTTCTAAAATTCTTGCAGGTCCTACCCTTGAATGGTTCTCCACTCAAAAGGATATCCAAACATGGGATGAGCTTAAAAAAAAATTCATAAAAAATTATGCGTACAACATTGACATGGAAACCTCTATTAGTAGCTTGTGCAATCTTACTCAAGAGGATGCTAGTGAGACATTCATCCCATTCTTTCAAAAATGGAGAAGTCTAGCTAGTCAATGTCACATTGACATACCCCAAAGGCACCTTCTGACGACAAAAAAGTAAAAAAAAGGACATATATGTGGGTGAAAACCTCTCTGAGGTGCCTAAAGATGGGGGATTGGACTTTCTTCCTGTAACACAAGAGAAATCAGTTATGCTTATAGAAGACACCATAGAAGACAACATATCAACTGCAAAAGATCCCAAAATGGTCCTCTTTGCCGCTTCCCTGACTAAGGAAGAGAGACTAGAATTTCACAAATTATTTGTAGAATGTAAAGTCAACTTCGTATGGCCTTATGCTGACATGCCAGGATTAGACCCAGAAGTGGTTCTGCACCATCTGCCACTATTGCCTATTGCCAAACTAGTTAAACAAAAGTTACACAAAATGCATCCTCAGGCTGCTTTATTGGTCAAGGCTGAGTTGAAGAAACTTCTAGACACTGGATTCATATGGCCTATTGATTATGCTGAACATTTGGATATCGAACTTGGTGCCAGTAACAAAGTGAAATGGAATGATACACATCTGTACAAATTTTAGAGACCTAAATAAGGCATGCCCAAAAGATGACTTTCCTTTACCAAATATTGATATCATAGTTGACCTCATAGCGGGATATGAGATTTTGTCACTCATGGATGGTTTCTCTGGCTACAATCAAATTCGCATTGCCCCAGAAGACCAGCATAAAAAAACATTTGCTTGCCCTTGGGGTACATACTGTTGGAATGTCATGCCATTTGGTCTTAAAAATGTAGGCCCTACATATCAGAGGGCTATGACCACAATATTTCATGACATGATGCATAAAATAATGGAAGATTATGTAGATGACCTATTGGCTAAATCAGTAACAAGAAAGGATCATTTGAAGGTATTAGACACAATTTTCAAGAGACTAGAAGAATACAAAGTCTGGCTAAATCCTAAGAAATGTGTCTTCGGTGTAACATCAGGAAAAATCTTGGGATATATAGTTTCTCGAAGAGGCACTGAGGTCGACCCAACAAAAGTAAAGGCTATCATAGACATGCCTTTCCCCAGAGGAATCAGTGACCTCAGAACCCTACAAGGTAGGGTACAATCTATTCGGTGCTTCATAGCATAATTGGCTGACAAGTGTCACCCATTCCAATATCTTTTGCGCAAGGGTATCCCCTTTGTGTGGACAGATAAATGTCAAGAATCCTCTTAGAAAAGAAAAGATTACCTATTGTCGCCACCAGTCCTCATGCCTCCCATTCACAGAAAACCATTGATCTTATACATCTCTACCACTAATTCAACACTGGGGCATTACTAGCACAAAATGACCAAGAAGAAAAAGAAATAGCTATATATTACATCAATCATACATTGGTCAGGTATGAACTAAACTACACATCAATTGAATGGGCTTGTCTAGCCATGGTCTTTGCAGCATAGAATCTAAGACATTATATGTTAAGCCATCAGACACACCTAGTAGCAAAGATTGACCCCCTCAAATATTTGTTATGTCGGGAAGCATTAATAGGACGTATGGCAAAATGGGTCATGATTCTAAGTGAATATGATATTCAATATGTAGAAAGAAAGGCAATAAAAGGACAAGTCATAGCAAACTAGCTAGCAGATTTTTCAGATGAGTCGATATTCCATATGGAACCTAAGTCACCTTGGCGACTCTACTTTGACAGATCAAACACAAATCATGGCTCAGGGGCAGGGATCCTATTCATCACCCCTCAAGGAGACTCCATTCCTAAGTCTTTCTGCATAGCTTTCCCATGCACAAATAATGTGGCAGAATACGAGGCACTGGTTACAGGACTTAGAATGGCAATAAAATGGAAAATCAAAGCATTACATGTCTATGCGGATTATCAGTTAGTCATCAACCAAGTTAATGATGACTATGACACAAAAGATGAGAAGCTAATTCCCTACAAACAAATGGTTGATAGTTTCCAAATGTACTTGCATATGGTAACTTTTTGAACAAGTTTTGATACATAGAACAAAGCAATAGATGCAATGGCTACAATAGGCTCTCTCCTCGACATTCCAAGCAACATGCTTCAGCTGGAATTCCTAATAGACCAATTTTTGGTCCTTGCCTATGACATTCCGGATTTAGAAATGGTCTATGAGGGTAAAAGCACAAACCTGTGTCACACTTTATAAAAGAATCGGCCAACAACAAAAAAAATTCTGAACTTCGACCACATAAAAGTGGTCTTTATGTTTTAAATTTCAAAATGGTGTAAACTAATGAAATGTAGAAATTTTGATGAAGTTTATTGCTGTAATTTTTAAAATTTAAAAAAAAAATGTTTTCATTATGTTTTTATCAATCTAAGGATAGATTTTGGAATGCTGAAAATTTCAGAAAAGAGTGACTTCACGGACCGTCAAGAAAAAAATTGAAAAAAACTTTATTTCTCCCTAATTTTTTTTTTCTCCAAATAGGTAACTTCAATATCTTGTGCATGAAAAAAGAAAAATCAAATTTTGATGTATATTTTTCTCGTAATAACGTTTTAAAGTCAAACATGTCATAATTTGACAGTTTTCACAGACCATCAACTATTTTCAAAATTTTTAATCATTTTCAAAAACAAAATTATACCCTTTTGAAGAAGACTCTCTCCTCTTGTGCTCCATATAAAATTTAAATTTTTTTAATAAGTTTTACTATATTTTTTTATATTTGTAATCAGCCTCTTTTTTCATTTTAAAAACCTACTTGCATTATTTTAAAAATAAAATATATTAAAACTAATCAAAATATTAAAAAAATTATATATTTGGATTCTCCACTCCGAGCTCTACAAAAGGGTATTTTTATTTTTTTCAGAAAAATCATTCTGACTAAAGAAATACCTAGCTAAAGTTGAAAGTTTCAAAAAATCCTGAAAAAAGCTGAGGGCTGCCAACTAGGATGCCACATAGACAGTTTCGGCTGAAACCCTTTCTATAGAAACCTTGTACATTTAAAAATGCGATTTCAAAGCCAATTTCAAAGCGGGAAACAAAAAAAATTAATTTTTTTGGATTCGGCCGAAACTTATTCGTCTGAAACTTGTGTTCCATGTAATAGGCCACGTGGTTTCGGTCGAAACCTAGTCGGCCGAAACCTTTCCGGCCGAAAATATTTCACTTGGAACTATTTATTTGGCCAAAAGTGTGACACAACTTTGTGCTTTTACCCATGAACTTGTTGGTCCTGACTCTCCGTGGTACCAAGATATTTATGACTACCTTAAGTCTCAAACCCTTCCACCTAACCTATCCAATAACTAGAGGAAGTTGTTCATCTAAAAAGTCATGCGCACAAGATATGCCATTGTCAGTGACACCCTTTATCATCGTAGGTTTGACGACACCCTCCTTAGATGTCTCAACACCAACGAAGCACATACAACCTTATGCAAAGTACATGAGGGTATATGCGGGTCTCATTCGAGTGGTTCTACTCTGGCCAAGAAGATAACAAGACTTGGGTACTACTGGCCAATGATTGAAAAAGATGCACTAGAATATGTGAGGACTTGTCACCAATTCTAGATTCACAATGATTTGATCCACGCTCTAGCATAGGAACTTCACCTGATCACCTCTCCTTGGCCCTTCGCTTAGTGGGGACTTGACCTTGTGGGTAAGATCCATCCTACCTCATCCAATGAACACAAATTCATTACCACCGCCACTGAGTACTTTACAAAGTGGATCGAAGCCATCCCACTGACATACATAACCGACAAACAAATATCCAAGTTCATTCTTAACTACATCATTTTTTGGTTTGGCCTTTCACAATCCACCATCATTGACAATGGATGTCTGTTTAAAAACCAAGACATTTGTGATTATGTGAGCGATTTCACATTCAACAACATTTTTCATCTCCATATTACCCACAAGGAAACATTCAAGCTGAGGCATCAAATAAAACCATTGTTAAAATCCTCAAAAAGAATGTCAATGATGTTGGCTGTGATTGGCATATTCAACTCAACCTTGCTATATGGGCTTACCACACTGGCATTTGTACACCCACAAGAGCCACTCCATTTTCACTGGTCTTTGGCGCTGAGGCCATCTTTCCCATCAAGGTTTAAATTGCTTCCCTGTGAATCTCCCTAAAGGGTTTAACTAATGATGAGGAGTATAGATAGTCGCACCTGCACAAGTTGGAGATGTTAGAAGAAAGAAGGAAAAATTACCTGAACCATCTTCAAGCGTATCAGAACCATCTTTGTTACAGTTACAATAAGAAATTCATGGTCAAGAAGTTTGACATTGGCAACTTAGTCCTCATGCACAACCCTAAGAACCAGGCTGACAGAGAAAAGTCGGGTAAGTTTGAACCAAACAGGTTGGGTCCTTACATCATTGTATCTTCTTTTGGTTCTAGAGCATATCAACTAGCTACTCCAGACAGTGAAAAACTAACAGAGCCTATCAATAGTTTACATCTCTAAAATTTCTACGCATAACATCAGGAGATCGAGCTAAAAATCGTAAAAAAAATAAAAAATTGAAAAATGGTAAAAAATCGTTGCCTTGATGAAAACCTGGAAAATAGGCATCTTGGCGGCACCAAAAAAAAAAGAAAAATGAAAAAAATAGTAAAGAAAAATAATTCATCCAACAGTGAAAACCTAGCAAACAGACACTTTGGATAAGTACCATGGTGAAAACCTGGCAAACAGGCATCATGCGTAGTCAATCATTGCTCAGCCATCTACTGTTACTTCATCTACCTAGGCCTATGATGGAACACATTTCCTATCACTATCATGACACTCACCATGACATCATACCCTTCCTTTCATGGTTGAAAAATGGTTGACATCAAGTCCATTATATTGTCCATCTGGTATTGCATGCATATCGCTTCTTCATATCCTTTAAAAATTGGCTTTAAGTCTTGGGCTTGACTGGGGGAAAAGTTTTATCATATGACTATAGTGGGTATCATGTGCACGGTCTCGACAATTGTAAAAAGTTCTGAAAAAAGACAAAAAAATCATAAAAAGTCCTAAAAAAAGACAAAAACATCAGAAAAGGTCCTAAAAAAGGACAAAAACATCATAAAAAGTCCTAAAAAAAGACAAAAACATCAGAAAAGGTCCTAAAAAAGGACAAAAACATCATAAAAGTCCTTAAAAAAGAAAAAAACATCAGAAAAGGTCCTAAAAAAAGACAAAAAAATTGTAAAAAGTCCTAAAAAAGGACAAAAACATCATAAAATGTCTTGAAGAAAGACCTAAAAATATTGAAAAACCTCTTGAAGAAAACCACAACCAAACGTCAAACTACTCTAAGAACACAAACACATAGTCATCTCTTTTGAAGTCCATCATGTCAATCAATCAGTCTTCATCATTCCTCTAAACTATGTTGTCTCTATGCATTTTGTACATAGGCAAGACTCATATTCAAGTCCTCGAGACATTAGGTTAGTCCTTTTAGGTTTGTCAAAATAAAATCATGGCGCAATATTTGGTCATCAAGACAAATTCATTGGTCATGTCAGACTATGAGGTCTCTGAGTGTATGACGTAGGCAAGGCCATCTGTTGATGAGCCCCCGAGGTCGCACTAGGTCAGTCCATTAGGGTTCATGGCACTACACTGGAACACACATCAAAAGTCTATAGGTCAGAAAAAATCATTAAAAAAAAGTATGGCAATTATTTATTCAGCATAACAATCTCATTAGCACGTCAGTCATATCATCATGACAATATCAACATAGTCAACACAAGTCAAACTCAGCCAAACTTAGGTCAAACTTGGTCAAGAGAAATTACATTATTATAACCTGTCAAACTGTCAACTCTTGGTTATCTTTCATATGTGTCCTTTTGAAGAATAGCCTCTTTCATTCATGCCTTAGGATGTGTCCTTCCTAGGCATCGTCACTGTCATTCGACATTTTAAGGGATCCTCTTGACATCTAAGGATCACTCCTCTTGACATTAATATTCTTCAAATGTGTCCTTCTGAAGAAAAAACTTTGTCATTTAGGCCTTAGGATGTGTCCTTCCTAGGCATCATCATCATTTTTGAGGGATCCCTTTTGACATTTAGGGATCAATCCTCTTGACATCAACATTATTCAGGATGTATACTTCCTGAATTTGGAAATTTTTGACATTCGTCATTGTGGCATCATAAAAAATTTGACACCTCGACATCTCATCATCATCAAACCTAACATATTGACATTAGAACAATGGGTATCCAAACGTACTTTTCAAACACTTGGCACTTGTCTTTTAGCTTTTTATCATGTTACTAGTTTTTCAGCGAGATCCCAAAAATAGGATTTAGAGAAGCAGCGACGTGTCATGTCATTTGTCTCGACTTTTGACATGCATGATTACTAGTTTCTCAGTGAGGTCCTAATTCTATGATTTAGAAAAACAATGACGTATCATGATAATGGCGCTATTTTTATATTTTGGCAATCATGCTACTAGTTTCTCAAGGATGTCCTAGAAACAGGATTTAGAGAAGCAATGATGTTTCATGAATTGTCCTGCTTTTCTTTTCTACATGTGGTTGATTATGACAAAAATACTGGTAGAATCACGCTCTTAGTTTGAGTCATCATCATCCTTGTTTGTGATTTTTAGTCTCATGTGATGGTATGACCTTGAACACCTTGATCTATGTCATATCATGGTGTTTGTTGGCCATTACAATAGTCTACACAATGATGATTACGAGCAGTAAATATTAAAGTCCTACGGAAAATTTTTGAAGGATTTGGTCTAGGAACTAACATGCATCTCCTTCGATCTGGTCATCTTCTGTCTTCGGTCTAGTCATCTTCTCTCATCCATCTCACGATGATATCTTGTGACATACAAAAACATAATTGCATACATGATCATATAAACATTGCAGTAGGTCTATACATACATCATCCATAACATTAAATCATATACATTTCATTGCATATTGCATTAACATAATCATAAGCATGGCATCCTTTTAAATAAATACATTATGCATCACAAAATCAACATAACATATAAATAAGCATTGCATCATCATGAAATCATCTCAAGTAAGCATCATAGGACATACATGGCAAGACATATAAATAAGTACCTTCATACATCATAAATTCACATCATATATAAAGCATCACATCACATATATCATTATGTATTAATCAAATAGCATTGCATAACACACATGTGGCCCACATCAAAACTGCATCATCATATAGCATCATCTCAAAAATATACAATGTCATAGGATAGAGTCAACATATATCCCAAAAAATGGAGCTCACAAGCTCGATGATCTATACATAATGTGTCATAACATAGAAGCAAATGTATCAAACATGCCCCTAGGAAAGGCTCTCATCATCCCCTCATGGCGAAGAGTGTGGCAGCTAAGGATCTGTGACTGGCACAGAGATAATGGGTGGACCTGTAGCAACCTCTGTCTGTGCAACCAATGGAATGACACTGATGTCATCATCTCCACAGTAATAGACACTTGTGATGACACTATAGGCTGACTCTAAGAGGTCGAAGGATCTGTCATTGGTGGCTACCTCTATATTGATCTCTGCCCTGAATTGGTGGACCCATGACTATGGCTCGAATGATGACTTGAGGCATGCCTATGTGAGTGGTGGGACATGTGCCCTAATGTTTTCCTTGAGGAGGTGGATCCTCCTACACTGGTATGGCTCCTCTTACTGCTCCCACTCCCTGATCTGTGACCACTGCCTGTCCTCATCTGTGAGCATGACAGTGTAGGATCTTGTCACTCGGGAGGCACTGACTACTCATATAGACTCTTGTATTTCCCATACCTAGTGCTCACCCTAGCAATCTCACGAGTAATATCCCCAGAAGGCCCTGAACATAGTGCTGAAAACTCTATGCACCACTGAGCTGAATCCTGTTGGCAGATCATTGCATGATCTTGCTCTACTCAAGCCACCTCTAGCTCCACCCACAGTGCCCTGACCTCTGCCACACTCTCATCCAGCCTCCTCTGAAGATCCACCACCCTCTTGTCTATCATGGTGTCTTGGGGAAATGTCGAGGAAGACAGTATCTCCTCCTCTCCCTCCACCATCCTCCATCTGAGGAGTCTCTCAGCCTCATCCATGGCATCATCATCATCATCATCCTCTACAACATCCTCTCCACTAACTCCCACATCCACGTCCACATCCACATCCTCCTCCTGTCTGGACTCCTTGTCTGCCATAGCCTCCTCCTGTCTCTCCTCCTCCTGCTCCTACCTTGGCTGCTCCTCCTCCCCTCTCTCCTCCTCCTCGGTCACCTCTGGTATAACATCTAGTGCCACTCTAGTCACATGTGGTCTCACCCTCCTACCCTATCTCTAGCCATCTCTCCTCTGTCTCCATCTGTCTCCTCCATCATCCTCATCATCTCCATCATCTCCACCCTGGCCTTCGTCATTGCCTGCATCTTGGCCTTTTTCTCTACCCCCATCTCATCCTCCACCCTAGTCTCCATCCCTCCCCCGACCTCCATCCCTACCTCCATCCCTCCCCTGACCTCTGCCTCTATCACCGTCTCTTCCCCCTCGCCTATCCACAGGTGCTGGTCTATCTGGATCTATCAGTGGCACTGATCTATGTGCCTACCACCATAAATCATAATCGGTCGTGGTCTTTAGTTTAGCCTCCCCACCTCTCCATCCCCACTACTGGGCTACTAGCCCATCAATCTATTGCTCAACAAAGGCTACGAGAATCGTTGGCCCCCAAGCATACTCTCTGGACCGAGCATACTCGGTTGTGCGTACCGGTACACCTTGCTACTCTAAAAACTGTCTGAGGACACACTATGGTAGATACATCTCTATCCTCCCTATTAGGTAATGGTACTGTCTGGATAAGCCCAGGTGGTCATCCTCATCATCCCACTGCTGGCAGTCTCTGTATGGCCTCCAAATGAATGAAACCATGGTGTTAATACGATGTCACCACCAACATATCTCTCTCATTCATGTCTATTGAAGGGCACTAGCATAGTAATACACATAGGGAATCCCCTCGGCTAGTTGCAATGTCTGAATGGGTGGACAAAATATCACTATGTGATCCCAAGCCCAAATCATCAATAGTGTGGTGCCACATGAAATGCTCTCTTCCCTCTTGTAGGAAACCTCATGAAGTTGGTGGTAGAGTGTGCCCAATAAAAAAGGCCCCCAGGCATACATTGTCCTATCTCATTTCATCCCCACGATGACATCTCCCCAGCCAATAGGGAACCCATGTCCACGACGGTCAAGAATCAATATCCCGTCAATCAATGTCACCAGGAATGCATCGAAATGAGCATAATGCTCTGCCATAAACTCCCAACGGATCTCATAACCTTGGATGTCGATTCCTACTCCCTCATCCTAATAGTAAGCTGTGAAGGTCTGATGACCATGATGAGGGTCATAAACAATCTACTCTCCTCGGATCGGCAGGCATAGAATGCGATAAACATCCTCAAGAGTAACTGTCCCATCTCTCATCGGCAGGTGGAAGGAGCATGTCTCAGAATTCCATCACTCACATAGTGCAGTCAGTAGTCCCCTATTTGTTCAAATAGTGGCATATAGGCAGCATAAAATAGACCTAGCTGTATCAATCGCCATCGCTCCCATGGAGTCAGCTGATTGCCAAATTGGAAGGTTGAGGGCCTGCTCTCCTGTGTATATATAGGTGCAAGTTGTCTCTACACAAAGCCACACAATGCGTCAGTACCTTTTTGGACAATCGACATTATCATCATCATTACCAGAAAGCATTTAAAATTTGAAAAGCATCAAAATCAGCTCTAGTCAAAGTCAAAGTCAAATGCGTCGTGTTGACTGCACTTGCATCGTGAAAGAACGGTTGCATCATTTCATACTTCAAATGCGTAGTGACATATCAATTGTGTCATTCTTTTGCTCAATTGTGTCACATCAGAGTGCTTGCATCATGATATATGACACATGCATTGCTCCATTTGAATGTGTCACTCAAATAGGCGATTACGTCGCAAAATGACGAATGCGGCATTCTAACTTTTGAATGCGGCTCAAAAAAGTGAATGCGTTGCTGTTTTTGGAAAATGTGTTGCAAACCTTTGTTCTACCCTAAAAACCCCTTGCATTTGCATCGCGATGCAATGAATGCATTGAATGCAAAGTCAAATGTAGCTTACCTGCATGCATATACGTCGTAGCGCATTCGTTGTTTGCCCTAAAACCCTATTTTTGGCATGCAAAATGAAAAAATTACAAAGGGGGTTAGGGGTACATACCACTGGCTCTAAGCCCTTTGGCCGCCTGTAAGTCCGTACGATCTCGCCATGGTGCTCTGTCACTGGAATCACCATCCTCACTGCAGTCCTCTTCACTCTGAGCTCTCTAATTTGCAATATGAATAGTGAAAATGAATTGACTTTTACATCTTTGTCAACCTATTTATAAAGTCAAAATGGCATTTGTCACCTAGGTTATTACTGGAGGATCCTTTGACCAACTTTGACCACCCTATTGGCTACCATAAACATGTCAGAATCCAAAACCGTTTGCGCCATCATTTTTCTAGTCATCAAATTGACTTATCAGGACCCTTTCCAATTTTTTTCTGCCACCAACCCAAAATTTGAAAATTTTCCCAAAGGGGCATTAATACTTTGTACCTTCACTGGGGGATGGCTTTGACTTATTTTCTTTGTCACAATGCGACATGCTACATTATGACAAAGAGGGGCAAAATATAGACACTTAAAAATGACCTAGGCCTGCAAGCTTTATTTTTACCACTTTCATCCTAGCATAATTATGACATTTAATTATGTCCTTGGTCCATATTCGACTATTGATTAAATAATTCATAATTATTTAATTAATTCATGTCATTTTATTCTTCATGATTATTAAATAAGTAAATTTTATTTATTTATTAAATATGTCATTAATTGTCTAAGTATTCCCCTAATTAAATAAATTTCTAAATTTATTTAATTATCTTTATTCATTTATTCTTCCTGATTATTAAATAAATGAATCTTATTTATTTATTTAATGGGTCACTAATTCTCATGATTAAATAAGTTTATTAATTTATTTAATTATTGATCATATCTTCTAAATAAATAATTATCTTTAATTATTTAATTTCCAAAATTAACATTTCCCTCATTTTAAATAAATGAAATTATTTAAAATGATCTCACATTCTTGACTGTCAGTTCATTTTAGTAAATAATCTGAAAATCGATTATTTATTATCTCACAAAATCCATATTTTGAATTAATTAAATTCAAAATGGTAACTTTCCTCCAAAAATCAAGTAATTAGGTAGATTCTTGATTTTCCAAATTTGATCTCCAATTCAACTCTTATCTTCTTGATTTTTCAAATTTCACAAATCAAGCAGTCTTTATCTTCTTGATTTTTGAAAATCTTTATTTTTCTAATTAATTATCTCATTTATTCTCCACCGCTAATTTGATTCTCTCAGGTGACATCTCAACCACTCGTTTAAGGATTTTTCCCTAACCCTGATTAGGGATTTTCACATTAGATATTGTCCTCTGATTTTAGGCTTTTGTTAAAAGTTGATCTCGTCTGTCCATTCAAAATGGCGTTTTCTATAAAATGCTATTTTGCTCTCATTATTGGATTATGCACATGAATTTTGTTATTCCGGCACATTAAAACTTAGAGTTATTTTAGAGTCACTTTTTCATAGGCATATGCATAGACTTTAATTAAATCCTTCAAAGCTTGTGTAGGACTTAGGCTTTATTCTCAGATTGATCACACATTGGATCTTAGGGCAACACATCAACCCACAAGTTAGAAGGTGCTACGAAGATGAATCATGGAGGCTTTAGCGATTAACTGGTATAATCATTTCATCTATATTTTCTTTCATTGAACTTTGTAGTTCTTTGGGTTTATATACAATGTTTATTTGTGAACATTTAATCTAACCTAAAATTTACCCATAGATACAGAAACATATAGAGGAATTTTATGACACAATCCAACTTCTATATCCAAGCACCTACAAGGGTGAAAAAGGTTCTATAAAAACACAAAAAAAAAGCATGTGGGAAACACAACACACACACAAATCTAATCTATAGATACAGAAGAGGTACTCCCCTAGTCCTCATCAACCAGGAGGTCATCATTGTCCCAATCTAGATCATCATAAGGGGAGGGAAGATGGGCCTATAAGGGTGAGATAGCGAGGAGAGAAACCTCCAACTCTCCCACGATAAGAGGTATGGAAGAAGGCCACTCAAGGTCTCCTTCACTCAACTCCTGTGAGGTAAAAGTCATCGACTTTGCAAAAATCACCAATAGAGCCAAGATATCATCCATTGAGTTAAATATGCACTTAATAGGAGTTCCATTTGTTAACTGTGTGGGAGAGGAAGGAGAAACCCAAGATCCAATATCAACATCATCAAGAGGGATAGTGATAAACATAGGAGATGTTAGAGCCATATCCATCTTCCCAGTTATGTTTCAGGTTTTGCAATTTTGAAGATGTGTTGATGGTGTTGGTAGTTTACTTTAGTAAAGAGGATTTTATTTTTTTTGCTTTGGAAGATGCCTTTCTGAGTTACATTGTATGGCAGAGTTTTCTGAGTGTACTAGGTTTGTACATGCTTTAGGTGAAAGTTGTTGCGAATGAATTTGTTGGATCTTAGGGCGTTTATGGAATATTATAGATCATGTTCAAGTGTGGTGTTTGGTTTGCAATTTTCCCTTGGATTTGAGGAAGTGTGTACTCAAAATTTCAATGGTGTTTGCATGGGTAACGATTGACCTAGTGTTTACACTACATGCAAAGGATAAATATTGTTTGTGGTAGGATGTAGTTGATTTTTTTTGTTGATTTTGGTCCCAATTAATTTTTAGTGTGGTCCACATTCACTTCTATCCTCCACAAAATTGTTTAGGTGCCGACCTAATTTGAATTTTCATGTTTGAGGTGCATAACTAACCTTGGAGAATGTTTCAAGGTTGAAGATGGAGCAAGCAAAAGTATAACTCCCCTCTGAAGAAGGTGATGCCTTATTTTTACCTCCACTAGGAGTGAGGTCATCCTCTAACTTATGCTTCAATGAAGGATGAAAAATCCTCATAGAAGAAGTGAAAGGAATGGAGGAAGAGGATAAAGCCACAATAGACACCACTGTGGTGTTCGACATGTTGATGAGCTGGTAAAATGGAGGGATTTCTCTAAAAGGGACATCAAAAGATGGGTCTCTATCGAGGGAGTGATGAACACCTACACCCTTTTAGGGTGAGGGTCATCAACATTCATAAGGGGATCCAAAAGAAAAAATGAGGTGAGTACAACAGAAATGGAAGGAACAGAAGAGGGAGGAACAACTGGAGATGTTGGAAGATGAGTTGTTGGCTCCCCTTCTACCTTTTTCAAGGTAGCTTATTTAATGGGTAAGCCTTTCTCTGGTGTTTACACTCATGTGCAAGCCAATTTTTCTGGCTCTGGAAACTAGAAGCCACTACTTGAGAAGGAACATCAGGCTCTTGTTCTACCATAGGTGTATCCTCCACAACCATTGTTGGTGGAAGGGAAACCTCCTGGATGGGAATAGGAGCATGAAGTTTAGGAGTAGAGGGGATGATAGATGGAGAAGAAGAAAAAGGTTCCTTAGTAGTGGGCCTCTTCCCATTCACTACTTGAGGGGTGGGAGTGGTAGGAGGTCATAGAGGTTGAAACATAGAGGTAACTCATGAGGTCCCTTACCTTTATCATAGAAAATAGGCCCCAACACCATGGGAAAGATGGGAAATTCAAATACTTGACACTTGGACTTTCACCAAGAAGGAACCATCAGAATCTCCATGCAAGGGATTGGAGTAGAGGTCGAAGGTTCCATAGCAGGGTGAGAGGTAGAAGTGGATGGAACAAAAGAAGAAGAGGAGGGATCTTGGGCACGAGAAAGCTTCCCCTTCCCCCATTTTTGAGAGGAAGAGGTAGCTTGCTATTGCACAATCATGCAACCCTTGATAGAAATGGCATGGGGTGATGCAGGGTATCTCACCTTATGCCTTATACCCATGGTCTTGTGCTTGACATAAGTGCTATACAAAAATTCATCCTCAAGGGAAGTGCACTAACCAAGGTGGGTATGTGCATCATCATGATGGGTCAAAAACTGGGAATATTATGGGTATTTGTAGGGTATGTGGTTGACAACCTTTTTTAATCCAAAATTGATGAAGTGAAAAGGGTTTTTAGAGCAGATTCTTAGCTTTCCAAAAATATAAATTATGCATTGATTTGAATTTAATAAATAATTATTATTCATTTTCTATTAGAATTATGACTAAATTCCTTATCGATAGGCTAATTGAATAACATCTATAACTTTCAAATGGTATCACATTTTTTGAATCTAAAACATGCATCACATTGCATGCTTCACATACTATAGGATTAAAAAAATAAAAAATAAATTTCATGAATTTTTGACCAAGTTAAGGTGGTCAAACATACTAGTTTTTACATGTTTTAAAATTTGTAATGAAAAATTCATAATTAATTATTTACTTGGAAAAAAATTACAAAAAAATATGCATCACATTCAGATATGAGTCCTCTACTTATATGTAAAATATTATAAAAAATATTATCATTTTATTATGGTTAGGGTGGTCAGACAGACAATCTTCTTATTTTTTCCCTGAAATTTAACTACTACTGCATTGAAATTTCAAATTTTCACCAAATAGATTTTATTTATTTTTAAATAAACCTAGTAGTTTAGAAACTACATTCAATTTTATATAGATTCTATTCTTACATATTTTTGAAATAATATAGATAACTTATTCAAATTTTTATGTCAAGTTGTCTAACACTAATTTTTCTGAATTTTTTGCCACTTAAGGGCCTATTTTTTCCATGATGATCCTGCACATACCCAGGTGGCAAAAAGTAATCTAATGATTATCCCCCACATGAAACTAGTGGTTTATATTTCATTTCATGCACAATATGTGCAAAGCCCTCACGAGAAAACTTATGAATAAATGAATTGATCCCATTCATGGAAAATAGCTAAGGGACACCTAGTTTCACCCTGAATAGATCCAACTCTAAGATGATATCAAAAGGCTATCTATGACCCTAGGCCCTACCAAGTCTAAGAGGGTGATGGAACCAAGGGGAGGGACTAAGATTCCATCATGTGTATGTATCATGGTCTTTGACTTCTCATATTCCTCCCTATACAAAAAATTATCAATAGAGCCTCCTCCATTATAACATTCACACAACTTGTGGGGTCAACTAGGACACTAGCTACAATGTTCTCATTGATGCTAGTGGGAATGTACAAAGGGTAGGGCTCTTTGTTCATAGGAAGGTCTTGTGATGTGAAATTTATGTCTAGTGATCCATTCATAGGATGAAGCAGATAAATTCATGTAAAAAAAACTATATTTACATACATAGGAGGAACAAACTCGATAGACTCTAAAGGCTTACACATCCAATAGTGACCTATATATTTTTTTCCCTAAATATCTAGAACCCTTCTAACTAATCGGGTTGCAAGGCTATATGTCTTACAACACATTAACCTACAACACACCTAGGGAACAAGAGAAGTTCCTTCGATACCAAGGGATGAATTCAGAATAGTTCACATTGAGTTCACCAAAATGTAGACAATGAGGGCCGACTACACCAGGATTCGAAGTCATGAGAGAGTCCTAATAATAGGTTGTCCTAAACTACCTCAAGCTTTTCTAGGAAAATTGAAAAGATTAAGATGTTAAGGTTGAAAAGGGAGAGCGATTTGGGTGTTAGTGTCCTTCTACCAAACTGAATGTTTCATGGGGTTGGGAGAGATGATTTTTAGAGTTCAATCCATTGCCCAAAAAACTCATTATCTAAGGATGATATTGCGGACTACAGACTCCAATGTAGTACACTGACATCTCAAATGGGTGTTGGTGTCTGTATGGACAAAGAGTTTTGGGAAAAAATAAAAACACTACAAAACCAACTAACTACCTAACTTCTAAGATTTTATACTACAATGTAAAATATTTTAAAAGGCGTGAAGATGAAGTACAACAAGAAGAATGCTACCTCTAAACTAAGGTAGAATTTACAAAGAGAAGGTAAGGAAAATGGACCTTTCTACCCAAGATTCGAATATTTGAAGAGATCCACACAAGAACACCTACAAACACAAGATCGAGGAAAATGTTGGAGCTATTTTTAGAGGACTACCTCAGTTAGTCCCCCACTTTGGTGTTTCAACCTCCATAGATAGCCATATAGCAATGAGTATAGAAATTGATAAAGATATTTATAGAAATAGAAGTGTCAAGCAAGAACACAAACAATGATATGCTACTATGTAAATACAATAATGTAAAGGAAAGTAATAATGGAAGATATCACCTTCACAAATATGTGCTCTCAAGGTAAGTAAAGTAAATGGTGAGACTGCAAGTTCTCCAATAACGACACTATCATAACAATGGAGTGGAGGAGCCAAGAAAGTAGTAACTTGTAGCTACAATCTAGAGTGAACTGAGAGCTTGGAAGTGTAAGAGAATGAAGTTGAAAGTGTGTAGTAGAATGAAGTAGAATCAAGAGAGAGTGAAGGAATGAAAAGATAGATCATTTGAATGACCAAAAGGAAGTGAAAGAGTCATTTCTTGGCTATCAAGAGAGGCAAAGATGTTACAATTTGTCACTAATGGACAACTATACGCTTATGAGGGTTCTAGATGTAGGAATCATATCAGGATGACAATGTGACATGTGGATGTTTGCACAAGACACATGCATCCTCGATAGGATTCTTTCATCACTGCGAAAATGAGCTTCCAAGTGGATGGAAGGGTGGAAGATGTGGATTTGCATCATCATATTTTTGTTTTCTAAAGTAGGGGTGATGTAAATGGGGAATTTTCCTAGTGATGTGAATTCACTCCATTATAATTAGTAAACATAAATTTTGTGAGCACATGTCCTTTCCTACTAAGGGTGTTCATAACCTCACATCTCCAATTCTATTTGAATCAAGAATTATTAAATTTAATATTATTCTTAGAATTTTGAAACCATTTTTCTTGGCTACATATAAATTATATGCTTACATATGAATCTACTCATGACAAGAAATAGTGGAACTATCCTCAGAATGCTTACTAGAATTTCATCCAAGGATAGGGACAAACACATCTATTCATGGAACCAAGTGTTGATGGGTTTTTTTACACTTCTCAACACAAATAACACATAAGTATTTTTCCTATCTTGAAAGGAAACTTCCTATAAACAAGTTGTAAAAAATTACCCCAAGGTCTCTCAAGTGTCAGGTCATGACTTGAAAAAAAAACTCAGTGGATTGATGTGATTTGCTACTAATCACAAGGGGCATAGAAAATTGCTAAGTTGGAAGAACATTGGATCCTCAAATGGAGTTTATGGAATTTTGAAAGGGATGTGTAATTGCTGCAAGTTTAAAAAAATAGTCTAAAACTGCATTTTCAACATCAAATTTGGGTTCACAATGATGTTGGAACTTTTCCTTAACTACTATTTCTAAGAAAGGTCAAAATGGAAAGGGGAGGTGATAGTTCCTAGACCTACAAATCTGGAAAATTGTGATAATGGAGGATGCTATAGTGGATATCCTTCCCATAATTGATTTCCACTTTTAAACCAACACCATATAGTCTCACGAAACGAGTGCTATCTTCTAAGGTCTACAAATTTTCAACTATTCATTCACCATAAAGAATGAATAAATGTAAATATTAGCTTTACACTACTGTTCATCATCAAAAAATAGCAAAAATAATGAACATGAAAAGCATCAACACCATAGCATTCTTCAATATCAACGGACAACATGAACTAAACTACTAAAAGCTACTAAAGTACTTAGAAAAACAAACTAAATCTATCTAAATCTATCAACTTTGAGAAGAAGAATCATGCAACATTTGAGAAACACAAGAATCCACCAAAATAAATGAAATTATATTAAAAATTTTATAGCATGTCTTTATAAAAACTCCACTCTCTCTTTTAAAATGTGAGGAGACCCCTGTTTATAGTTTTCAAAAAGTGAAATGAATGGTCAAGATTTACTCTCATTGTGTGGCCAAGATTCATTAGGGTTTCACCTACCCCCAAAATATATTAATATAAAATACATTTTGTCCCAATCTTATTTCATTCTATAGTGGCCCTAACACTGTAGTAGTTTTGTCTTCTAGTGATTGCCTTCTTTTCTAGCTTATACTATCAAGAACTCATCATCTATCACTTGTTTTCCTTCATTTTTTCTGAAGAGTGGCATACTCCACAAATTTCCCTATCAATGCCTGAAGCTTGTCCCACTCCATGATATTGGATTGAAGAACTTGGAAGGTCAAATTCTTAGATCTACCAGTGATTTCTTCCTAGTTCTTCATGCACCTTGGTGTGGCCTTGATTACCTATTCGGACTGGATGAATTCTCTTGCAACAAAGTCCATGAAATTTGATGTTAGTGAGTCTGTTGTGCCTTGCTCCATCTTCTTATGGAAGTATGGCCTGATCTTCTCTAGATCAAGCTCCATGATGGGCATATTATAGTCTATCATCATCTTCAAGCAATCCTCGCCATCCATCCCATGCTCCTTGACCTATTTTAGATCGAGCTCAACCTCATGTAGTACTCTTTCCAGGGTGTCCCTCCTATGATCTAGACCCATTTTTCGTGTCTCTACAAGCCAGTGATCATCCTTCACAAGGGTCAACTCCTTCTCCCATGTCTTCTCAGGGATCTTTAGGATTTCTTCAAGCTTTGGATAAGTAATCCTATAAAGCTTAGTAAACTGGTGACATATCTTTTTTGTGCCCTCTAGCTGCTTCTACACATCTTAAAATTTGTTGTCCATTCATACAATGTAGCCTATTCCCATGTCACCATTATAAAGCACCCGTTGAAACCAATTTGTAGTAGCCTTGGTAAAATTATTCATTTTCTCTATCTTGGTGACTTCCTCCTTGGAGATGAGCAAAGGCACATAAGATGTCATTGGAGCTTCTTCTTCCAAAGATGTCAATTATTGAATATAGGTGCTGAGATCTTCCACTTTTTCCTTTAGTTCCTCCTTAGAGGACTGATCCTTGCTCATTTGTTTCATGATTGTAGTCACTGATCCATGGAATTCATCAATTTTTTTCTCTCTTGTTGCAGGGCCCAAGCTGATGGTGGAAAAATTGAAGTTGAACCCCTCTCCTTTGTCCATCATTGAGGTTGCAATATGTACTATCCTTGATCCAAATGCATCAACTATGATATGGGAAAAAACTCTCGACTTTTTTTCTTTCTTTTCCTTGGTTTGTGCTCTTACTAGTATAGCCTTGAGTCTGGTCTTTGGATTGACGAGGGCCAAGGTCTTCTTTTGCAACTGCTTGAACTCTAGCCAATTGGGAATTTGAGTCTCCCCTTTTTGTGATTCATGATCACCTTCCTCTTTCTGAACATGTTGGGGTTGCTTCTCCTCATGGCCTAGGGCTTCTTGTTCAATTTTTTCTTCTTCTTCTTTGTCTGGGTCCTTGATATGTATAGCCTTAGTAGTGGCTATGTTTTCTTCAATGATACCTTCCTTTTGAGGTTCCCTTTCTTCTTCCTCTTTGATTTCTTCATGTTTCTTTGACTTGGAGCTCTCCTTTGGAGCATCTTCTTCCTTCTCTTCTCCTTTATCTCCTTCTTCTCTCGTAGGTGGTACCTCTTCTTCTTGAATAGGGAATTTTTCCTACTTGACTAGTGGAGGCTCTTCAAATATCTCCTTGTTGATAGTACTGTCTTCTTTTGGAGGTTTCCTTTTAGATTCCACCTCTTCTCTTATATCCTTGAGTTATTGAGACAACTCCTCTTTGAGCTCTTGGTTTGAGGTTTCTATTATGTACTTGGTGTTGAGGGCTTCAGTGTCTTCCTCTAAAGATTGTGACCTCTCAATCAATTTCCACCTTATCCACACTTATATCTATTCTGCCCTCTAGATGTTCATAGTAATTATCCTTAAAAGGATCTTCAGGCTCTTCTGTTATTCCTTTGGCGGCTTCTCTCTATCATTTCTACATTTCCTCTAATATTTGCAGGGTAGCCTCCATTTTTAGTGGCTTTGTGGGCAGAGGAGGAACAGGAAGACCAACAACAATCTGACCCATCATAGCTTAGACAATGGGATTCAATATCACCCCAGAGAGCTTGATGGGTATTTCTTGCATATATTTAGCAAATGCCTCTAGTAAGGTGATAGGAGGCATAGTAGTCATGGTAGAAAGAGTAGGCAATGGAGGGGGCAGGGAGGATGACAATAGCAGGCATGTCGTGGCTGAAGAGGAATCTAATACCATAATCAGGGCCATTTGTGAAGTGGAAGCAAGGTGAACAGAAATGTGAACAATAGGTAGAGAAGAAATAGGGAGTTCTTGAGATGCAGGAGGGGGAGAAGTGTCAATGACAACGGTAATGGTAGGAGTAGAGGTAGCAGGTGATGGTTGTTTTCATTTGGCCTCTTATTCCCCTTCATGCTATGGATCCTCCTCAATAGTTGGCATCTCACTGAATCCTCCCAATTTATTTTCCTTCTTCAAGGATTCTCCCTTCGAGGTATTCTGTGTATAGAATTTATGTTTGGGTTGATGCTCAGATACATCCTTTCTCTTTCTTGATCTGGTTGTAGGGGAGGATTTATGAGTTTCTTCTATTGGGGCAGCAATTGATTTGCTATTTTTTTCACTTTCGAGCTCATCCACAAGCTCACCATATGTCAACACAACTCATTTTAATTTGACCTAAGCAATTTGGACATCTATCCATTGTCTTGTTGTATTCTCTATGGGCCTTGATATAATGTCGAGTTCATTGACCTCTTCCTCATCCCAATCTATCAATGGTAATGGAAAATTGGCCATAACATCAAATCTCTCATCAAGGATGGTGTCCTCCTCCACAATCTTATTAGGTACTAGGAACAAGTTGATTAACCACACAAATTGGGTCATCATCCTCATGTAACACCTCATTCTCACCTCCTTTTAATCTTTGCAATTGGTCCATAAATCTTCTATGTGCATTAGATAAGCATACTATTTTTTGACCAACTTTTTCAGTTTCCCATAGGAGTCCATCCTTGGTCAGGCCGTGTGGAGATCCATATGGTACTCCACTATCTCTTTCTCTGAATACTCTACACACTGGGCATCGAGAATGTCACATTCCTAGCCTAAAATTGAGGGGATAGGTGATCCCTGCCCAATGTTTATCACTCAGTAGAGCATGAGCATTAGAAACTATTAGGAGACTTCTAATATAACCATCTGGTCATTAGGGTACTAGGGCAACTTGTAGGGTCTATCAAAGAAACCCTCTATTCTGATGTACATGAATTTTGAGAACTAGATGAACAAGAACCTGAACCTTTGAATGAATTCCAAGGTGCTATGCGAGACTCTTGTTTGAAAATATCCTCCAAGAAGTTTGATAATATGCCCAATGAAGACATTGTTCACCCTTTGGTATTTTCTCTTAAATTTTCTATATTGCAACTGTGGATATCGATCATATACCTTGAGCTCCTCCCTTCCTGGATTTGGGTTTTGTGAGATAAAGAGGCCTTTGTATGGGAATACCTCTGCTAGTAGGTATACCAAATAAGAGGTCATGTAGAATTGGGATGTCTTCTATACAACTGTAAATTGTGTGTGCATGTTGTCATTGATGATCTTGGCCTAGTGGAACTTTTTTTTTCCATGAATGATCTCCTTGATGAAATAAAACATCCACTCTTGGAAGAAGACAGAACCAAGGAGGCCCATCACTCTTCTTAATAGAGTGACTAGGTCATGGTACTCTTCATGGATGTCACTCCTAAAAATCTCTTGAGGTACCTTGGTAGCAGTACCCCTCTTTTCCTTCAATCACTATTGGTTGATCAATTTCTTGCATCCTAGGGGGTTTTCTTTCCACATGTTCTCGAAATATCCCTTCTTTGTTTCCTCCATGGGATCGAATGTAGGGATATGGAAAGTTTCTCCTATGGACTAGCCAGATAGGTTTACCAATACTCAACCCTCATGATCTATTATTTTCATGTTGCTACTATGGTAACACTCTCTACATGCCATCACAAGCTCTGGAGCTACAAGCACAGGTGGGAAGCTAACTACCTTGGCTAGGCCACTCTTTTAAATCTTTCATGAATTCTTAGTTGTGGGGTTGCTTGTGATTCTTCGTTGGAATTCATCTATATCTGCATGCCCCAGGTTTGTATTTGATACTAAATCCCATGTAGAGGTGACCTTGGAGGTGACTTCCATCATGTGGATCTGATACTTCATCTAATATTTCTCTTATTTTCCCCTTGGTGCTTTGGTATTCTTCTTTCCTTTCTCCTTCTCTATAGACTGTCCGATGTGCCCACAAAAAATTCCATTATTAAAATCTTGCAAAACAATGGTTAGATTGAGGAATTCATCTTTGAAATATTCTAAAATTCATTAACGTTCATCATTTAATGCTCATTTGGGTCAACTAAAGGGATGTAGACCTAGGGATGTGAGTTTCCCTAGACTCGTAGCTCTTAGAAGGAGGAAGAAGTGAAATCCCATAGACGGCCACCCACACTTCAATTTCTGCATTGGAATTTTGGAGGCGGACATCTTTGGTGAAGCATCTAACATGTTGGAAAATCAACTATGGGGTCTTTGGAGGCATACAAAAATTCACTTTGCTCATGTGGGTACAAGGAAATCAGAAGCAGGGGACACCACAAATTTTTGGAGCTCCATCGTTGAGAAACAATGGTTAGAAGGTGGAAACCCACAAGAGGTATACTACAACACGATACTTGTGCAGGCAGCTTGGATGGTCTAGGCATTTGGAAGTTTGTGGGCAGGGACTATCGAAAGGTTTTTAGGTGAGGGTCGTTCAGGGACAATGAGAATGGGATCACAACCCATAGGAGGTGGCCCGCACTAGCAGATTCGCAAGAGACCTTGTCATTCACTATTTTTCTTTGAGGGACTTGGGTGGTGGAGGAAGGCTTGGGTTCCGCAATGTGGAAGGAAGGTAGGGAAGACACAGTTATTTGTAAATTACAACCAGTTGATAGCAGGCGAAAGGTAGCAACCCACAAGGAGAGGCCTGCAACATACTTTAGTTAGTCATTTTCATGCCAAAGGGCCCAAAGAGAAATGGTGGGGTCGGGGTCCGCAAGGCTGGCCAATGAGGTCCCTTGGCTATTTTGATCAATGACTATGGTAGTGAGGCATTCTGTAGATGGACCCCCACAAGGTTTGGCCCACATTTTAGACTTAGAGTTTTAGCACTTGATGGATGTAGTCTCATCAAAACCTATAATGCGGGAGGCTGGCAAGGAATGAACATTTAAGAATGGTTGTAAGATGCGGGTTGTCCACACATGATGACCCACAAAAGCAGGCCCACAAGGGTTTTAAAACCTTAAGTTTCATTTTGAGTTAGCATCGTTCAAGTTTTTACAATGGAAAAGAGATGGGATCCGCCAACATGCAGAAGTCTGCAAGGGTAGACCTGCAAGACACCGATGCTCAAGTTTATGCACTTGTGGTATCCTTAGGGCAAGAGTGATGAAGGACTTGCGGGCCGCCAAGGTCTTGTTGAGATCTAGTGAAGACCAATGACAGGGAGATAAATTTTTGCATGGCCATTAGAGGCTAAGTTTGAATGAATTTTGGAGATTTGTTATATGGGATTGCATAGAAATTCGTGGTGAATCGGTCACCAAAGAGAGTTTTTAAAGTTTTCCTTAAGATTTTTAATGGTTTATAAAAGCTTAATTTTAAAGGATGCTTTTATTCTTGGTGGCGATAGACATTCCCATAGATCCTAATGAAATTGTTGAAGGCCAAGCTTGAAATCATCCAAGCGGTTGTGTTGGCACGAAGGAGGTGGCAACTATTTGGGTTTTGAAAAATTCTTAATTGGTAGGGTGGAAATGATAGGCCAGGTCATATATTTATAGGAAAATATGTAGTTATGGCCCGCATTAATTTTTTGTATGACAATTGATAGGGTAGTTGGGTACTGGTTTTGAAAGAGCAGTGGTGGGAAGTTCGTGATCCACAAGGCGGACGAAACCTCAAGTGTTGTTATTTGATGGGTGGTGAAGGGTGGTGGCCATGGAAGATGTAGGACCTACCATGCAAGTAGATGTCTTGAGTTGACCATCGATGAAATAGTGAAGGTAGGACAACAACGTGCAAAGGGAAGCCCGCAAGGCTAGACCTACAGGAGCTAAAGGATTCTAACTTTAAAACTTAAGGGAAACCTATCAAAGAAACCCCACAAAGGCCAAGGACTTGGAAATTTCTTAGGTGGTGAACTTTGGTCAAGTAAAGATGATGACTTTGGGACTCCTTGACCACCTGGAACTCAAAATTAGGGGCACGCGAAATGAGGCAAAGGCAAAAAAAGGTGACCTAGTGAAGGAAAAAAGAGAGGGTCCTCATTCTAAATGTCGGGGTATGTGTTCTATAGGCACAAAAAATGGTGATAGTGCTAGGAGAATTCTCCCAAGAATTCTAAGGGTAAATATTCATTCAAAACCCAAAATATTTGATTTTGGAGAGTAGAAACTAGTTTCCAAGAGTGAATGAAGAAATGTAAAAGAGGGCAGGATCCTTAGTTGAATCAAGTCATAGGAGTATCTTAGAAGTGTGTGCATAGTGAATTCATTTAATTCCTTTAGAAGCCATAAAAAAAAACCATTAATTGGTCAAGGCAAGCTATGTAAACCGTCTAACCCCAAAAGTAACCTTGAAATTTCCCCATTGCCAATCAAGTTTCCATCGCCCCGACAGAGTTGTTGCTATGATCCGATGAACATTGCTCTATTGTCGACTCAACATCCATAGCCCTAATAGAGTTGCTTGCACACCCACATAGTTTCTTGTTTAATACTTTATTTTCTTTACCTTCTCTTTTTTTATAATATTTTCCTTTAGTATTCTTTTCTTTGCTCAACTACATAAGCATTGAAGCTTACCGTGAGTTTGGAATCACAATGGTCACTAGAGAAAATTCAAGATTTTTCACTTGATGAGACCTCCTAATAGCCATTATATAGATCCTTAGAAAATTAAAGTGTATTTTCATGCATGATCTGAGATAAGTGTGAAAAGATTCAACCAAGGGTTCTATCTAGCTCAAGTCAAAGTTCAAATAAGGAAACCACTTGCTAGAAGTGGTTAGAAATCAATGATTATGAATGAAGATTTATCTAAAGAATAGGTAGGAGTGGACAAAAAAGTAGGTCATCTAATATTGCAAACATGACCACCACATCAATAACAAAGGAACACACCTCCAGCAAGAACAAAAGTAGTTGGGAAAGAAAATAAAACAAAGAGAAGATGCAGTAGCAAAGAAAAAAGAAACCTAAGATAACCTATGTACAAATATGTACAAGTACGAGCTTGAAAATCTCAGGTAAGGAAATAATGTTTGAGGTTTTGTTGTTGATGGGAAATGGGACATCCCCTCTAGTGAGTGTCTTGAAGTGGAAGGCATTATCTCCTAATATTTTATAAATCTAAAAGGTTCCAAGACAAAACTTGTCAAATTTGTCATGTCCCCCCTTCTTTTCATGGGCCTTGACCCAACATAAGACTAAATTAATGTTCAAGCCTTTACTTTGGCTTGATGATCAAACCATATTTTAACTTCACCCTGATGCTTGGAAAATTTTTCAATTGCAGGTCACAAACTTCTTCTAGGTGCATCAACTCAACTAAACAGGCTTCTTGTCGGCCTCCCTCCTCATAGTATGTGTTTATAAACTAGAGTGTGGGAGTCTTTAGGTGGATAGGAAAGACAGGCTCTAGGCCATAAACTAGATGAAATAGAGATTCACCTAGGAAATCCTTATGGCGTGTACGATCTACCTAGAGGGTAAAACATAGCTAGGTGTGCTAGTCCTTGGGGTTTCTATCAAGCAATTTTTTTATTAATGTTTTCAAGTTTTTGTTTCATGACTCCAAAGATACACTTCTTTGGATTCAAGGACATTCCAAATTATCTGCATTTCTGGAAGACTTTACATAAATTAGAGACATGATCACTTCTCTTCTTTGTAAACACCGTAAGATCATCCATATAGATGATGATGTATTTTCCAATTAGATCCTTGAATGCAATATCCATGGCACGTTGAAAGGTTGTGTCTGTGTTGATTAGTCAAAATGACATTCTTCTATACACAAAGGTTCCCCACTTAGTGGTGAATGTTGTTTTATGTATGTCTTCATATTGTACCATCACCTAATTGTAGCAAGATTACATATCCAAGAAAGACATCATATGAGATCCATTAACTATTTGTAGCACTTTGACTAGTGAGGGAATCAGATAGTTGTCCTTTTCTAAGGCTTGATTCAAGTTGCAAAATTCCACACATAATTTGATTTCTGTGTTCTTCTTCCTAACCAGGATCACCCATGTGGATTGTCTAACTGGGAATATGATTCTAGTAGACAACAACTTTTGGACATCCTTGTAGATGATGGGTTCTAGCAATCCATTGATAGGGCGTTGACATTGCCAAAAAGGTCTCACATTCAACTTGAGGGGAATGGTGTGCATAATGATCAAGGTGTTGTATGTCTTCAAGTCTTCATAGCTCCAAGAAACCATGTCATGGTACTTGCATAGGGCATCAATGATTCCTTTATTTTCTTCTAGCATGTACACTTTTCCAATTAACACATTTTTAACTTCTTCATCCATCACTGAGTTCTGAGAATCACACTAGTTGTAAATGGAATCCTTCTTCATTTGTTGATCCTAATCTTTGATCTGATCCAAGTGAAATATTTGCTCAAGTTGAACCATTCTTCTTGGTATTGTATTTGTTTTAAGTTTGATGACTCCCTCTATATCTAATTCAGCCTCTTCGGGCTCTACCTCATCAATCATTGCCTCATCAACTATTTGAGTTACAGACACATTAGAGCTAGTAATAAAATCCAAGATATGTTTTTCATCATTGAACACTTGGAAGTTGGTGATGTTGTCTAGCACCGATGGAGTTGAAGTGAGCTCAATAGTAAATTTCTTTAACCTAGATAAGGATAGGGGTTGGAGGGTACTAGCTGCCTACGCTGAGGCATCAACAATATGATTCTTGGAGTGAGGGATTAACTAAATGTTAAATGCATGTAATCCCTCTATGAGATCCCAAACTCTATGCCTATAATTTGCTAATCTCCTATCATGGAAATAATACAATTTTTTGATTTGTTTTAATACTAGCTCTAAGTCACCAAAGACTTGCAACATTTTAAATTTCTTCCTTAGAGCCATCAAAAGACCATGGACTAATCCTCATACTTTGCTACATTGTTTGTGCAGTAAATCTGGAGTCTATGTGTAGAAAATTATGTCTTACCTATGGGACTTATAAGCTCAAACCTAGCTCCTACTCCTTGTTTGGACTTGGACCTGTCAAACCACAACATCCAAAACTTAGAGACCCCTTTAACCTTAGAACCAATAGAGTACATTTCTCCTCTTGTTTGGAAATTTGTTTCATCATTTTTAAGTGAAGGTGTAGATTCAATATGGCTTTAATTATGCTGTTCTATTTGGATTTCCCCATGTTTAGGGTGACTTTTCATCTAATGTGTTCAACTATTGTTTGGCACAAACAACATTCAAATTCTGAGTGGGCAACATTATGTACCCAACACCAACTAGACAATATGAGCTCTCAAAAGTCCATTCTTGCTCCTAAGCAAAGCTGATATTGGATGCATTTCTCCATGAATTCTTGGAATCCATCCAACAGTCCCAAATTACCATCCTCATAAGATTCTTCATCGTTTTATTCAATCAACATCTCTTTGCTCTAAGGTGAGCTACTTAAGTTTGTAGGAGGACTGCATAAAACAAGGAGAACCTCTTCAGCCACCTCCTCTCCTTGGGACTTTGGTTCTTCTAGATAGGCCATAGGATAGTAGTTTCCCAAATTCTTTTCAACAAGCAATACCTCATTTGTGTTGTCGTACTCTGTGATCATGAATTTCATATGTGGCTATCGATTGATACAGATTTGGTTTGGAAACCCTTTCCATGCCAACCATGAGTGAGATAATTTTGTTGTAGAATATTCATTTAGTGCCTGATTGAAGTCTCTTCCCAATATTATACCATATGTGTTCATAATGTCTACAACTTGAATGTCAATGACTTGCTGCACCCTTGGATCAACAACAATATGCATAGGTATCCTATTGATTTCACTAACTATATTCACTTTTGTTTTATCCAAATGGGTCACCTTTTGTTGGGAGGGTGTTGCGACTATTCCTCGAGCTTTACATACAACAAGAGGCATGCCATTGGTTGATGCTCTTGAATCTAGTAGGAAATTGTGTAAATTCTTCCCAAATATTTTGATGGTGGTAAGAAAGCGCAGGGTCTCCAAATTTCCTTGGAATAAACCCATGGGTGTGTCTACCTAATCTACTTTAGCTTTATCCTTATCATTGGGCTTATCCTTGATTTGTGCTTGGTTTTGTTCCTTGGAAGATTGTTTGCCTATTTACTGATTTTTGGGTTGATCCATTTTCTTCCCTAGAATTTCCTTGATCACTGGGTCATTCTGTGACTCATCAACGGAGACCCTTTTGGTAGGCACTTCTTGCATTGTTTTTGGAGGAGGAGGTCCCATTAAGTATCCTGAAGAAAGAATTCATGACTACTGGGACCTTAAGCAATTCAAAGGTTGATAGGCTTATATTGACCTTCTTAAATTCCCCAGCCACATATTCACTCATTTTCTCAATTTTAGCTTCAAAGGATTTACCTTGAGAGGAGCTAGTAGGCTGGTTTTGGGTCAGATTTGACTGCTTATTCCTGTTAAAGTACTAGGTGGGTATGTGAGGGTAGATTGGGTTGTTGCTAGCATTTGGATCAAGCAGAGTGTTGAAGGTATTAGGCGAAGTAGACGTTGTAAAAGGGCCACCTACTTGTCTATTTCATAGGTTATAAGGGGTTTTTATCTATTGGAACATTTGGGCCTAATCCTCATGTGACTCTTCATCTATTGGACCATTATCTACTGAAGTGAAAAGTTGGGATAGAGAGCCATTCACTAGTACAATTTGGAAAATAAATGACTACGTGACTAACACTAGTAGTATCTTGAAAATAAATGACTAATTTGGTCATTTACAAGTGACTAATTTGGTCATTGGGTAAAATCACAACTAAATGACTAAATAAATGACTAATATTAGACAAATAAAAATGACTAAATAAATGATTAAATAAATGACTAATATCAGAAAAATAAAAATGACTAAATAAATGACTAAATAAATGACTAAATATATGGCTAAATTAATGACTAAATAAATGACTAGTACTCCTCTATTCTTTTTTCTTTCGAATTTGATCATAATCCATATAGCTAATTAAGCCCTCCTCATGGGACCCCTACCTAAGTAGGCCATTTGGCCGCCCAGGTTGTTTGGTGCACCAAAAGTTCCTATTGAATGGAAGGCATTTCCTCTTGGTGCAGTCTTAAGGCATTCACATATTTTATAAAAAAAGTATAAACATTTACATTCTTTAACTTTTATTACTCATTATGTTAATGAATAGTTAATTTTTTTAACTATGATTTGAAGCTAGTTCAATTTTCCTGTTATGTTAGCATGTCAAATGTATCAAAGAGAATTTTTCATCAATTTCACTAATAAAATATGATTTAAACAATCCAATTGCAATAAAAGTGAATAAATTTATTCACTTCTATCTTCACTTGCTAATATACTCAATCATCTTAATAATGCGAAATAGAAATAACAATTATGATTGCTTTTGGTATGCAAAATTTTTCTCTTTCAGGATTTCTATTGTTAATTGTTTTTAAAAAATAGAATTATTTTATAATCTATGAAATCAATTGTGTGTGGATAATATTTATAGATGTTATTTTTTATACAAGTTTGAACTCTAGTAATTTTAGGAGCACATCATGCTTATCTTAATTTTCACAACCTATATTAAAATGACAATGTAGATAGATGATTTTTTTCCCTTAAAAATGAAGATAAATTTTTTCATGCCTTCCACACAATAGTTTTCTTTGGTGCATTTGGTGCCTTGGTCGATTGGGTCATGTATGGATTTGGAGGGAATCTCAGGCAATTGATTTTTTGCATAAAACATTGTGATTTCACATTGGAGGGAAGTTTTGAAGTTTAATAAACAATTTGGTATTTCAACTCTCACATGCATTTGAAGGTTTTCCAATTGCAAGTATGACTAAGAAAACATCCATTGAATGGAAAGAGTGGTGGTTTCCATTTTTGTAATTCTAGAGCTTGTTGAGCAACATTTTTTGAGATGCAACACCAGTATCATTCAAGAAAGGGAAGAACATTAAACAAGGTTACAATCTAAAGGTAAGTGGAAATCTTGAATCCTGAAACCTCATGTTGATCTTCATCCTTTATGACAGTGATCCTAATGTTGCATATACTATTCTTGCTTTCCATTGCTTCATTTTTGTTACAATCTTGTGCTTTCATTGATATAATGATAATGCTCTTTGACATTGAATGAATCTCATTGACTTTGACCCCTTTTCACTCTGTTCCATGGTCTTTTACATCTTCTTTGTGCATGATATTGGGTCACATGGAATTCATAACAACTGCTATTGTATCCTTCATTTGGATATGATCCTCTAACACTCATATGTACTTTGATATAATAGTGATCATTTTGCAACTATTTTCCCTCTATATATTGTCTTTCATTCCTATCCCTTGCATGCCTTGGACTACTGTTATCATGCATTGAAAATTGGAACTATTTATTTACTATATTGATAACTCATTGGAAATGTCATTGTTTGTACTCATTGCTATCTTATGATGATTGTTCTTCATAGTCAATCCTTAAAATCATTGTTCTGATAAAAACATATTTTTCTCTTTTCTTTTCATATTATGATCTCATTACTTTGAACCTTGTGCTTTGTGATTATCAAATCTTTGCTACAATCTCTTCAAGGACTGAATTTATTTCTTTATTGAATACAAGAGACCCCTTTTATCTTACAACCCCAAGCCTCTTAAAGAAAAATTAAAATCAATTGGAAATAGTGAAAAAAAGCCCATCATAGCTAATTTAATTTCTTTTCCAAGAGAATTCAATGAAAATATAATGGAAAACACATATCACTCTCTGGGCTAGGGTATATTTGATTTGAAAACCTACCTTCAACATCCAAGTCAAAAATTCAGCCTACCAAGTTTGTGTCAAGTCCTCCAAGTTTTAAGTCAAAAATCAGCCCGCCAAGACTATTTTACATCCAAGTGTTGTATCTATGATACAAGTATGAAAAATGTTCAAAAATATTGTACATAACTATATGATACAATGCATAAATTTGTATGCTTTATCATTATATCAAAAGCTTCAAACTACAACTCACATAAATTAGAAATGAGTTATAAAAAAAAATTATTGTCAAGTACAATTTACTCCAAGTTAAAATTGCATTATCCAATTTACATAATTTTTTGTTTAACTAATTTTTGTGGGACAAAAAACTTAGTGTAAAAAGTAAAGCAAGAGTTTCTTTCCAAGATTTCAAAGGCCCATTGTTCACAAGGCCAATATGATCATTATTGACCATAGCAGAAACCACCTGCACTAATAGTGTTAAGTCATAAAATATTCCATAGAAAGAAATATATTTTAGATAAACAAATCCAGTTAGCCTTCTAAAATATAGATAGTTGAATAGAAGAAGGATGGTAAAACATAAAACATTAAAAGACTTTAAGACGTTGCAAATTCCATGCAATTAGTATAGAAGCATAACATTATGATAGGAACAATTTGTTTTTCTTAAATATTCATCACGAGTTTTCTCATGTAAAGAACTCCCCCCAACATGAGCAATGAGAAGTGCACCTGCCATCTTGTTTGCTGACAGGAATTGCATGACTGATCCCTTATAATCATCAACAACTAAAGAACTTTGAATGGCTTCATCACATTCTTAGTATTCAGTTGAATCTTTAGTAGCTTCATGTTGCGCCACTTCTCCATTGCCTAGGGTATCCCTCCCAACAACAAAATAATTTTCAGTGAAAGGAAGTGAGGAAGCTTCTTTCAAAATATGTAAATTACCAAAAAACTCCTTGCTATTGTCTCTAGGGGATGTAACATCTCGTCCACATTTTGACTGAACTGATGGATCTAATTGTGTTGTATCATCAAGATTGACATTGTTGATTATTTCACTACTAATATCATCAATGTTGGCAGATTGAGCTTCTTGTAAGTCTTGATTCTCTATTGATTGCACTTGAAATCCAAGGTGCTCAAGTAGCTTTGTCCTAGAATTCCCTTCATCTTCAAACATGACTCTTAGGAAATTTCATGTCTCCCTCTGTTCTTCCAAACTAAATCAATGCAAAAACCAAAAATTTGCAAGTGAAACAATAAAAATTAATGTAAATTGTTATTAATCCCATTCAAAAAGTATCCACAAATAAGTAACTGAGAATCCTAAGACTTCTTATTGCACAAAGCTTGCAATGATGATTTTTCACCATCTGCTATTGCAACTTCAAACTCTATTGAATGAAGCACCAGACAATCCTCAATAACGAGATTGTGTATATATACGTATGAAAATAGAAGAAAATAAGACCATATATCATCTTAATGAAATGTACCAAAGAATAAATTGTACTCTACCTCAAAAGAGCCAACAACACTCTGTGATGTTGTACCATGCCGAAATGTAGCAAGCTTTCCTCCAAATTCAAAACTGACACCAACTAGTCTCTTCAACCACTTAGGAGCTTTCAAGAGTACACCTGAAAAGGGAAAAAAGAAAAGATAGACATCATGTATTTGCATACAAGATCCCAATTCATTGGGGGATGTAACAGTTTTTCCACCTTTTGATAGAACTAATGGATCTAATTGTGTTGTATCATCAAGAGTGACATTGTTGATTATTTCAATGCTGATATCATCAATGTTGGTAGATTGAGCTTCATGTAAGTCTTGATTCTCTGTTGAATATAATTGAAATCCAAGTTACTCAAGTAGATTTGTCCTAGCATTGCCTTCATCTTCAAACATGACTCTTAGGAAATTCCATGTCTCCCTCCCTTCTTCCAAACTAAATCAATACACAAACCCAAAATTTGCAAGTGAAACAATACAAATTAATGTAAATTGTTATCAATCCCATTCAAAAAGTATCCACAAATAAGTGACTGAGAATCTTGAGACTTCTTGTTGCACAAAGCTCACAATGATGATTTCTCACCATCTGCTATTATAGCTTCAAACTTTGTTGAACGAAGCACTAAACTGTCCTTAGTAACGAGATTGTGTATATATACCTATGAAAATAGTAGAAAAACAAGACCATATATCATCTTAATGACATGTACCAAAGAATAAATTGTACTCTACCTAAGAAGAGCCAACAACACTCTATGATGTTGTACCAGGTTGAAATGAAGTAAGCTTTCCTCCAAATCCAAAACTGACATCAATTGGTCTCTTCAACCACTTAGGAACTTTCAAGAGTGGACCTAAAAAGGGAAAAATGAAAAGATAGACATCATTTATTTACATACATGATCCCAATTCATTGGGGGATGTAACATTTTTTCCACCTTTTGACCGAACTAATGGATCTAATTGTGTTGTATCATCAAGAGTGACATTATTGATTATTTCACTGTTGATATCATCAATGTTGGTAGATTGAGCTTCATGTAAGTCTTGATTCTTTGTTGACTACACTTGAAATCCAAGTTTCTCAAGTAGCTTTTTCCTAGCATTGCCTTCATCTTCAAACATGACTCCTAGGAAATTCCATGTCTCCCTCCCATCTTCCAAACTAAATCAATGCACAAACATAAAATTTGCAAGTGAAACAATACAAATTAATGTAAATTGTTATCAATCCCATTCAAAAAGTATCCACAAATAAGTAACTGAGAATCTTGAGACTTCTTTTTGCACAAAGTTCACAATGATGATTTCTCACCATCTGCTATTATAGCTTCAAACTCTGTTGAACGAAGCACTAAAATGTCCTTGGTAACGAGATTGTGTATATATACCTATGAAAATAGTAGAAAAATAAGACCATATATCATCTTAATGACATGTACCAAAGAATAAATTTTACTCTACCTAAGAAGAGCCAACAACACTCTGTGATGTTGTACCAGGCCGAAATGAAGTAAGCTTTCCTCCAAATCCAAAACTAACATCAACTAGTCTCTTCAACCACTTAGGAGCTTTCAAGAGTGGGCCTAAAAAGGGAAAAGTGAATAGATAGACATCATGTATTTGCATACATGATCCCAATTCATTGGGGGATGTAACATTTTTTCCACCTTTTCACTGAACTAATGGATCTAATTGTGTTGTATCGTCAAGAGTGACATTTTTTACTATTTCACTGCTGATATCATCAATGCTGGTAAATTGAGCTTCATGTAAGTCTTGATTCTCTATTGAATACACTTGAAATCCAAGTTTCTCAAGTAGTTTTGTCCTAGCATAGCCTTCATCTTCAAACATGACTCTTAGGAAATTCCATGTCTCCCTCCTATCTTCCAAACTAAATCAATGCACAAATTAAAAATTTGCAAGTGAAACAATACAAATTAATGTAAATTGTTATCAATCCCATTCAAAAAGTATTCACAAATAAGTAACTAAGAATCTTGATACTTCTAGTCATACAAAGCTCACAATGATGATTTCTCACCACCTGCTATTACAACTTCAAACTCTATTGAACGAAGCACTAAACTGTCCTTGGTAAAGAGATTGTGTATATATACAGGTCTATGAAAATAGCAAAAAAATAAGACCATATATCATCTTAATGAAATGTACCAAAGAATAAATTGTAATCTACCTAAGAAGATCCAACAACAATTTATGACATTGTACCAGGCTGAAATGAAGTAAGCTCTCATCCAAATCCAAAACTGACATCAACTGGTCTCTTCAACGAAATAGGAGCTTTCAAGAGTGGACCTAAAAAGAGAAAAAAAAAATATAGGCATCATGTATTTGCATAAAGGATCCCAATTCATTGAGAAAATCTTATAAGTGAGATTCCCATTTTTAACTAAGTCATGTATGGCTATCACATAAAGCAACACTTACCACCCACTTTATGTTTGAAAGCAATTAAAGCATTATACTTGGGTTATTCATAGAGAGTCATTAGAAAAGTACTATAGGAAAAAAATCATGGGAATATCAAACCAGTAGAGCATAGATAGCAATAGTGATCATGCATAAATCTCATTAACAAATTTGCATCAAATAAGGTATATGTATTTCAACAATAAAAAAAATCTAGATGAAATTTTCCTACCTTCCTAACACTTTCACTTTTTCCTATGATTTTCATTAACATCAAAGGTATATGTAGATTGGGTAGGTACCGTTGGGCTCTAAAGTCCCCTTATTGTATCATTAAACAATATAGACAATTGGGGAAATGTCATTATATGTAATGACATAAGTTGAGGTTGAAGGTTTTGTTTGATGCCAATTCAAACAATGGAGGCTTTTATTGAAATATACCTCTACCTTCTCATCATGGCAAGGACAGTGAGATGTAGTTAAACCAGGGAAGTTGTGCATATATTTTCATGAAAAAGGTTGGGCAATAATCACTAGTGTTAGGTCTCAAAGTGTAGGTTTTAAACCACAAGGAGGTGTCAATCCCTTAATAAAACTTTGGCCCATGAACAAGGTAAGTAGGACTGATTACCTTCTACTCTTCAAGCTCTTCCATACCTAGGCAGGTATACTTGAACAATGAGGTAGATTTTTGAATAGATATGGTTCCTAGATTGAGCAATCTACTTACTATGGCATGTGAGATGAAGAAGATGCAGAATTTTAATCTCTAAATACTAGTGAGAGTAATTGAGAGTTCAAGTTTGTGAGTTGTATTTTGTATGTAATATCTAATTATTACTAGTACCTACTTCTATTAGGTGGATGGAGTGGAGGGATGAATGATGATTTTGGAGATAGGGTTTTGTAAGATAGGTAGATTCACTCTTCAGCTTAACTCGAATAACTGGGTAGTTTGAATGTTTTCACCTTATGAAAATGTCCAAGTACATGTCAGTTATTTGGAATCTTCTTAGTAATCATATTGATATCCCCTTATGCTATTGTGAAGTTGTGAAAGGATTTAATTCAAATGTGAAAGGAAACCAATTAAGACAATCTATTCAAAAGGAGTTTTATCCAAATAGGAACCTATCAAAGTTGATTTCTTAAAAGGAATTTTAATTCTTCTACACACCAAAGCCAACCAACAACATCACACAATAACAACAAATGTATATTGAAAAATTAAATGTATTTCCACAAACTCAATTTGAATAAATAAACAACCACTTTGGAGACATCCAAATAACATATAAGCATATAAATTCACACAATAGTTGAACATTTGAAAAAAAATTAACAATTATGCATAACCTTCTCCATTATATTTATCTTTAAATAATATGCATTATAACAGTAGTTTTTGATATGAGATGGATGATCTATTCGGGTCTTGGTCTCTCTTATATATGTGAGAGTCAATAAGCTACAAACCCATTACAAAAATTCATGTTGTTTGATAACTAAACATAATTAAGAAAATGCAATGTTGCAACAAATAAATGCACCAATCCATTAATCTCCAAGCAAAAGCCCTTGGCCACCTAAGATCTGTTCAAAGCTTCTACTGCATGATATGGTGCTCATGCTATTGGCTGATTCCTTTCATCCTGATGGTTGCCCTACTGTGTCTGGTGTATCCATAGATTGGTTGAGGAAAAAATTGAATGTAGAGAGGTGATGGATGTATTCTTGTTCAGCACAAGTATTTACATTGGAGATCACCTCTCATATCATACTCCCTATACATCATCTTCTTGAGCTGGTTGTGAGTATTTTGTAAAATCACATCCTCGTCATTGATCTCTTTTAATGTAGTAGTCAGAATCACATTTCCTTCCAATCATCATATTATTGAGGATTTCACATATCATCATAGAGTGTTAGAGTCGAATTGAAGCACTCAAAATCCTCGATGAGCTTATTATGATATCCATTGTGTGCTTCTACCAATTTTTTATGTGTCTACATCGTCTGTCCTTTCAGGATTTGTTTGTCTTGAAGCTCTTGTCTCTTTTCGATTATTCTCCCGTGTAATCATTTGTTCTCCTCTATTGTTGAGAGTACTTGTTTAAATTACCTCCAATATTCATTTGCACATTTCATCATCTTATTCAATCTTCCCTTGATAATTTTGGATGAAATCTTATATTTGATGGTTTTGAATTCTTCTCCAATTCTTTACATTTTTCCTAAGATTTCAAGTGGCACTACTTCCAATAAGTTGTATCAGCCATTGCATCCAATACTCTCTTATCTTTCTCAAGCCATGAGGAATACAGTTCTGGTCTAGAATAGGAAGATGATCTTTCTCTTTGATGTGCTAATTCCTTCTTCAACCTATCATTTTCTTTAACCAACTTATCAATTTGTGCCTTGGTGAACTTTTCCACATTGAAATTCAACTCTATTGTCTCCATGGGGTTGGTATCCCCTACTCTTTGAACCAAGAGATGTCAAAACATTTGGTTTGGATTATCAATCATAGCTAGTCTTTTTTCATGGGGGTACGGTGACCAAATAAGCAAGGTGGCCTCATCTAGATTGTATCCAGATCTTGAATACATCTTGTCACTTGCTTCGTTTGTTAAATTAATTGTTTTATCTCCTCTCTTTCTGAAACTATCAAACACAATTACAAAGCTTATATCCCATCTAGGCAAAAGAAATACTTCAACTTCTTGGAGTAATTCTCTCCCTCTCTCAGAAATGATGGACTCCATCTCTTTGTCTATTTCTTTTTTCAATTCTTTCAAAACAACAGCTTCTCATTTAGGAGTGACATCTTACATCTTTTGTCTCATTTTCTTGCTTTTATATTCATAAAAAAATTATTTAAACTCGGGAGACTTAACAAAATATCCATCATAAATGAACTCCTGTCCAGCCTTGACCCTAACATCATTTGATAATTCATCTGATGCTTCAAATATTACAACATTATGTTCCCGAGGAGGCTCATAATGTACAATTATAGGAGCAATTATTTTTTGTACTTTCTCTTCCTCCTCATCACTCTCCTCTTCTTCACTCATATCAGTATCTATAGAAAAAATCACATCAAAAGTTGGCTGTGAAGGGGTATAATCTAAGGGCTCTATATCTTCAGCCTGTACTCTTGAATAGGTTGCATGAGGGGCATCAAAGACAAATGAAGGCACATTATTTATCACTTCATCCATATGAGAAATGAGTTGCTCAATCCTTGCTAGAGGATCCTGTATTTCACCAAATGCCTTCAAATAAGATGGTACATTTCTTCCTTTCCATTCCTCTACAAGCATAACCCTATTATATGCAGTCATTCTTTCAATGGTAGAGGCTTCATCATGGTTTCTGATTACATATTCAACTAAGAATACATGCTCATATCCTGATAACACCTATGATAACCTTGCTTTGTGAATAAATCCTTCTGCATCAAAAAATTTCCTTTTGTTAACTAGAGGGAGGTTATACTATGCTAATTTAGCATCAATTACACATATCCCTCATTTGAAACCGCTATAAAGTCTCCAAAACATAAGGTATTGGGCATGATTGATTTTTTTTTGTCCTTTGAGGTTTTTTGGAATCAGATTTTGCCAATTGCCTCACAATTTCTAAGTAGGAAATTCTATCAGGAACTACTTGTGGCAACAAGTGTGGAGTTTATTCAAACCCATAAACCCTAATCATTATGCAGTTAGGAAAAGCATACCAGTCTTCCCAGTTATGATCCACCTTTATCCTTGGGTCATTTTCCTTTGGTCTTAGAAACTTTTTCACTTCTGGGGATAAGTTATAATCACGTGGATATCACATCCACTCCATTAATGGTTTCACCAAAAACTCCTCAAAATAAAGATAATGAGATCTACCAAATCGACTATCCCACAGTGAAGTCCACATTTGTACATGTTTGAGGTTCCCATTTTCATTTGTATCTTTTATTCTTAATTCTTGACTCCAAACCCTTCTAACATGGCCACTGTGCATGAGAAAATGCATGAATAGAGAATAATGTTTGAAATGAATATATTCACTGTTGTTTTTAATCTTTTCAAGCTCTTGGTTTAGGTCATTGGCCAAGTATCTAGCATAATTGAATGACCTGGCATCATTGCTTTGTATGTTTATAGTTAAGACCATTGGGGCAATAGACATGAGGGGTGGGACCTCTACCCCCAAGACCTGACTAGTTGAATAATAAGTGTATCTGAAATATTCTTCAAACAATTCCTCATGAAAAGGAGGGTTTTCATTACTCGAAAACCTCTTAAGTTGACCTCCTTAATTCTTAGGCCTATGCAAGGGTAGTTTCCATCATTTTTAGCTGGTATCCATATGGTGATACTGTATCAAGAGATCTCTAATTGTGAATGGAAATTTCATAGGACACTCCAATTGAAACACATTAGAAATTAAATCCTCAGAAATAATAAGCATGTCAGCCCCATTATGTTCTTAGATAGTTCTCCTCTTGGGGTCATATCTACTAGCTAGAGATTTAATTAATTCTACATTTATGAACACATTAGGAACCATGAGTCTTCCCAAGTTCAACCTCCACAGGTTGCAGAATGGTTGAAACCTAAATTGTTTCCTATAATGATACATGAAAATCTCATACCTGCATTGTGGTGTCCAAATATTCTGTAATGACCCTTTTTGCGATTCCCTCAGAATTTTCCCTCATAATTAGATAACGTTGTGGATACCTTTGACCCGATTGATATATCAAAGTAGCAAATCGCTCCATCCTCTAATAGATGTCCCTAGAATTTCAATTCCCCTACTTGATCTCCTCCTAATATTCAAAGATTAGCTTAAAGGGACTAAAAAGGTTAGATCAAATGAGTAATGATGATAGAGATTAATAATTGCTATGAGCATCATTATGGCATGTTTATATAAATTTTTAGTTGATATCAACTTATGTCTATTTATATATATATGTGTGTGTGTAGATGTAATTAGATTAATTATATTACTTCCCTTATTATTATTTGTCTTCATTCTGGACGAGTTCTTCCTTAAGGAAAAATCCAAGTACTTGCGAATTGCTGAGAAGAGGCATCGACCCTGTTGGCTGCTTCTTTAGAAACTCACGAATTGTGTAAAGATATGTTTCGCCCTAGAGAATACTGTCAAGAATTGGAAATTCCCTTATTTGACTTTTGTAGGCGTATGTAAGGTGACGATAGTATTCAAGCATATAAGTGACTACGAGAGTCTCCAAGTGTGGCATCAAAGTAATCTTCCCCAATTAAATATCTAAATATCACTGACGGCTTTAGTCACACTACTACACATTCGCCCCAAATTAAAGAATAATCATATGGCCATCTTGCCTATGTCTTCCCAATCAACCCTGTGAGTATACTGGAAGCATAGCTTACGGAATCTCCAATTCAATGTAGAAACGATGGTGGTAAAAGTGCCGATATCAATTCCAGTTGACTACAAAGATGTCCTCTTATCTCATCTCACCTGCCGCTCTCAAGACCCGATAGCTCTTTAAGATTAATGTCTTCCCTAGAAATCGCGTCTTCTTGTAAATGTCATGTGGTGGTTATTAAATACTATGAACCATTCCAATGTGATATCTTCTTCATCAGTCTGTATTTGGAGAATACGAAAATCCTATGTTTCCTATTAATCTACATACAGACGTTTTCATAATTTCTCGTCGCTTGCTCATTATTTTACCATTAGTTCCCTCATATTATTCTTTATTATTTCTCTATGGTAAAATTAGATGCTCTGGTGACTTCTTTGTTTTATATATATTTTCTATCGTAATCCCCTCCTGCTACCGCGATGTCTTTTCTTTTTAGTATAAATCCATCTCTATAAATATGCCTTCTTCCCAAGAGATGCGATGATTGAAGGTTTAGGGAAAGGTTCGATATTTAATATGGTTATACTTTGTGTTATAAGGTATATTCATTTATTATCTCTGATTTCCTTTTATAAGTAATGCTTATAATTTTCTTATATATACGAGTCATTTAAATTGTGATTTAATATTTATCTATGATAATCATGATTTAGATAATTAAATTATTATTAATATTATATTTATAATATTATGATAATCATAATTATTGTTATGATTATTATCATCACAATTACTCGTATTATATTTTGATGTTTATTGTATTTTGATATTACTTTATTGTGATAGTTGTTTAGATAACATTATTTTTAGATAATTATAATTATGATTATATTGCCAACAACCTTATATAAGTTTTATTTACTTATTTTCTCATCGATACTTTATATCTCAGTGCCACCATTTTGGGGAACATGACATATTCCCCAAGCCTTTATGTTTATCTAATAATCTATCCATTGAAGGATTCATTTGAGCACCCCTCCTAGGTCTTGGCCCCAACCTAGGGCATTGATCTATCAGGTCTTGATTCAAGAGTCTCTTCTTAGTTTTTTGTTTCTTAGCTTTGGGTTTTTCTACATTTTCCTCCATTGTTCAAATTCTTAATCCTTTGAAAAATACAACTTCTCAGCCAAGATTGGTGTACTTACTTGGGTTTTTCCTCCACTAGTTTCTGCTATGTTAGAACTACTAGCTTTTCCTTTTTGTAACTGCCAATGAAATCTTGTAGACTGTGCAAAAATTATGCAATCAACTTGTGATATAATTCACTTCAAATATGGCTCATAAATACACCACCTATTTCACTCTTGTCATCGAGGGGAAGCATTTATTTTTAAATATCTATGTGATGCCTTGAGATGTCACATCAGTTAGCAATCAATCATCATCAATGTATCGGCAACACTGCAATCCTTATTCAACTGATAGCCACCCTCTCCACCGATGAACAATTTTCCTTCAATCTATCAGTGGGACGCCACAATATATTACCCTGATACACATTAACTACCTTGATATATAATAGTTCTTGATAATTTATGATCATATCAGGCCATCAGGGGAATGTAGACATTCATTCCACCGATGTTCATGTGTTACAATGGTGTGCTTACTTTTGTTGACTCTATCAGTCTATCAGGGGGATCACCTTAGGAGTTAGCCCGATAGGGTGTTATTACACTGATACTAGGTAATGAACTATTTTCATCGGGTCATCAACGAGGCTATGATGGGGGTTCTATTGACAATGCATTGTTAGGCTGATAGTGCTAATTTTTACTTAGGAAAAATTATGGAGTCTCAAAATTATTTATGGGTGTAAAAATTTGGCAATGTGGGCTACAAAATGGATATTATCACACAAATTTCAACAATTTGTGATCATAAAATTAAAATGTGATGAATTTATGTAGAATGTGGAGGATTGGTGTGTGGAGGCTAGTGAAAAATGTGAAATTTTTCAGTTGTAACAACTAGGACAATGAAAAATAGCATGCATAGATCATACAAAAAAATAAGAGAGAATAAGAATCAGTAATGGATAACTAAATAAATCTTGTTGTCTCCAAGAAGAAAAATACCACATATATATGGTATTCATTACTTAGCTTGACCAGATCAATGTTAATCCTTTAAATTATAATATTCTTTACAGTATCCCCATGTTACTACAATTCTGCCAAAGAATTATGACAAGACAAATGTTATTTCTTCAATAATGTAGATACCATTTCAAGCTGGTTAAAAATTTGCAATGGTTGAAAAAAATCTTTGTTAGAAAGACAAATGAATCTCCTAACATTTCCCATGATTGAATAGGCTTTGCTACACTTGAAACTGCTAATGCATGCATATCTAGTCAGTCAAATTGTCCAAAGTACTTATGCAAGAACCAACTCAGTTCTTTTCTGGACAACATAAACATCACATTCACTAAGAAGACCTCTTGCACCCTCCTATAACCATAGTTTTTAGGGGATTTCTCATGGTAATTTGGACATAAATTTTGGAGACACTCTTATAAAGAAAGCATGACTTCTTCATAGAGTTTTGTACACATTTAAAATCCTTATCCCCAGAGCCACTCTACCAAATAAAATAAAATTATAGAAAATAAGGATATATTTTCCAATTAAAAAATTACTCTAAAATATTACCTAATAAGCCTCCACCAAACATAGCCTCTCTAGAATCCATTTGAATGGAAGCCTAAAATGGATGCACATCAAAAGAGACAAACCCACATTAATTATAAATATGTTCCTTATGAACAAAAAGGAACATAGCTAACTCACCAAGGAAAAAACATAGTAGCATCTGGCATGTAATTATAAGTTAGGTGAACCTAGAGATAAGCTTGTCAAGAAATACTTGCAGTGTGCTGAAATACTTGTAGAAGATATATATCATGTACTTCTAAGAGATGATTTTGAACAAAAAAATTTGTGATCCAAAATCAATTATGAGCGTATGGCTATGCTAAGTTTTTCCTCTTTGACAATCAGACAAAATACTCTTGTCCTTCAACTCACTTATATATAATAAATCCTTATGTCACATTTACATTAATTGATTAACATCATATGACTATTAATGGTATATTTAAATATTTGTATCATCTCGACTCATTCATGACCCACAATTAATATTACATTCTAGCACTCAGCATAATGTTATATGTGGATCAATCCACTTTCAATGCTCAATTATGTTTTGGCTTTAAGTATCTGGAATTTGCAAGATCCACATCAATCTAGATAAACATCTAGACTTATATATTAAGACTCAAAAGTCAAATATCATAAAAACAAGTAAACAAATAAAGACTCAAATCTTATTAGCAAGGTCACTTTAAATTTTTACTTTCATAACACAACCAATGCAAAAGAAAGAAATACAAAAGGAAGCTCAAAGGGATATAGAAGTACAAGTTACATGAGTAACAACCATGAAAACAAACTAAAAAAAATAGTTGTATTATCTGAACTAAAAAATAGATTATAAGTGAGAGAAGACAAACCTTTAAATGCTATTTATCTAGTGGTTTACATAACTTGTTTATATTTATAAGGACCAAAAAACTTGTAAAATGTATAATTGTTGGGATGGAAATGAAATTGGATTGTTGTTGATGTTTGTTATTCTCATTGACAGGTATTGAAGCACTTGCATGGGAGATAAAGCTTTTTTGGATAGAACCTGGAGACTTTTGAAAAGGTGGGCAAGGAATTCAGAGTTTGTTGCAATGAATTTGAAGTCAGTGAGGCCCTTTGTAGTGAATTTAGAGGTAATTTGAAACCCTCGTTGCCGAAAGTAAGCTGATAGAAAACATAGGCATATTCCATTCTCAATAGGTAAACTTCAAATGAATGTAAGATGGATCTTAGAACAATGACTCATTATATCCTCTTCTTTTTGTTATGGTTTGTACTAAAAGTGATTACTTTCAACAATGTTTTGGCGTCTCTTTTTTAAGATTTATGTTTTTTCCTATAAATCAAAAACTAAATCAATATGGGAATGCACAATATTATAGATGGATGAGCATAAAAGGTTGACTACAGATCAAGATCACGTATATGATGAGAGAGTAGCTAATGACAGGGACACTGAAAAATATCCATGTCCATGTAAAAATTTTCTTGGTGGAAAGGTGAAAAAAAAAAATGATTTATTGACATATGATAAGATATGTGCATAGTGGTATAAGCCCTTGGGCTTACAATTATTATGAAGATATGATAGAATGTTATACTATGAGAGATGAAGAGGCAACAAACATAGATGAAGTGGCACCAAACATAGATGAAGAGGAAAAAATGTTTGACGAAGGGTTTGAAGTTGATACAGTGTTAAATGAGGGTCTAAATGATGATTGGGACAAGTCAATGGATGATGCTTTAAAGCCTGTGTATGCTAATTGCAAGTTAAGTCATTTGACAACAACCCTTCAAATTCTTAACTTGCAAGTGGTGCATGGTTGGAGAAATGAGAGTGTACGTAGATCAGTTATTAGCATTATTAAGGTCATTTTTACCAGCTGACTCCACATTTCCAACAAAATGAAGTCAATGTAAAAAGAAAATTAGTAAGCTCAGATTGGGGTATGAAAACATCCACACATGTGTGAATGGTTTTGTTATTATTTCATAAAAATATTTCAAATGAGAGTGAATGTTTGAAATTTCATGAACTGAGGTTATAGACAAGGGTTGAAATTAGTTGTGGTTCCTAGAAAGGTTCTTCACCACTTTCCGATAATCCCACAATTACACTGAATGTATAGGTGCAAATACATTGTTGAACTTATGCAATGACATGCCCAAAATAAGAGCATTGATGGAAAACAACAACATGTGCCTGATTCTAAGACGTGGATGGAATTTGATAACAAATGGCCTGATTTTTCTCAAGATCCTCATAATATAAGGTTGGGTTTTTCTCTAGATGGGGAGAACCCATTCTCATATCAAAGTAATAAATGGTCAACTTGGCCAATGTTTCTAATAAATTATAACTTTCCTCCATGGTTAGCAACCAAACCATTTTTCTTAATGTTATCATTGATTATACTAGGAAAGAAAAGTGTGACTTTAGATACAATAGATGCTTATCTAGAGCCATTATATGATGAGCTAATGAAATTGTGGAAAGGAAATGAAGCAATTCAATATTTAAGGGATGGTATTTCAATCAAATTCACTTTAAGAGCTTCCTTAAATTGTTTACGATTCATGATCTTCTTGCATATGACACATTGTCTAGTCTCTCTATTCATGGATACCATGCATGTCCTACTTGCAACTTTAAGGATTTTGTGAGGCACTCAAGAAGTTTGTGTAAGTGTATTTATTGTGGACATCGTGCTTACCTTAAAATGGATCATCCATATCATCGACAAAAAACACGTTTCAATGGTCAAGAAGAGAATCATGAAGCACCATTTCTAATAATAGGTGATTACATTATTGAGAATGGACAAAAAATAATGTCATTTATTGAAAATGATGGGATTCTTGGAAATAGATATGATCCATGTAATGAAATTGGTGTAAAATGGTTGTGCATATTGTATAAGTTGCCATACTTTAAGGATATAGCCATTAGGCATACTGTTACTTTATGCATATTGAGAAAAATATAGCTTATGCTATTATAGAAACTCTTTTTGGTGCTCTTGTACTATGTCATCACGTGAAGACTTTCGAGAAATAAGGATTCATTGAAATCTTTGGGTTAAAAAATATGATAATTGAAAATATAGAAAACCTAGTGCTCCTTATGTTTGGACAAAGGAACAACATGCACAATTCTTACAATTGATGTCTTAGACTTGCTTTCCCACTGGATATGTAAGTAGTAGCATCAAAAGCCAAAGTAACATTAATAGCTTAAGAGGCCTCAAGATCCATGACTATCATGTCATAATCAAGAATATTTTACCTATTGTGGTAAATATATCAAGTTTGGCAAAGGGGCCAATATTAGCAATTATAAGGTTGGGCCTAACATTAAAGAGAATGAGTTTACATGTATTAGATCCTTCAAACTTTGATAGTTTGAGGGAGGAGGTTGTTGAAGTCCTTTGTCTATTGGAATGAGAATTTCCACCAGCAATCTTTAACATTTCTATGCATATCTTAATACATCTAGAATATTAACTAGAGCATTGTGGCCTAGTAAGAATGAGATGGATGTATCCTATAGAATGATATATGAATGTTTTGAAAAAAAATCCATACTAGGGAAAAACCAAAAGGTAGCATGTCTAAGGGATATTCAATGCAAGAGGCCATGGGATTTTGTACAAAATATATGAAGGATCTTAAAAATGTCAATCGACATGTATGGGATGATGATGAAGATGAGAGAGTTGTAGGTGAAGTATTATAAGGCAATGGATGTCACTTCAAGCTATCATATCAAGAAAGAAATGCAATACATGCCTTTATTCTTCAAAACACATCTTCATTCGATAATTGGCATTGGTAAAAAAAATTACACAATAATTTATTTACTCAATTACATTTACACATAATTTATATTATTAATATTACTATTTGTACATCATTATTCTATGTAGAAAATATGAAGAAGAGAATAAAACTTGGATGCAACATCAACCTCAAAGGCGCAGACATCATGATTTGATTGGAGCTGATTCTTTTCCAAAATTTGAAGAATGGATGCAAAAGAAGAATGTCAAGATATAACAACAGAGGAAAGTGAGCTTTCACATGCTCCACATTTATGGGCTATGCATTTTAGTGGAATGTAGGCCTATGGTAGTCATTTAAGAGTGGAAGAAAAAGAAAAAGGAAAGACAAATTGTGATTGTGTTGTCAGTGTTGAATTTCTTCATGAAATTGACAAGAAATTTTATGTTGGAATCATCCAAGAAATTATTCAAGTGGATTTTGGTGAAAATAGACCTATATTATTAAAATGTATGTGGATCTGACCATCCATAGTACAATTTGATGAGTATGGATTTGTACATGCAAATACATGATAATTTTTATCAGACTCAGATGAGTTGTATGTTTTCCCTCTTCAAATTAACCAATAATTTCTAATTGATGATGTAAGAAGCCCAAGTTGGTCATATACCATTCAAAAAGAGTCTCGTTCGATATGAAAATTCATGGAAGTTGTTGATGTAATGCCTGATGGGAAATATGTTAATTTACAAGAAACATTCGAAGAAGTGGATGAAGACAATGAAGGATTGTTTGAAGAAATTGGGAGAGATAAGGTATTGCATGTCACAAATGAGGATGAGGAAGAAAATCAAGTAGATGCAGAAATGAGTGATTAGGATTCTGATCTTGTTGGAAATGAAGATGATTATTGATGAGCCCCATTTTATGACCTTTTATGTAAGACTTTTATGTTGTTTTAAGACGGTTTTATGTTTTAAGGACATGGACCTTCAAAATAATACCTATTTCAAAGCTTCAATGTTGAACAAAGTTGCTATATGAATGCAATATTAATATGTTTTCATATCAAAAAGAGGATGCAATATGAATATTTTTTCATATATAAATTTTGTATGCAATATGAATATTTATACCATCATTGCTTTAGTTTGACAATGATCTTTTCTTGATAGCTCCTCTGGAATATTTACTAGCTTTTATATATGTTCTTTATCACTGTCATTGTTCTATCATCCTTTATAAAATCCATCATTGAAGCATTGTTAAACATTGTTTCTATGTTTTCTTTTACACTTTTTTACTAAAATAGCATTGTCTTCCCTACACATGGCATTATCTTTAGCCATATTTTGTAATATTATTGTATACCATTGCCTTGTGAACTACTTTTGCATTGAATGCTCACTTCCATGAAAGTATTTCTCATTGTTTTCTTTATTTCTTGGATCTTTCACCCACTGTGGCACTCGTTTCCTCACTGATATGGTCTTTTGTTCTCCATCCCTTCACTATTTATAGCAGCAGTATACAATCCTTGATAATTGATCACTACTTTTTTTCAATCCTCAAGGCATCAATACAGTGATTCCCCATTGCAATAGAAGCATTTCCTCATTATATCCCCACTATTTTGTCATGACATGTTGCTCACATCCTTTGTTGTCTTCACATTCTTTTTAATAATGATATCACTGTAATCAACATTTGTGCTTTTGACTTTATGCACTAGAAATCATTGTCCAATATGTATCTTTAAATACTGTAAGGTCATTTGTTTATTTTTCTTTGATCAAATGTTCATCACTATTTTGCATATATCTTGAAGTTCACTACTATTTGACTACTTAGTCCTCAAATCATGGTGTTCTTTGCTTGTAACTCACTGTCCACTCCAACATATCTATTCTCTTTCATGAAATCTACCCCTTCATGAATGTTTCTAGATGTTATGAAAAAATTATTATGTAACAAAACAACATAAGTAAGAATCACCAAATACCATAGACATTTCTTAGTGATGGTGCTATCACCTAAGCAAAGCATTGGTTTAGTTGTACAAAATGGTTGCCATGCTACAAATTCATGTTCAGTTAAAATTTGGTAATATAGATTTTTTTATTGAACCATGAATGAAAACATTATTGCTAAATATTTTATGGATTGATTCAAATACAAAGCTAATTTTTTTATGCAACTGGAATTTCTGCAGGGCACCATTATTTAATATCCCTTGACTAAAATACCCACAACATCTAATGATTGTTGTTTTTTGTAGTGCTTTAGACATCGTATGTTTTTTAATGACTATTCATTAAAACCAAGACCTTATAAAATTTTATTTATGCAATTTATGTTATGGTTAATTATCTTTGTATCAAGTTGCTAATTTATACTTTATTGTTTTTGTGGACATCGGGAAAAGAAGAAAAATAATTTAAGGTGCAAATTAGATGATAGTGATCACAAAGTTGAAATTCTAGTGACAGATTATGAGAAATTTTGTGAAAAACATGTGGCCAAGAATAATGAATATTTATCACGTCTTGGTTTGATGTCAAATAGGCAATTTGTAAATCCACGAAGTAGTAAATTATTTGTTTAATACTATTTAATGAAATTTTATAGGAAAGAGCTTTATGCATATAAGACATGCTATGATATATATATATATATATATATATATATATATATATATATATATATATATAATAGGCAAGAAAAAGAGAGCAGAGAAAAGACAGAGAAAAAACAAAAAGAAAGTAAAGATACAGTGTTTCCAACTCATAGAAGTGAACGCTTTTGTGAGTCAACAAATGAAGTTGGTGAAAAAAAATGTTGTGATGAAGTGAAATCTACGAAGACCACTACTGATCTACCTACTCATGCCACACGTGATGTGGCCAAGGAGCATGAATTTCTAGTTAATCAAATTCATGAAGAGAGTCTATTTGCATTTGATGTGCCTACTAAGAGTGCACTTTTTGCATCTACAAATTTTGAAGGAATTAGTGGATCAGCCAGAAATATTTGTAGTGGTGAAACATAAGATGTGCCTACTTACATTGAAAGACAAATATTGAGTCAAGATTTATACAAATCTATAGAGAGGAATGCAAAATAAAGAATATTAGAAGGGAAGAATCCATTCTTGGTTGAGGTATCAAGAGATGGTGAGCCCATTGGGAAAATGCTGCAAGGTGGGCCTTCGAGTTGGGCATAAGATGTAGGTCCCATTTGGATATTTGTAAATCAAATTTTGTAGAGAAAGATCCACGAAATGTGGAATATGTTATACAAAAAATGGAAAATGCCTTTGACACTATTGGTGGAAAAATCTCTAGAAAATATTACAAGCACAAGATGAGACTTCTAATGAATAGTTTTAGATACAATTGTAGAAAAATAATCATGGTGGGAAAAGAGATGTTAGACTCCACTCTATGTCCCAAAAAATGGGAGGCATTGAAATAAAGTATGTGTTTTGAAGAATATTTGAAAAAGAGTAACATAGGCAAGAGAGCAAGAGATAATATGAGGATTGAATATACATTTGGTTGAGGTGGGTTGCAGGCTAAAATGGACAAATGTGGAGCAAGTGTATGGATTTTTGGTTCAATTTACATTGTGTTATTTATTTCAAATTTTCATTGAACTAACTATATGTTGAAATTGACATTGTATTTTAGGTGGAAAACAATAATAGAGAAGCAAGTGTAGAAGATGTTGTCAATTATATGGCAACACTAGATCATACTAAATATAATACTAGTATGAAGAGGAAATCTAGTTCGTCAACAAAGATTTCACAACCATTTGTTGAACACTCAATAAGAGCCTCTCCAAATCATGTCAACTCAAATGAAGACTACCAACATATAACGAGTTGCTTAAACTGTCTCATTGGGAAAGTTTCATAGTTGGTTGCCTCTATTAAGCCTTTAGTTTCTGCATCGAATGACCATAATTCCATGGGTTTAGATTAGGTAAGAGGCTATCCCTCAATATTTTGATTCTCAACTATATCATCTTTATATTGTATTCTAAAGTTGTCTACAAATTTCATAAATGTTTTCCACAACATGCCTTTATAAAATTACTCGTGATCTCTAGGAAAAGTATTATGATCATATATAGAATAGGGAATCTATGAAATTTTTCCTTTTGTGTCATTGAAATCCATTGTGACTATCCTAAATTTTGTTACTAGAGTTTTATGAAAAAATAACTATGAGATCAATGAATGATCTATTAGGTCTTAGAAGTGCAGGTTTTTAAACCATAAGGGGGTGACAATCCCTTAATACACCTTTCACCCATGAACAAGGTAAACAAGATTGATTCCCCCAATATATATTAATTCCTGATAATCCATGGTTATATTGGGCCATCGGGGGAATGCAAACATTCGTTCCACCTATGTTCATGTTTTAGAATGATGTGCTTGCTTTTGTTGACTCTATTGGTCTATCGGGGAGGATGCCTTAGGAGTTAGTCTGATAGGGTATTGTTACATCGATACTAGGTTATTAACTACTTTCATCAGGGGAATGCAAACATTCCTTATATTAGGCCATCAAGGGAATGCAAAAATTTGTTCCACCGATGTTCATGTGTTACAACGATGTGATTTCTTTTGTTGATTCTATTGGTCTATTGGGGAGGATGCCTTAGGAGTCAACCTAATAGGGTATTGTTACACCGATACTAGGTTATTAACTACTTTCATTGAGCCATCGGTGAGGCTATGATGGGGTTTCTACCAATGAGGCATTGTTAGGCTGATAGTGCTAATTTTTTATTTAGGAACATCTCAAACTCATTTATGGGTGTGAAAATTCGGTAATGTGGGCCATAGAAGCAGAAATTTACAAAAATCCCCAATTAATCTCGATTTTTAAAAAATCTACAGGCTTTTAGCCAAGTATCCATAGCTTGTTCGAAAGCACCTACTTTATGCTTTTAGCCATAGAAACAAGGCAATGAACTGTTTGATAAAATTATTTGATAGACATGTATGAAAAATGTGTTAGCATAGACAAGGAAATGAACTCTTTAAAAAAATGCCTCAAAGAAATGAGGTCTCATGGTGATGGAATGCCATGGTCCAATCAAAAGAAATTTGATTGCCTTGGAATTCCATCACCATGAGACATCATTTCTTTGAGGTATTTTTTTAAATAGTTCATTGCTTTGTCTATGCTATTACTTACTATTATGGTTTTGATAGAGTTTTTCCAAGCATCCATAACTTGTTTGAAAGCACTTGTTTTAGGTTTTTAGCCATAGTAACAAGGCAGTGAACTATTTGACAAAATGATTTGGTAGACATGTATGAAAAATGTGGTAGCATAGACAAGACAATGAACTGTTTGAAAAAATACCTCAAAGTAATGTGGTCTCATAGAATGCCATAACAAGTAAATGCAATTGGCAGTTGCTCCTAGTTATTAGTTATACAATGTGAATTAATTGCATAACTCCTTAGGTTGACTTTGTAAAAACTATATTTTAATTGAAAATTTCTCATCTATCAACATCTAGTTATTAGTTATGCATTGTGAAGTAATGCTTTGAGTTTGAAAGATGTGCAATGCAATGTAATCAGCGATATGAATATAAATTACAAAAATCTATTTTTTACAATTCATTAGTTCAACTCTTTATTTTATTTTCTCTCTATATCTCTATGCTATGGAAATTCCTTTCAATTTCAAAAACATAGTTTTTATCTCTTGTTCTACAATTTTTACCTTTTTTTTAAATCTGATTTTTTCCTAATTTTTTCTAGTCTTTTTCCTATTTTTTTCAAAAAATCTTATACTTTTGGTTTGCCGATTTTTTCCCCAAAATATTTTTGCTGCTATGGATCATAAAGCAATAATAAAACTCTTGAAATTTTGTTCTTTTCTTAGAATTCTCTGATTATTTGCAGTTCCAAGCTTTTGTACTTGCCCATGATACAGGGTTTCCTTGTTCTCTTTTGCATTGAATTAGGTGGTTGGGTGAGTTAACTTCAATTTGTTTCTAATTTGTTGGATTCTTGAAGAGTTTTGTGCATTTTGTAGTCAAATTGCTGAAACGGGTTTGTAAAGATAGAGTTGAGGGTTTGTGAGTCTACAAAAATGGATTTTCACCCATTCCACCTATTATGACTTTTATGCTTGGAAAGGATCTGTTTAATTTCTTTTACACAAATTACTCATCTAGATTTTTTTTTTTGCATGATGGTTAAACTACATGCAGAGCAATTTTATCAAAGCAACACAAAAACAAGAATTCCTTGATGTCAATCATAGTTGTGTTGAGGTTGAGGTAATATAATAGTTGTTGTGGACAAAAATTTATAGCTTTTGAATTCTTTACTTGACTTATATTAACTTTTCATGATGATTAAACCACATGTATGTAAATTATATGAAAGTAGAACAAAAAAGAAATGAACCTGTTAATAGAGCTCTCTGAAAAGCTACACAACTTCAGGACAATGTTGACAGTGATTATGTTGAATTCGAGGAGTATATGCATGATATTGATAGTACTACTGGTGTTGAAGTTGAGGTAAGTGCTATGAAATGTTACTTTTCCTTGATTATGAAGCCCTTCATGTATTAATGATTTTTATGATCCCAAATAGTGAACAAGCTTATAGAATAGTGAATAGACAACTAAAACATTGAATGTAACCCATGGTAGAACAATCATTGTACCTACTTTGTCACTTTTCAGTGGGGATTGTTGGAACTTCAATACTTTATGATGCTTGAATGTGTTTTAGGCCATTGTAATTGACCTTGTCAACATTTTGAACTTAGTGTGCTACTTCTTTCATTGGATGATACCTGTTGTTCTTTCCTTCACAGATTTGTTGTTAACTCTTCATTATGGATGTTGTTATTAAAAAAAGTTTCTTTTGATATTCTTCCCACTTTCTCTTAATTTCTTCTTGCGGTTTAGTAATGATATTTGTTGCTCAGTCCATTAAACTCATTGTTACAGCCATAAAACTTGTTGCCCTTGCACTAAACTCATTGCTACAGCCATGAAACTCACTGCTACTACTACTTGTTCATTAGACATCATTCCTGACTTCTTTTTGCATACTCTTACACTATTTTCTAACAATGAAAGGCTCTTTCTCTATTATTTATGTTACCTCTACATCCAACCTTATTTGTTACTCCTTTATTGTTGCAATGAAAGCCATAGAGAAATACTTTTCAGAGATTTAATGCCATTGTTTTTGAATATCCCAATGTATTTCACCTTCACCTTACAGTAGTAGTAGTAGTGCTCTCATATTGCTTTTTTTTGTGCATTAGCTACATATTTTATGTGTAATAGTGTTGTCATAACCTTATGTGTTTGGTATGCATGCATGGTAATGTAGTGCTTATATTTGTGGCCTTTGTATCTGATTAGCATGAAGCTAATAGTAACATTGTAAGCACTGCTATGAGTGTTGGTTTTTTAGTAAATTAGATCATTGCAATTATTTTTGAAAATTTCCTTTTGCAATTATTTGAACACACACATGCAAGTACTATTTAAGTAAGCAATGGTTGTTTTATTATGAAAACAAGGGTAATCATTACCTATCTAATATAATGTGTTATTTTTTATTTTTTTTTGCAAAAATGTATTAATGATAAACTCAAAGAAGGGGATAAAGTTAGGGTGTTGGATCCGTTTGATGGTGATGTTGTGGGAATAGGGCCGATTCAATCCCTATCTATTGCACATGGAGTCAAATTGAAAGGAATAGGAGATGCAAATGTAAACATTTTAAAGGTCACAATTAACATACCCCTTGTTTATAAAGACAAAATATATGGAGTTGTTCATTTGAAAGAGAAAGAGAGAAACTTCACACGGTGGCCACTAAAATATTTGCAAAAAATGACATAGTTGAACATGTTTATCATGTACTAGTTAGTGTTAGACATTTTGGCTCACTGCTTTATGTAGTATTTTGAATGTGTTGTTCAAGGATCTTAATAATCATGGTGTATTTGAAAGAGTTGGAAACTCTTAGACAACTTTGAAATTTTGTAACTTGATATATATATATGCATTAAATTTTTTATTGCAAATTACCTTTATTTATCATGATGTTGAATCAATATTTTAATTCTAGCATGTTGTAGCTTGTTCGTATGTGTAAAATATTTTTATTTTCTTTTATGTTTTAGTTCAACTTTAATATTATGTTAGTTTTTTATTATAAGATTTATGGTATTTAATAAATTATTCATTTCATTACTATATTTACTACCAATTAATGGAAACCAGTAAATAAAAATGACTAAATTAATGACTAAATATATGACTAAATTAATGACTAAAAATTGCATATAAATGACTAAATCAATGACTAAATCAATGACCAAATCAATGACCAAATTAATGACTAAAATCAATGACTAGATAAATGACTAAAATTGTTTAGTCATAAATTTAGTGGTGTTATAAATTACTATGTAAATAAACTACTAATAGTCACGTGACTAAAGTTAGTCATTTATATGCAATTTTTAGTAGTTTATTTAGTCATTTATTGATATTTTTGTACTAGTGATTGTTTCTTACCTATTTTGCTTCTTCATCCTATGGGGCAGCGGTCTCTTTTTCAAGGGAATTTCTTTCACTTTGCGGGAAGGGAGCTTGGTTGACCACTAGCATTGAGGGGTAATATGGTTCAAACTGAACTATGTCTCTATAGCAAGTAGTGTCTACCGCATTTTGAACTTCCACTTGAAAAATATTTGTGGTTGTTTTGGTACTGAGGGCAATCTAATTCAGAATGCCTATTCATTTTGTGAATGCAACACCATTTGGATAAGGCCATCTCAGCTAAGTATACTCTTCTTGTAGTCTTATCTACACTGGTTGGTTGGTCAAGAGGGTTGAGAATGCATCCATTGTTTGGCCTTGTATTCCATGTATGATTCTATCTTTGTGAAGGCCACCTTTCAAAGCCTTGGTTAGAACTTTGACCTCTCTCATAATTTTTCCTAAGGGAAGCACCCACATCATAGCTGTCTCAGTTATCCCAGTTGAGATTAGCTTGGATGATTCTTTGGAATTCCTCTAATTGGTTATTATAGTTCATTAGGTGTGTCATTTTTGTTGGCATCTTCTTTAGCAACTATGTCAGCTCATCTATCTAGTCCTTTTCTATGTTGTTTGCATGTAGTGCTTGATTCTAGAGGAAGACCGGTTGTACTGCTGGTTGATTCTACTGAATGGATGGGAACTCAAGTCCCTGTAAGTATGTAGAAACTTGAGGCTATTGAGGATAAACAAGGCATGGGGGGTGCCTAATTCAATGATTTTCCTGGGTGAGGTACTATTGGAAATTATGGGACTAGATTCATGACTGGCATTTGATGTGCTAGAGCTTGGGTAAGTCCTTAGATCTACATTGGATGAGAAGTTAGCCCCAAGGATGGCAATAGATGATCAATGTTATATCCTAAATCAATGCTTTCTATGACTGCCTTTGCATAGGCTTCTACTAGTCAGGTGGGTGGTGGATGCATCCTTTTTACAAGTGCAGACATGAGGTTGTATAAGGAAGCATAATAGACCAACTGAGTAGAGGGATCATCAACCATATAGGGAGCCTACAATCTCATGTAAGCATGATGAAATCGATCTTGAAGGAGTCGATTGGTTCATTGACTTCCCTTCGAATGGACATGAATTGTTGATATTATTCAAAAGGGAAAATCAAAATCTTGTATTTCTGCAAGGAGTTCTTTAATATAATCCAAGAGGTGATGGATCTACTGAGCAAGTTGGTATACCAATAAAATGTTTCTTCCCCCAAGGAGTAAGGAAAGAGCCTACAAGTCACATCTTCATGATCTATTTACATGTCTTTCAAGGCTATTTAAAAGATCTTGATGTGTTCTTCTACTATTCTCTATGGATCATGGGGATGGAACTTCTTGCAAAAGCCTTTAGGATTCTTTGGCATGTCATAATAGTCATTGAAGAATAGAGGAGAAGGATTGTTACCCAACCAAGCCATGATGGGAGGTGTTAGGTGTGTCTGTTGTGCAATAGTAACTTGGGGCTATGAGGGAACAACAACACTTGAGGTATCACCTTGGATTTGAAGTGTTGTGATAGGGAAAGTACCCTAGCTATGAGAGGAAAAGGGTTGGAAGGAAGTTTGGAGTGGTTGGGAAGAGGAAGGGGCTTCCAAAAAGGAAGTAGACGGATGGAAGGAAGAGGTGAAAACAGAGGTGAAGTGGGTTAAGCAAATGAGGTTTAGGAGGATGTTTCCCCTCTCTTCACTCTCTTAGCCTTGGTAGGGGGTGGTAGCTCTTGGAATTCCTCTTTGTTTGGTGTAGACCTTAACACTATTTGGAACCTCTTAGGGGAGAAGGAACCAATTCAATCCAGCTTAGCAAAAGGGAGACCCTCCTTCTAGCACTAGTTTTGTTATTGGATCTTCAAATGGAGTTTATGGGATTATGAAAGTTATGTGTAATTGCTGCAAGTTCAACACAGCAGTATAAAACTCCATGTTCAACATCAGATTTGGCTTTACAATGATGTTGAAACTTTTCCTTAACTACTATTTCAAAGAAAGGTCAAAAAGGAAAGGGGAGGTGATAGTTCCTAGACCCACAACTACTAATGAATAGTGACAATGAAGGATTCTACAGTGGAAAACCCTCCCATAACTAAGTTTCACTTAACTAATAACATACAGTCTCATGAAACTAGTAATATCTTCTAAGCTCTATAAATTTTCAGCTGTTTATTCACCATAAAGCATGAATAAAAGATGAATTTTAAGTGCAACAATGAATTAATGTTCATACTATGTTTACATTGTTGTTTATCATCAACAAACAACCAAAATAATGAACATGGAAAGCATCAACACCATAGCATTCTTCAATATCAATATACATCATGAACTAAACTACTAAAAGCTACTTAAAGTACTTATAACAACAAACTAAATTTATCTAAATCTATCAACTTTGAGAAGAAGAATCATGCAACATGTAAGAAACACAAGAATCCACCAAAAGTAGTGAAATTCTATTAAAATTTCTACAACATGTCTTTACAACAACTCTAGTCTCTCTTTGAAAATGAGATGAGACCCCTATTTATGTTTTCCAAAAGTGAAATGAATGACCAGGATTTACTCTCATTATGTGGCCAAGATTCATTAGGGCTTCACCTACCCAAAAAATATATTAATCTAAAATACATTTTGTCCCATTCCTATTTCATCCTGTAGTGGCCCTGACATTGTAGAATTTTTATCTTCTAGTGACTGCCTTCTTTTCCAACTTCTACTATCAGAAACTCATAATCTATCACTGGTTTTCATTTATTTTTCTGAAGAGTGGAATACTCCACAAATTTCCCTATCAATGCTTGAAGCTTGTCCCACTCCATGATATCAGATTGAATAACTTGGAAGGTCAAATTCTTAGATCTTCCAGTGATTTGTTCCTAGTTCTTCATGCACCTTGATCTGGCCTTGATTACCTATTTAGACTAGATGAATTCTCTTGCACTAAAGTCCATGAAATATGATGCTAATGAGTCTGCTACCCCTTGCTCCATCTTCTTATGGAAGTATGGCCTGATCTTCTTTGTATCCAACTCCACAATGGGCATATCATAGTCCATCATTAGCTTCAGGTAATTCTTGTTGTCCATCCTATGCTCCTTTACCCATTCGATATCGAGCTCAATCTCATGTAGCACTCTTTCCAAGATGTCCCTCTGATGATCCAAACCCATTTTCCATGTCTCTACTAGCTAGTGATCATTCTTCACAAGGGAAAAATCCTTCTCCCATTTCTTCTTAGGCATCATTAGGATGGCCTCGAGCTTAGGATAAGTGATCCTATAAAGCTTGGTAAACTAGTGACATATATTTTCTCTACTCTCTAACTGCTTCTACACATCTTAGAATTTGTTGGTTGTTCAGACAACAAGGACTATGCCCATGTCACCATTATAAAGATCCTCTCATAACCAATTTGTAGTAGCCTTGGTCCAATTCTTCATTTTCTCCATCTTCGTGAGTTCCTCTTAGGAGAGGAGTGGAGGCGTAGATGTTGTTGGAGATTCTTCTTCTAGAGATGTTCATTGCTGAATATAGGCTCTAAGATCTACCACTTGTGCCTTCAATTCCTCCTTATAGGACTGATCCTTGTTCACCTGTTGCATGATTATATCCATTGATCCTTGTAATTGATTGGTTTCTTGCTCTCTTGTTGCAGGGCCCAAGCTAATGGTGGAAATATTGTAGCTAACCCCCTCTCTGTCTATCACTGGGGTGGTGATTTGTACTATCCTTGATCTAGATGAATCAACTATGATATGGGAATGAACTCTCAGCTTCTTTTCTTTATTTTCCTTGGTTTTTGCTCTGTTTAGTATAGCCTTGAGTCTAGTATTGGGATTAATGAGGGGTGAGGTCTTCTTTTGCAACTGCTTCTCTAGCCAACTGGGCATTTGAGTCTCCCCTTTTAATGATTCATGATCACCTTCCTCTCTCTGAACATGTTGGGGTTGCTTCTCCTCATGGCCTAGAGCTTCTCATTCAGTTCCTTCTTCTTCTTTGTTTGAGTCCTTGATATGTATAGCCTTAGTAGTGGCTATTTTTTCTTCAATGAAACCTTCCTTCTGAGGTACCCTTTCTTCTTCCTATTCAAGCCCTTCATGATGCTCCAGCTCAGAGCTCTCCTTTGGAGCATCTTCTACATTCTCTTCTCTTTTCTCTCCTTCTCTCATAGGTGGTACCTCTTCTTCTTGAAAATGGCCTTTGTCCTGCTTGACTAGTGGAAGATCTTCAAATATCTCCATGCCAACAACAATGTCTTTCTAGAGGTCGCCTTTCAGATTCCACCTCTTCTGCTATATCCTTGAGCTATTGAGACAACTCCTCTTTGAGCTCTTGGTTTGAGGTTTCTATTATGTACTTGGTGTTGAGGGCTTCAATGTCTTCCTCTAAATATTGTGACCTCTCTTCATGAGTTGCCACCTTATCCACACTTATATCTATTCTTCCCTCTCAATGTTCAAATTAATCATCTTTAAAAGGATCTTCAGAATCTTCCATTATTTCCTTGGTGGCCTCTCTCTATCATTTCTCCATTTCCTTTGATATTTTCATCCATTTTTGATGGCTTTGTAGGGGGAGAAGAAATAGGGAGTGCCTCAAATGTAGGAGGGGGAGGAGTGGCAATGGCAATGGTAATGGTAGGAGTAGAGGTAGCAGGTGTTGACTACAGTCATTTTTCCTCTTGTTCCCCTTCATGTTGTGGATCCTCCTCAATAGTTGGGATCTCACTGAATCCTCTTGATTTCTTTTCCTTTTTCAAGGATTCTCCCTCTGAGGTCTTCTGTGTATAGACTTTGTGTTTAGGCTAACACTCAGACACGTCCTTTCTCTTTTTTAATCTGGTTGAATGAGAGGATTTAGGAGTTTCTTCTATTGGGGCAACAGTTGCTCCGCTATTTGTTTTTCTTTTGAGTTCATCCACGAGCTCACTGTATGTCAACACAACTCCTTCCAATTTGAGCTGAGCAATTTGGGCATCTACCCATTGTGTTTTTCTATTCTCTATGGGACTTGTTACAATGTCGAGGTCATTCACCTCTTCCTCATCCCAATCTATCATTTGTAATGGAAAATTGGCCACAACATCAAATCTCTCATCAAGGATGGTGTCCTCCTCCACAATCTGATTAGGTACCAGGAACAAGTTGATTGACCACACAAATTGGGTCATCATCCACATGTAATGCCTCATTCTCACCTCCTTTTCATCTTTGTAGTTGGCCCAAAAATCTTCTATCTAGGGTAGATGAGTATACTATTTTCCAACCAAATTTTGTAGTTTCCCATAGGGCCCCATCCTTGGTCGGGTTGTGTGGATAAAAAAACTGTACTCCACTATCTCTTTCTTTGAATACTTTGTGCACTAGGTAATGTAAATGACATACATTCCTAGCCTGAAATTGAGGGGATAGGGGATCTTTGCCTAGTGTTTATCACTCAGTAGAGTATGAGTATTTTATAGCTATTAGGAGACTTCCAATACAACCATTTGGTTGTTAGGGTATTGGGGTAGCTTGTAGGGTCTTTTAGAGAAACCCTTTGTTCTAATGTACGTGAATTTTGAGAACTAGATGAACAAGAACCAAAACCACTAAATGAATGCCAAAGCATTGTTCAAGACTCTTCTCTAAAAATTTTCTCCAAGGAGTCTGATAATATTCCCAATGAAGGCATTGTTCACCTTTTGGTATTATCTCTTAAAGTTTCTATACTACAACTGTGGATATCTATCATATACCTTGAGCTCCCCCCTTCCTGGATTTGGATTTTATGTGACAAAGAGGCCTTTATATGGGAATTCCTCCACTAGAAGGTATATGAAATAGGAGGTCATGTAGAATTGGGATTTCTTCTTTCACAACCATAAACTATGCATGCATGTTGAAGTGATGATCTTGGGCCAGTGGAACTTTGTTTTTCCATGAATGATCTCCTCGATGAAATAGAACATACACTCTTGGAAGAAGGAAACACCATTGAGGCCCATCACTTTGCTTAATAGAGTGACCAAATCATGGTACTCTTCATGGAAGTTACTCCTGAAAAGATCTTGAGGTACCCTGGTAGCACTACCCCTCTTTTCCTTCAACCAATTTTGGTTGATTAACTTCTTACATCCCAAGGGGTCTGCTTTCCACATGTTCTTTGTTTATCCCTTCTCTATTTCCTACATGGGGAGGAATGTAGAGATATGGAAAGTTCCACCTATGGACTAGGCAGAAAAGTCTGCCAATACATGACCCTCATGATCTATGATTTTCCTGTTCTGGCTATGGAAGCACTCTTGGGCTACAAGCATAGGTGGGAAGTTGGATCCCTTGGCTAGGACACTCTTTTGGATCTTTAGAGAATTCTTAGTTGTGGGGTTGCTTGTGATTCTTCGTCATAATTCATCTACATCCACATGCCCCAGGTTGGTTTATGATACTGACTCCCATGTAGAGGTGACCTTAGATGTGACTTCCACCCCATGGAATTGATACTTCATCTAATCTTTCTCTCCTTTTCCCCTTGGTGCTTTGGAAGTATTCTTTTCTTTCTCCTTCTCTATAGACTACCTCGATGTGCTTACAGTAGACTCCATAAATCCTACAAGAAAAGATGTAAGCAAGTTCATATGAAAATTAGGGAAGCATTAGTAAAATATTGCTCATGTGGGTCAACTATAGGGTTGCTAGTTCATATGGTTAGATTCAATAATTCATCTTTAAAATATCATTAAATTCATTAACGTTCATCGTTTGATGCTCATGTGGGTCAAATATAGGGTTTCCAGTTTCCTTAGGTTGGTAACCATCATGAGGAGGCATAAGTGAAATGATGTTGAGGGAATGGTGGCCTGCAAATGACCACTTGCACTTCAAGTTTTGCATTGGAAGTTTGGAGGCAAACATCTTTGGTGAAGCATCTAACATCTTGGGAAATCAACTACAAGGTCTCTAAAGGCATAAAAATGGTCACTTTTCTCATGTGGGTACAAGGAATGTGGAAGTAGGGGGCATTGCAGATGTTTGGAGCTTTGTCGTTGAGAAACAATAGTTGGAAGATGGAAGTTTGTGGGCAAGGATTGTCAAAAGCCCGTCGGGTGAAGGTCATTTAGGGATGGAAGGAATGGGATGGAAACCCACAAGAGACAACCCACACTAGCAAATCTACAAGAGACCTTGGAATTCACTATTTCACATGGAGGCACTTGGGCAACAAAGGAAGGCTTCGGTTCCACAATGTGGAAGAAAGGAAGGGAAGATGTGATTGTTTGTAAATGACAACTAGTTGACGGTAGGGGAAAGGTGGTGACCCACAAGGAGAGGCCCATAATATACTTTAGTTGGTCATTTTCATGCTAAAGGGCCCAAAGAGAAATGTTGGCATCAAGGTCTGCAAGGTGGGCCAATGAGGTCCGTTGGATATTTTGATTGACGGTGATGGTAGCGAGGCAATCCGCAGAGAGACCCCGGCAAGGTTTGGCTCACATTTTTGACTTAGTGTTTTAGCACTTGATGGAGGAGGTCTCATCAAAACCTGTGATGCAGGAGGCTGGTAGGAAATGACCATTTAATAATGGCGGTAAGATGGGGGTCGTCCACACATGACAACCCACAAAATTAGACCTGCAAGGGTTTCTAAACCTTAACTTTCATTATGAGTTAGCATCGTTTAGGTTTTTACAGTGGCATAGGGATGGGGTCTTCCCACATGTGGAAGTTTGCAAGGGTGGACCCACAAGACACTAATGCTCAATTTTATGCACTTGTGGTATCCTTAGGGTGGTGGTGATGAAGGACTTGTGGGCCACCAGGGTATTATTGCTCTGGTGAAGAACAACGATAGGGAGGTAAAGTTTGACATGGCCTTTAGAGGTCAAGTTTGAATGAATTTTGGAGATTCATTAAATGGGTTTGCATGAAACTTCATGGTGAATCAGTCACCCAAGAGATTTTTTAAAGTTTTCCATAAGATTTTTAATTTAGGGAAAATTAATTCAAAAGGATGCTTTTAGTCTTGAAAGTGGTGGATGTACCTATAGATTCTGAAGAAATCATCGAAGGCTAAGCTTGAAATCATCCAGGAGGTTGTGCAGGCATGGAGGAGGTAGCAACTGTCTGGGGTCTGACAAACTTTGAACTAGTAGGGTGAAAATGACAAGTCAACCCATCTATTTATAGGAAAATATTCATTTATGAATTGCATTAATTTTTTGTACGTGTGAGAGGAAAATATATAATTCCCAACAATAGATAAAACATACCAAATTATCCATTGTTAGTAAATTGAAATAAACCACTCCCTATGAAATTGTTGATCAAACATAGAAAAGAAAAACATGAAGTAATGCATGCAACCTAAAATATGTAAATCTAATCTAAGTTAACCAAATCATCATCTCATAGGGGGATTGGTGCTACTTTAATGTGGAAAGTATCCCTTTCCCAACCCCTTGATAAGCTCTAGATGTGATGAAGATGCAAGATGATCAGTGATCAAGATGAAAATGCTTGAGATTGTGTATCAAGTTGTGTCTAGTTGTCTCAAATTTTGTGTCCCCAAATCAATAGAAGAATCCCCTATTTATAGAATAGAAGGATAGAAGAATGAAATATAGGAGGAATATGGGATAAAATACAATCCAATGGCATTGTGCCACTTGTCAAAATGTGAGTGGACAAAGGTGGAGCACACTTGGATGAATGTGCACATTAATGCTATTAGGTGGAAATTCAAAAATTGGAGAAGTGACATGTTGGAGGGAGATGAAAGATGAATTAAATGCCACTTGGCTCAAAAAAAGGACTTGTAAGAGTCATAAATGCCAAGTTGGAGGATAAGACACTTGGGAGGGAAAATTCAAATTTGGAGAATATTTCGTCTTTGATGCTATTTTGAAAGTAATTAGGGATTTTAATACATTAATTAAATTGATTTTCATGAGAAAGTGGCAAAAGCTAGAGGATTTGGATGATTAGGATTAGATTTACTCATGATTTGATAAATCTAAGAGGAGATTAGTTGATGTGACAAGTTGATTTAGATTTTTTGGATTTAAATAAAACAAGATGTGAAGAATAATGAATATTATATTTAATTAAATAAAGTTTGATTTATTTAATTAGAAGGAAAATGTTAGATTTAAATCAAATAAAGGCTGAATTATTCAATTTAAAGGAGATGGACCTTAGGAGATAGTTAAATAAAATTGATTTATTTAATTAAAGAGGGATGACCTTAGGGATTAAATAAAATCGATTTATTTAATTAAAGGAAGGAACCTTAAGGATTTAATTGAATAAATTTTATTTATTCAATTAAATGAGGAACAATAGGAATTAACATAATAAATTTCTTTATTTTATTAACAAAAGAATTTGAAGTTAATTACCCAAATTTAGATGCATGATGTTAATTTTGCATGTCTACATTTTTCCCTTCTTTGAAGAAATGTACCTACTATGTTGGTTCAAAGAATGATCCTGTCGAGATCAAAATTTTAAAAGAAATTTATTTTTTTGGATGCCCCAGTGGAAAGAAGTATACTAGTACATTTCCCCCTCAAGAGATTGAATGAAAAGTTTGATTTGAGGGTCGATCTCGAGACAAAGATGTTCAAGATGGATGTATGGATGGTTATGATAAATGAGATGGATTAAGATGATTAGAATAACCAATATATATTATCCTAAACAACTTAAATGATAACGTAATGTATGTGAGATGGATGAGATGGATGAGATGGATGTGATATGACATGATTATAAGATTTATGTATGCTAATGATTTGTGAACTTAAAATGGATGCCTTGGTGATGATGATTAATTGTTAGCACAGAGAGAAGAAAGAAGAAATGAGATGATGAAAAAAGGATCCAACAATTCCATGATCTATCAAGACTTTATTAGAGATGATGATGATAGATGGATGATGTTTTTCTTATCAAGGATTAGGATTTTAAAAGGGCTTACTTACCTTATGTTTGATAACACACATAGGCATGATGCATCAAGTTATAAAGAACCAAGATGGTGTTGCACCTAGTGTGATGGACTTTGACTCGACAATCAAATAGGAGTACTCATGTTCACACCTGGCATATGGAACCTCATTCAGAATGTAGTTCAGATATTTCAAACATCTTAGACCAAAACATAAAAAGGAAAGCCTTCCTATGTGGTCAACAAGACACCTAAAACACCCTCCCTACAAACCAAGCAAAGCACACACGTCCAAGGTTATATTACAAGAATATCCAACAAGCACATCATAGAAAAGATAATGATGGTTTCCCCATTCCTTTCCCTCTAAATCATTTTGTTTAGACATCATCAAGAGGTCATTGGAATGAGCACAATAAGATAAATCAAACAAGATAAAATTGAGTAAATAGACAAGCTAATGTTCTTCATACCGCTAGACAAGACTAAACTACGATGATGCCTGATGTTGTTGTCCATTGTAGGAAGGATACATCCTAGGACATGATGTTATCAGATGATGATGAGATTGATTGGATGATAGGCTATTGACACGAAAAGTTGACCAACTTGTTTACTTATTGATCTAGACTTGAGACCTTGATGTTTGAGTTTTCTCTTTTGACTGCTATACATGTTTTTGACTATTTTACCAAAGGTTGAGGGTGATGATGATTTATTCTGGGTGAATGTTTATTTTGGGTGAAAGTGAGATGAGACAGATGAATTTTTTGGGTTTTTTGAAAAAAAATTAGGCTATTTTTGGGATTTTTGAGATTTTACAAATGTTTTTCTTTTCAAAATTTCAAATGTTTTGGGGTTTTCAAATATTTTATTAATGTTTTTGTATTTGTGTTTTTTTTTAATGTTTTTGGATTTTTTATCTTGGGGGTTGATCAAAGATTAGCCTTTCCTATGTTTAAGCTTAGAGACAACGTAGTTCAAATACCATATTTTTTATGTTTTTCAGATTATTTGATATGTTTTGAATGTTTTTGGATTTTTTGCATTACTTTGACGATTTGGATAAGGATGTGTCTAACAATATCAGCGATCTATTTGGGATTTGTTGAAAACCAAGCTAGGGTTGATTGATTGGATCAATGGATTGATGATGATAACATTGTTGATGATACACAAAAATGAAAGGATAGTGTTAAGCAACACAAGGATTAGGATAGATATCCCAAGATGATGAGGGGTTGATTGGATTGATCAAGATTGATGACAATGACATTGTTGAGGATACACAACAATGCAAGGATAGTGTTAAGAAACATGGGGGCTAGGAAGGATATCCCAAGATGATGATGGATTGATTGGATTTGATTAATTAGGATTGATAAGCTCAACTTGGAACAAAAGTTTTTTTGGATGATTTGATGTGACGTTGATGTGAAAATTAGATTCAATAGATATCAACTATTTGGATTTTGTTCGATGAAAGATAAAGTTTGATAAGGAACATATTCTTGTCAAAATATGACATGGGATAGTGATTTGGATTTTAGATCACAAATGCTTTGAACAATTTGATTTTATGTTTTCCAATGTTTTGATCACCACATAAGTTGGAGGATATAGATCAAGATTTATTCCCAAAGCAAAATGTGCATACCTATCCCCAGTGTCTAGTAATGTATGGAATGCCATAGATGGATACCTTGGTAGGTGTGTGGATGGATGGATATGTTAAGCACACAAAGGATTCCAAGGATTATCTTGCAATAGGATAATGTGTTTGAATGGAGGAATGCTTCATTGGATAATGCTTCATGGCTCAGATAATGTTGGGATAGGATAATGAAAATGACCCATGTCAAGATGTTTACCATAAGCAAGTGTAAAGTGTACACCAAACTTTGTCAAGATCAAGATAAATTGGACTATGGATACAAATGGATTAGATAAATGGTTCATGGATGAATGGAGTTATGGATGAATGGATTTATTATGGATGTAAGATGGATGGAATGCTAGATTTATTATGGATGCGATGATATGCTTCCACCTAAAGTGGCACATGTAGATGCTCAATTATACACATGATGCCTGTTTTCTAGTTTTTGATCATGGTACCTATCCAAAGTGCCACCTTAGTGGTTTTCACTGGAGGACGATTCTTTTTATTTACTGTTTTCAATCCTTTTTTTGATTTTTTTTTTATTTTCATATTTTTTGATCTTTTTGGATTTTTTTAAAAGATTTTAGGCTCATGCTGAACCACTTTGTGGTGTCAATGTAGATGATTTTTTCATGATGTTCCATCGATATCCTACTTGAATAAGTTTCTTTGCTAAGATACATGCACTTGAATGCAAATTTTTAGATTCCTAATCCGCTTTGCTAATACCAGAGTTAACTTTGTCTTTGTGCTCACATCACAATAGGATGCCTTCTGAATCGTTATGATGAAGGGTGGATACGAATACATGGTCAATGTGATAATTGGATATCATGTGCGGAGGAATGGATGGATTTTTATTAGGAATAGGAGATGGATTGGTTGATAATTGGAACCTTTGACTCTCCAAACTTGGGAAGATGAGCAATGATGGTGGATACGGAAGTGTGAATGGAATTAGGACCAACTACTTGATATACTTCGTATGTTGCTTGAGAATCTTAATTTTTCCTTTGTGGACATCTTTGATGGATACTTTTCCCTTTTTTATTTTTCCCCATATTTTCTTTGACTAATGGAGTTTGATAGGGATAATCTTTCTGTATACTTTTTGGTATCCATATGTATTTGATTTGTCCTTCATGCTTCCCTACTTCTTTTCCTTTGATGAGGTTCTTCTTACTATGATTTACATTCTTTTGATTTTGGTCCCAATCTATGGATGGGGTGATGGGTGGATGAAGATTCATGATGTGGCTGGTTGTATTATTGGCATCAGTTTCATCATAAGGATTCTTTGTGCTCCCTATGTTGATGTTTGCTTGAGACAAAGTCTTCCCTAGTATGATGGTAGTAGCACCTTTTTTCCTTGGTTCTACCTATTTTGAGATGTCTTGTTCAGTAAGCATTCTTTGATAAATGACCACTATAGATGACGTGATTTCAATTTGTTGCTTTGTGAACTCTTGACTATCTTGTTCTTTCTGACCTGTTTCTTTGAGTGGATAATTTTGGATATATTCATACATGATTTCCTTAGTCTGAATTTAGGATACATCTAATCCTGATGTTGACAACTCTATTTAAATGTAGGAACCAATGACCTGCTCTTTGTTGTGTAATAATATTAGGAGTAAAGAAATCTTGCTCTTAAAGAAGATCATTTGCGTGTCCATCCACAGAAAGCATCTCATGGGTAGATGGAGGAGTATGCACTATGTGGATGTGATCATCATTTGTGACATCTTGTATAGATAGGAGAGTGTCCATTAGATCATTTTAGTATCTTTGACATACAAATTTTTTATCTTGATTGATTTTGAAATTGCTTTTGACATGCTTTGGATCAAGTTCTTGACGTACGACAGTTTCAAAGGATGGATTGATTACAAAGGGTTTTTGGATATCTTTATTAGGAATGGGAAGTGGCTTAATATCCTCTTGATATTTAGGTGGACTTGGATCAAATTTTGAGTTCAAGATCCTTTCTATAACCATGAGACCAAAGGATGTCAATATGTCTTTGGAAGGACCATTGCTAGACTTTGGTGAAAGATGTTGATCATAATTTGGAATAAATTCTTGAGATATGTCCTCTAACTCATTAGATAATGTAGATAAATTTTCAACATGATCATTGGTTGATGGATCATGGATTATGCCAATAGGATCAAATAACTCTAACACTCAAACTTGAAATAGATTACTAAAAAGTGGCTCTTGGTGTATGGTGAGTTGGTCATCGGATGAGGTGGAAACATCTTGAATGTGCTCATTGATGGATAAGTCTTGATCATTTTTTTCAAAAATTGTGGTGGAGAGATTGTCAATGCTATCACTAGTCTAGTTGAATCTTCATCATTGTCCCCAATAGCTATTTTTTTTTATCAATAAGGTCTTGGATGTTATTTTTGAGTTGAATGAAAATTGATGTTGTGTGTCCTTTTACTTTGTGAAAGTCACAAAGGTGCTTCTCGTTATACCTTGGTGGTTTAACTAGGGGCTCTTGATAATTCTTATAAATAGGGAGTTTGACAAGATTTTCTTGTACCAATTGTTGCATGACTATTTCAATTGGTTTCCCAAGTGGTGTGTATTTTCCTTTGTTACCTTGTGATATTTGTGTGATAGGGCGAATTTCACTGTTAGAAAATGAATAGCAAACAAGAGAGTGCAAAACAACAACAAAAGACACCCTACACCTCAAGATTAGCCTAGTTGGATTCAATACAAAATAAATACAACAAAATGAAACCTTTTACCTTGTCTCAAATTGATCCTTTGGTTGGCCCTTCGATCTTTGGTGTTGTATGCTCCTTGGATGGAAAGAGATGCAAATGTGGATTGTAAGATAGATGGAAAATGGATGAAAGTGGATGCATGTATGAAAAATTGCTAAGTATGGCTCAAGGAATTTTTTTGCAAGAGTTTGGCTAGCATGAATGATCTCCCTCAAAATGAGAGAAAAGAGGGGGTATTTATAGAGAATTTGAAATTATATAAGGAAATGAATGGGAAAGATTGAGCCACCAAGATCAAGATGTAGGGCTAAGGTGAGTTGAGAACTCATAAGCCCTCACATCTTGACATGTGGCATGTGAAGTGGTTTAAAAGAGATGATGTGGACATGAGGTGGAAATGAGAGTACATTCCATGGAGGTACTACATAGTACCCTGGGAATGGACAAGATCTCCTCATAAAGGAAGTCCTTGTCCCCATGTGGGTGAGAGGACATGTGAGGAATTAAAAATTCCTCAAATATCCTCATGGGGATGAGAGAAGGAATATAAAATTCCTTTAAGTGCATTGGGGGATTAAATGTGAATTTAAAATTCACATAGGGAATGGAGTACTTTCTTCAAAAAGAGAAAGCATTTAATGAGGTTGACTTAGGACACATTCCATAAATGATATGGGGATTATATTGACCTAATTAAGTGATTAAGGTTGTACAAGTACTTGATTAGACTAATTAATGAAAGATTAGAAGCAAGTGGGAAATGATGGAGGATGTGACCCTAATGATGATTAGGAGTGTCCACATCTTAATCATAATTTAATTATGATTAAGAAAGAGGGTTAAATTGTTAAGAGAGATTAGAGACCACTTGAAAAAGTTGGAGGATGTGACACATACTAATCAAGGATTAGGCATGTGCACATCCTAATGACGAGATTAGAAGATGGATTAGGATTAGATAAAAAAGACGGAGGATGTGACATATGAGGAATTAAATAAATGTCATATTTATTTAATTCATTTGATGAAAGGGGGAAGTTATTTAATTATTTAACTAGATACCTTATGTCTTAGAAGAACGTTAGAGGTATTAATTAAATAATGGTGATATTATTTAATTAATGCGGATAAGGGAATGCTTAGACAAAAGAGGATAAATTTGGGTAAATTAAGTGTCCAAATTTAGGTGTCTACAATTTGTACTTTAAATTGACCTTTTAATGATTTATCTTGGAGATGTGGAGGTTGGGTTTGTTGTTGATGTTGTTGATCTTGACATTGGAGATGTTCTTGATGTGGTTGTGGACACAAATCAATGCTTTGATGAAATGGTTCAACCAATGGAAGAGTGTATTGATTTTGGGGTGAAGATGTCTTTTGGCTCAATAAGTCAATTAGTTTGGCCAGTCAAGCAAGTTGATCTAGAAAAATATGATCTTTATTTTGATTTTGACTCCCTCGATATAGTTTATTTGGATTTTTTTCAAAAATATTTGGAATGTGCACTTGTGGTGTTTGCATGGGATCATGGAAAAATTGTTTTTGGATAATTTTCTGACTTGGGATGATGCTTAAATTTAGCATGATAGGTTGACATTGAACATTGTTATGTTTGGGAATCACATTAACTTTATTTTTCATGGTGTTATCTTGACTTGGGTCACTGCATGGAGTTGTTAACATCTTGTTTGGAATTTGAACAACATTTTTATGATTCACAAACATAATTATCCCAAAGTTTTCCAAGTGTGGATTTGAAATGCTCATGTTTGGAAAATTTGTACTTGGTATATTCACATTTGGCACGTAAGGATTTGGTGGGATAATGTTGTTCATTTGAAGACTCATGCACTGATTGTTTAGTTGATAGATTTGTAGGTTTAGTTTTGGATTTAAATCTACCATTGGGAAAGGTGTTCCAAACTTTTGGTCCTGGGCATACTCACATTTATTGTACCATTGAGTTTTGTAGGAGATAATGATCCTATGTATGGATTGTATAAATGTGAGTTTTGATAATCAGTCACATTGTAAGGATTTGAAAGTTCAGTTGATGTGGATTACTCATGATGTATGGAGCAAGTTTATATTCCATGTTCTTCTTGTGTTTTTACCTTGTTGACCTCTAAGGGATTTAGGACCAATGATGAGATGAAGGATGAAAGGGCTGAATGATATCGTGTCAAATTTTTTAGGAACTTTGGATCAATGCTAGACTTAGGGTTTGATTTTGATTGGTTTGACTAGATAATGAATTTGTAAACCCTAAGTTGTTAGATGTTATCTTAGGATGAACTTGTTCAAAAGAGTGATAATTTAACTAAGTGTGCGAGGAAGGATTCATCCACACACACCTAACTAAACAAATGATTTTGATTTGGTTTAAGGATGTACCCAAGTCTAGATAATGATGTTTCTAAAGCTCTAAAGTTGTTTGGTGGGATGGAGATGATAAATGTTTGGAATGGATGAAGTGTTTGATTTGATCCTAAATGAACTTAATAGGGACCTTGTTTACGAGATCAAGATAGTTAAGAACATGCTTTTCTCTAAGATTAGTTCAAACCAAAAGACCAACGTTTGCATGAAAACCATATGACCTAAAGATACCAAGCACATGTGTGGGGTCCAATTGTTTCTTAACTTTTCTTAATGAGATATTTTTACCACAAACACTCTCTTTATTTGATTTCAAACTAAATTTCAAATGACTCAATTTATTTTCATCCCACAAAGTCCATTATGTGGAAATTGAGGAAATGAAGGCAATAATTCCCTAATGTTGACTTTAGTGAGAGAAAATTGAGATGTAAACCCAAATACTCAGAAGCCTCTAAGGATAGGATCCCTAGGGCAAGCAATAGCACTTAGGTTTTTTCAAAGATATTTGCTCCTCCTAAAGGGTTTAAAATTTGATGATTGTGTTGAATGTTTGTTTTCAAATGTTTAAGATCAAGCAAAGTGTTTTGATTCCAAGAACATCCACAACCCTATGGATATTGAGACAATATTTGTTGAATGCCTACTTGGATAAATCTAGCTACGCTTACTCTTAGTGGATGATTAGATGCTTGACCACACTGGCTCCCCTATATGACACTCACTTCTATAGGTCATCCAAGCATTAGTACCCATGAAAATCCCATGGCATACTTCTAATCTCTACTAAAAGTCATAAAAATGTGGGGCAGCTTCAGAACGGCCGTTCTTGCACCAACAAATAGATAAGGATTTTGGTCTTTTAAACAAAGGGTTTTAATATAGGCATCATTTTCGTGGGGGATCATCCATGCGACAAGAGACCATTGTTTTCCAAGGGTTTTAGTGTGTTCCCAATTGGGCCATTCCCTTGGGTGATTACGTTTTCCCACAAGGAAGACCCTTTAGAGATAAACAAAATCAAGCAAGCACATCCATAGTTTGATCAATATTCATTGAGAAACAAAGAGAGAACACACGCGATTAGCTTCACTCATACTTGCAAGATTTGTCAATTTTAAATCCAAATCAAAATTTGGATGCAATATTTTTGACAACTTAATATCACAAAAAGACTTTTGATTCTCAAGATCTCCATGAGGCGTGAGAGAAGTGCATATGTCGTTTAGATGATATTACTTTGAGAAAAATATTACAAAACATCAAATGCACATGTTCATTTTAATTTCCAAAGACAAAATTGAGTTCTTTTTAAAGCACCAAGATGAAGTGTGAAGTTTGTTTGTCAAATTTTTATAACCCCAATTGAAATTTAATAAGTGTCTAATGTTCTTTTTAACCCTTTGTAGCAAAAATGAAAGCTTTTGTAGTGTTCTTTTTAGAATCAAAAAAGATGGGAGTTGGCCTAAAACAGAAAATGAAAGTATAGAATGGAAGCTCTAAGCAATTAAAAATGCTTTTTCAACTTTAATTTTAATGCTCAATTCTCTTTAACTCCAAGATTATTTAAAGATTGTTTCTTATGTTTCAATGTTGCAAGTCCCTTCTACAGAAAAAATTCCTCTTCCTCCCTCCTATAAACATTACAAAGCTATTAAATTTAACTCAAGGAATCAATGAAGCAAAACAAAAAAAATACCCCTATCATGCAAAGTCTCTAAAAAAAAGAAGAAAACAATGGTTATTGCTAAAAAAAATCACTTTGGATGAGCCCCCATGAAGTCATGTAATCTTAAAAATTTGTAGTACAAAGATCTCAAAATGAATGAAATGCTACACATTTTGAGTTTTCCTCAACCACAAACTTTCCAAAAAAAATTCAAGTGAAAGATAAGAATTAGTTTAAATCTCCCAAATGTTACTATCTTAAAGAAAATCGTTCAATACCTATTGGTCTAAAAGGGAAGACATGCTTCTAACATTGATCATGATAAAAATGCAATCACGCATTCACCTTCACACCATTAAGAAATTAATAACTCTGTTCCATAACTTCCCTCTACTTCCAACTAGAGATATTTAAAAAAAAATTCTCCACTAATTTGCAATGACATGTGGCTTTTTTATCCTTTTATCCTTGCATTGAAGGAACTCAATTCAAGGTTGCATATTAGTGAAAATGGAGCACAAGTACCATGATGACAATAGTGGTAGGTGGATTATTTTGATTGAAACAATTTTCTAGTACTTGGAATGTTGAATACCTCAGATACTTGGTGAAGAGAATGATGTCAAATCCTTGAGTTGTGAACCTTCTTAAATGTATTCAAATCCTCTTAAGTCAGAACCACCAGAGTTATGAGTTGCTAGCATAGTGGGAATGTCTCTGCAAATAATTAATGTTCAAAAACATAGATTTGTAGAGATACAAAGATAATGGAAGTTATTGTGATGTTAGTCAATGATAATAATATAGTGCACACGTTGCTCAATCTATTCATCACTATGACTTGTGATCCTACAGTAAGTAATATTATCACTATGAATGAAAGAATATTGTTATCACTGTGAATAAAATAAGTACAAAAATAGAGGCTTGAATTGATATTAAAGGTGTCGATAAATGATATGTCAAGAAAAACACATCACCTCATACTTCCAATGTTTCCTTGCTCTTCTTCTATCATAACCGTCGTTGCAAATTTCATTTAGAAGAAGGCCGCTTAAAAAAACATTAGAGATAGTGGAATGGGGGATACACATAGCAAAAGCTATTTTTATTCGTAGGAAAAACCCTAAAAGTCGAAACAAAACTATTGAATTAAAAGTGGAAACATATAACAGGCACATCAACTTGTTTGGAAAAATTCTTGAAAGAGATGTTAGCTCACAAAAGATAATGATTGTAAGATTTGCGCATAATGAATTTGTTGAAAAGGCTTTAGACACTTTTGAGTAAATGCTATTGGAAGGCATACAAAGAAAACATCTAATAACTTTTTTGTAAAAACTTTCAAGAAAATGCATTTGTTAGGTATAAAGCCACACCCCAATGCCAATTAAAACAAGCTTTCAAACTATTTCAACTAGCAGGTGTAAAACCAAATTATACGACCTTTGACTAACGCCTCTCTACCTGTGCAATTTGGAGCGATGGAATCATGGGTAGTTCCTTCTCATTAGAGCGAAGCTTTAATACAGGCTGCTATTCGAGGATCTAAGATTACCTGGGGTGGAACAAGCTCTAATGAATAACCTTCCAATCTTTAGGATGATGACTACAACCCTCTCAATAATACGCATGTGTGGAGAGACTTTCAAGCTAATGTAATTGGCAAACGTAAAACCACATTTCACAACCTTTGACTTCAAAAAGCTTTTGTACTAGATCTGAACAAGGTGCATTGTATAAAGAAACTAGATCCTGGTGTGTTGCTGGTGACATCCTCTTCTACAACCACGTCCAAATCCAAAATTATTTCTGCACAAAAAGACAATAAGACAAAGACAAGATCTAGTCTCTTACATTTACAAGTGGGAAGCAATTTTGAACCGGTGAGATAAATTTAAAAAAATCAACAATCATTGCCATCCCTTAAAGAATCATGGTTGTGAATCATGGTCATAGGGAGAATTTCTCACACATGTTGACATTAATGAATCAACAAGTATGCAGTTATATATGCAATCAATGTCAACAATGGAAAAATAGATTTTAAAAATCTCATCCAATGGCTACAAATGAGTGGGCCATAATTTGACTTCCATGTTTTCCAATATTCTTGAACGAATTTTCCTTTCTTCCCAAATCAAAACCTCACTAGTTGCTCAAACCCTCTGTTAAAATGAGTACTTCAAATACTCAATGCATATAAAGAATCATCTCAAAACAATCAACCTGGGTGACAGAAACACTATATCGGGTCAAGTTTCAAACCCTTGACTTTTGGACAATTAATTTAATGCAAACATGAGAAAAATACTCAATAAATATACAATGAAGAAGAAAAAAGTCCTCGGTCTTGCTATTCTTTCAATGCAAGGAAACATAGAACAAGGAATATATTACCACAAAAATAAATGCAAGATACAGTGGTGCCAAAATGTAAAGACCTTTTTTTTGCATATTGTTTCACCTTTATGCGCCTAAATTAAACTAGCTTGTGTGTGATCCCCTCTCCTAGTACCTGAAAAACAACATGAGTAAATGAGTTAAACAAGGATTTGCAAGCTAAAACAAGGATTCCCCATGAAATCCATTTACAAATTCAAATTAGGAAGAAAATATTGAAGAACACAATGCAAATGACAAAAACAAGATAAAATCCTAATTAGATATGCAAACTCATGATCCCATGGGGGAATTGGTGCCAATTCGATGTGAAATTTGGCCCTTTCCCAATTCCTATGATGCAAGCTTCGAATGTTGAAGATGATTTTGATCCACTTTGATGAAAGATGAGAACTCCAAGCCAAAAATCTGTAAAACCTAGCTATGACTCAATGATAATGGATAAAATTCAAGAGATATTTGAGAATGGTAACTTTGCTTGTATTGTGGATGATCAAATGAGGATATGAGATCTTTATTTATAGGATTTCAAGATGGATGAATGTCCAAATTTGAGCAATGTGGGACTAACATTCATCCAATGATATGATGCCACTTGTCAAACTATGAATGGATGACAGATGTGCAAGATTTGGGGTTTGTGCCAATAAATGCCAATATTTGAAATTCAAATTTCTTGAAATGACATCCAAGAGGGAAGGGAAAATGCAATAAATTCCACTTGGCTCAAGGCAAAGGACATGTAAGAGATTTTAAATGCCTTGTTGGATGTACATGTTGACTTGGAATTTTGAATTCAAATTGAGAGAATATTCCAAAAGATACCTTGTGAGGAAAATAGAGATTTAATAAATGATTTAATTCTATTTTCATGTGCAAATTGCATTATCTAGAGGATGTGACATGGAAATGAGGTTAAATTAATGAAGGGTTAATTAATTTAACAGAAGATTAGATGATGTGACCTATTTGACTCAAATTAATGGGTTTATTTAAATCAAATAAGAGAGGAATATGACAAGAGATTAATTAAATAAGGATTTTCATTTATTTAATTAAAAGAGATGGTGTTAGATTAAATCAAACAAGGTTTTAATTTATTTAATTTAATGGATAGACTTTAGAGATTTAATCAAATAAATTGATTATTTAATTAAATAGGGACAATTAGATAAGATGGATTGATTTAATTAACAAGAGAGAGTGACTTAATCAGATAAAATGATTTATTTAATTAAGGGATGAAAGTTGATGACTTTATAATGCCCCCTCAAGATATCAGACGAAAATTTTAATTTTTTGGGTGATTTCGTGAAAAAAGTGACCAACTGCCCGACAGGTCCGAAAGGGGTCTGGGAGGCTAAAAATGTGTCTAAACACAATGAAACGATGAAAAACAAGCCTCAAATGGACAAAAACAGGTTCATGGGTCCAAAACCCTAGTAGGACAGCCATTTAGGGTTAAAAACCCTAATTTTTAGGCTTAAAAGGGGCCCGAGGGGTCATTTTCAAGTCATTTTCACACACCTCCACTAGTAAACTTTGAGATTCGAGCTCTGACTCTCCGGCGATATGGCCCAACAACTTCCCCTACACATTTTAGACCGAGTTTAGACATACCAGTGGCCACTTGGCATTGGGGCACCGGTATGTGACCCTTACCTAAGATTATTTTTTTCATTTAATGCATTAATTAGCCCTTTAAAAGAGGAGCTCGCCTCCATCAGTGCTATTATAGCACCACTCGGTGTTTGAACTACACCGTGCTAGGCCGTTTTGCACTGCAACAGTGCTGTTTAGCACTACAACAGTGTAGTTTGGAGTTTAGAAACTCCACCGCTGGGCTCAAGCTCAATGGGCCAGTTTGGGAAAAGTGTGCCGCAACGGCTCCCTTTTCATGCAAATTGCAACGCTGTGGGATAAAGTGTGCCGCGGTGGGGCCATTTGGCTCATTTTGGGCTTGCACGACAGAGTTTGAGAAAACTCAAACTGTGACGCCTTCACAAACTGTGCTGCTGGGAATGAGTTTGGAGCGTTAGGCCAAGATTTTTTCAAAAATTTTAACACACCGATTTTCCTTGATGTAGGATGGGCCTAGGGTTCTCTACTCTCGGGAGCACTGGTCACGAGATTTAGCGAGCATCTTACGGGACTTGAGTGACAGAGACTAGGACTGAGGATGCCCTTGTGGCCCTATACAAAGGTGGTGTGTCCTTCACACACATTGGTGAGCATGGGATCCCCTACTAGAGGCGGGTCCTAGATGAGATGTTTGTATTTACTTGGAGACCGTACCTTGGTCGGCCCGGATGGGTCAACAATGCTGCCTAGCTCTTTTACTACCACCAAGATTGATAAATGTAGGGGTGGGAGCACATGATGATTGAGAGATACCTACTCGGGCATGTACAATGTCAGTTTGAAGAGCCACAGGATCAGCCTGATGATAGTTATGTAGTCATCTTTGCACGCAACATGACACAGATAGCATGGGGGCCCAGTATTCCTACCTCTATGGAAGTTGACAGCTTTCGACAGTTGGTAGCCTGACTATGGGCTTATGATCAGGGCTTGGCAGATCCAAGGATCAAACAGGCATACAGAGACTGGTTCTAACCTCCTCTCCGGTTGACCGTTCTAGGCGAGGATCTAGAGGTGTGTAGGGTCAGAGGCAGGGGGAGAGGACAAGGACGAGGGCGAGGGTCGAGGGTCAAGATTTGACAGGATCCACCATTAGTGCCCCTAGCGCCACTAGGTCATGGGGATGTCCATATGCAGGATCAGCAGTAGGATCCGCCAGTCCCACCACCACGAGCCGAGGGTGAGGACCAGGTTCACGTGCAACCATGGGTACAGCCATAGGGACATGCAAATGGTCGGGATGCACTGATTGTGTAGTTATAGGCCCAGATTTAGGCAGTGACTGAAGAGAGAGATCATGCGAGGGCTGAGAGAGAGAAGCTCAGGGCTGAGAGGGATCAGGCTGTGTAGTAGAGACAGGCTATAGAGCTATAGGCAGCCATAGAGCTAGGCCGCAAGTAGCATAATGAGAGTATGACAACCTCCTCCTCCTAGGATATAGTGCCAATACGATCTTATAGGGATGCTATCTGAGAGATAGAGTACTACTACTAGGCTTACCATGACACTGTACCTAGAGCAAATTGGGTCTTAGAGTATTCAAAGTAGGCCAGCCAGAGACCACCAGAGGGTCACGATGATAGGGACGAGGGCAGCATCCACCGAGATTGGCTTGATCGAAATATTATGATGTACTTTTTGTGCCTTATGGTCTCATTTTTGATAGCTCGATGGGAATTTTGTACTTGATTGACATATATGTACAGTGATTTGATTATTATTTTGTACTATGATAATGACATTGATGATATGATATATATGAGCCGATTTTGATGTGATGTTCTGTGTACTTCTTTATACATGGATGGTTTATTTGTATATGATTTGCAGTGATGTTTTATGGATGCATTTATTTCTAATGATGTATGTGTTATGATTATGACTAACAGATCTCTATTATGCTAACCTATGATATGCAAATGTGTAATGATGTTAACTATATGATGTTTTATTTTATGCTAATGCAATATGTGATATGGATTTTAATATGATCAATGATGTATGCAAATGATGTGTTAATGCAAAATGATATGTGTAATGAATTAAATGCTTATATACCCATTGCTTATGATTATGCAAAAATTATTATGTAATGCTTTTGTAGATGCTATGTGATGATTTATATGATAGATGGTAATATGAAATGTTTATGCAATGATTGATGCCATGTAATGGGTGAAATGCAATGACATGGATGCACCTATTTATGAAGAATGTTTGTGATATCCTATTTATATGATGATAAGAATGTGATGTTTCCTATATGATATGCTTATACAATATGCTAATGATGTGTGGATGCAAGATCGATGATGGTGATGGGATGATGATGATCAACTATCATAGTACTTTGTTAGTGTGATTAGTAAGAAAATAAGAAGTCATTTCAACAAGATGCAAGATGATGCAAATGAAATTGATGATGATGATGATGATGACTTGCTGAGGAATTAGGATTTTCAAAGGGCCAAATTTTCTTATGTTTGATAACACACGTGGTACGATGCATCAAGGTATAGAAAACCAGGATGGTGTTGTACCTAGTGTGATGGACTTTGACTTGACAATCAGATAGGAGTGTTCTTGTTCACACCTGACATACAAAAACCTTGCTAGGATGTATTTGAAAAGTTTCAGGAACCTCAGCCAAAGCATGGAAAGGTAAACCTATCCCTGTAATAGTCAACAAGTTTCCCTAGACCTTTTCCATACATACCTAGCAAAGCAAGTATTCACCAAGGTTATATTACAAGAATGTCCAACAAGCACAACAAAAAAAAGATAATGATTGTTGCCCCATTCCTATTTCTCTAAATCCTCTGTATTGGGATATCATCGAGACGTCCTTGGAATGAGAAAAATAGGATAAGTCAAAAGATAAAGACCAAGTAAACAAACAAATTGATGCTCTTCAATACCGCAAATGGAAAGAGGATGTGTTTTCTAAGGGTGATAACTAAAACTTATTGCCAAAAGATAATGCCCATTGTAGGAAGGATTCATCCTAGGATATGTTAGTGGATGGCGACACATCATTTCGTTTACCCAAAGTGTTCTAAGGGATGATTGATATGGGACTAATTTAGATGATGTGTTACTGATGCGAAGAGATGACCAACTCATTTATGTACTGACTTAGACTTAAGACTTGATGTTTTGAGTTTTCACTTTTAATCTAGTAGACTTGTTTCTGATTGTTTTACCAAAGGTTGAGGATGACGATCAGTTTATTGTGTGTGGTGTTTATTGTAGTTGCAAGTGAGATGAGATAGATGGATCTTTTCATGTTTTTTGATGTTTTTGCAATGTTTTGAGGCTGTTTTTGGTATTTTTTGAGATTTTGCAAATGTTTTGATTTTTTGATTTTCTAATGCTTTTGGGGTTTTATGAGATTTTGACCAAGAGACTAACCTAAAAACCTAGCCTAGGGGTCTCGAGGGCTAGTCAATAGACTAGCCTTTCCTACGTTATATACACAGAGACCACATAGTTCGATTGATGACTTGACTAATTTATAGATGACGATATACATGATGAGATGTCAGCGTATTATGATAGAATCCTATAGCACTGACCTAAATGTCTTGGGGGATGATCAAAGATCAACCTTGCCTATGTTCAAGCTCAGAGATGATGTAGTTCGACAAGACGACCTTATTTTTGAATTTTTGACTGACTTTTTGACTTGTTTCTGGATTTTGATGATGTTTTGATGTTTTTGGATTTTCTGATTTGGAGACTTTAAGATCATACATGAATCCAATATGATGAGAATGTGCCCCTAGTGTGATGCAATAGACTACTCCAATAAAGGCAGGACAAACTAACCTTGAGGATGGGCCGAGTAGTACTAGGAGGGATCATGATACGAACACAGGACCAAGCTATGGTGCAGATGCGAGTGGACAAGTGATGGATGGAGACTTGGATGCGATGGATAATGTAAGCGAAATGGATGGATGATGTAGATCAAGCCATAAAAATCCTAGTGGATGGAAAGTGCTTATTTACACAAGGCGCCTGTTTGCCAAGTTTTCACCAAGGTACTTTCCCAAAGTGCAACCGAAGTGGTTTTCACTAGAGGATGATTTTTTATCCTTTTGATTTTTTGGATTTTTTTCTTTTTTGATTTTTTTTGTTGTCACCAAGATGCCTGTTTTCCAGGTTTTCACCTAAGTAACCATTTTTTAGGACTTTTTCTAATTTTTTTGGATTTTTTGGTTCCATACCTTGAAATATTTAGGCATGAAACTTTTTGAGATGGGAGCTATTCATAGGCTCCTGCAGAGGTTCCCCTTCAGGTGTTGAAAGATGATATGCCCCTGATTTATAACTTGCTATTATGACAAACGGTCCTAACCAATTAGGTTCGAACTTGCCTTTGCTGCTTGGGTTTGGGACATTCTTTTGATTTTATTTTAAGACCAGTTCTCCGACTTGGAAAGTCCTGCTTCTAATTTTTCTGTTGTAGCTCCATTTTAGTCTATTCTGATAGACTTGCAAGTGATTTAAAGCATCTATTTGTCTCTCATTTAGTAACTCCATCTCATTTAGTCTTAACACCTAGTAGTCTTCATTAGTGATGAGGTTTTGCAATGATATTCTAAGGGATAGGAGCTCGATCTCAATGGGGAGTATGACTTCTGATCTATAGACCAAGGAGAATGGGTTGGCACTAGTGGGTGTGCAGATGCTGGCTCGATAAGCCCAAAGGGCAGGATTAAGTTGCAAGTGCCAGTTATGACCTGCATCATTGATTGTTTTCTTAAGGATTTTGAGAATGGTTGTGTTCATGGCTTCTACTTGGCCATTGCCTTGGGGATAGTATGGAGTGGAGAAGCGATGCTGGATTTTGAATTTCTCACACTAGTCACAAACCTCCTGGTTCTTGAATAGTGTCCCATTATCTGAGAAAATAGCTTGTGGGACACCATAATGATAGATGAGATAGTTTAGGATAAATTTTGAGATCTGCTTCCCAGTGATATAAGTCATGGGTATGGCTTCCACCCACTTTGTGAAGTACTCAGTTGTAGTTATAATGAAATTATGGCCATTGGATGAGGTGGGTGTGATTTTCCCAATGAGATCAAGTCCCCACTGTGAAAAGGGCCATGGTGTGATGATGGGGTGAAGCTCTTGAGCTGGAGCATGGATGAGGTCCCCATGCTGCTGACATTGTAAACACATTTTAGCATGATCATGTGCTTCTCTTTACATTATGGATCAGTAATATCCCATCCTCAGCAATTTCTTGGAGATGGTCATTCCACTCGAGTGTGAGCCATAGATACCGTTATGAACCTCGGTTAGAGTAGTTAATGCCTCCTCAACATTTAGGCATCAGAATAAGGTACCTTCTATGCTTCTATGGTATAGGGTATCACCTAGGATCACAAATCTAGATGCCTTTTTGATAAAGGTTCATTTTAGGTTTGATGGGAGGTCAGCGGGTATGACTCCTATGCGAAGATATGTGTAGATGTCATGGTACCAAGGATTGCTAGGACCAATGATTTCACACACATATTCTGATTCTGGTACCTCAAATGTGGGAACAAGAAGCTACTCAATCAAAAATTCATATTTCAGCACGTTATGAGGGATGTCTAATAGGGACCCAATTGTAGCCATGGCGTCTGCTGCTCTATTGTTGGTTCTTAGAATTTTCTCAAATGTTATTTCAATGAAGGATTCCTTTAGAGTCTCCAACAATTTCTTGTATGGAGTGAGCTTATCATCCTTAGTCTGATATTCACTATTGAATTTATTTATGATCAACTGAGAGTCTCTGTAGACTTTGAGAGCTATGATATTCCATTGCACAGTTATCCTGAGACCTATAGTCAAAGCCTCGTATTCTGCTATGTTGTTGGTGCAAGGAAATGCTAGTTTGTATGACTTCGGTATGCAATCCCCTTGTGGGGTGATGAAGAAGACACCAGCTCCTGATCCATGTGTGTATGAACCATCAAAGTATAGTTTCCAATGGTCAGTTATGTTGAGGTTAAAAATGGACTCATCTGGGAATTCTGAGACAAGGGGGTTCTTTGAATAAATGGGTGCTTCTACTAGTTGATCTGCAATTACTTGTCCCTTAATGGCTTTTCTCTCCACATAATCGATGTCATACTTTGATAGTATCATTACCCATTTTTCCATTCTTCCTGTGAGCATTGCCTTTTTTAAGAGATACCTGAGAGGGTCAATTTTTGCAATGAGCTTTATCTTGTGTGCCAACATGTAATGTCTGAATTTTTGGGATGCAAACACTACTATGAGGAAAGATTTCTCGATGAATGAGTAATTTATCTCATGATCAACCAATTTCCTACTAATGTAGTAGATGGCCCTCTTCATTCCATTTTCATCATGCTGAGCTAGGAGAGCTCTAAGGGCTACTGCTATTGTTGACACATATAAGATCAATAGATTTCTTGGGATGGGTGGCATTAAAACTGGTGGTGTCAGTAGATATTCCTTGATTTTGTTAAATGCCTCTTCACATTTTGTATCCCATTTATACGCTACCCCCTTGTGGAGTAGGTGAGAATATGGGTTCTGCTTGTCTACCAGTTGTGCTATGAATCGTTAGATGGATTGAAGTCGGCCTTGGAGACCTCTCAATTGTTTTAATGTCTTTGGTGCTTCCATCTCAAGGATTGCCTTCACTTTTGCTGGATCCACCTTGATACCCCTCATGGAGACTATGTATCCTATTTTTTTACCTGATTGTATGCCGAAGAAACACTTCTTGGGATTTAGTCTGACTTTGTATTCCTCTAGTCTATCAAAGATAGCACTTAGGGTTGCTATATGATCTTGTCTTTTATGGATTTTTTTAGGATGTTGTCGACATATTTCTCGACTATTTTATGAATCATGTCATGGAATATCAATGTCATGGCCCTTTGATAGGTTTCTCCTACGTTCTTTAGGCCGAATGGAATCATGTTCCAATAGTAGGTCCCCCATGGACAAGTGAAAGCTGTCTTATGTTGATCTTCTTTTGCTATCATGATCTGGTTGTATCCTGAGAATCCATCCATTAGTGATAGCATCTCATGCCCTGTTATCATGTCTACTATCATGTTGATGTTGGAAAGTGGGAAATCATCCTTGGGACATGCTTTGTTCAAATCTATGAAGTCTATGCAGATTCTAATAGCTCCATCATGTTTTGAAATAGGTACCAAATTTGACACCCATTCTGGATAATCAATTGGTCGGATAAATCCTACATCTAACAAATTTTTGAGCTCCATTTTGACTAACAAAGTGATTTGAGGATGCATTTTCTGAAGCTTTTGTTTGACTCGCTTTGCCTCTAGATACACTATTAAATGATGAACCACAGTCTCTACATCAAGCCCTATCATGTCAATATAACTCCATGTGAAGTTTATTTGTCTATCCCTTAGGAATGCTACTAGGAGTTCTTGCTCTTCTGATAATAATGATTCCACATAGAATGTGATATGCGAGGCCTCCTCTATTCCTACATTGATAGGATTGCATTTTTCAGCCAAGACTGCTGACTTCTCTTGATGAATAGCTCTTAGAGGAATATTGAATCCTTCATCCTCGGGCGCCTTAGAGAGGTTTTCACCATTGGATACATCCTTTCTTTTTACTATTTTCTTTTCAGAGAGTGCCATAGTGTGGTTTTCACTCAAGGACTTGGATATGATTCTTAGTTTCTCACTTTTGTGACTGAAGGATTCGATCATTTCCCCATAATAGGCATGTGTGTCCAACTCCATTATAAACCTAGCCTTATGATCTCCATCTGGAACATTATCCCTCAGTCCCATGAATTATGAGAGCGCCTCATTTTTTTCGAATGTATCAAGAACTAGTGGTCCTCGTTGGTCATAGTTGATCAGTTGAGGATACACTAAATGGATCTCATGATTTTGTTGGTCGGATTCAAAGGAGAGGTTACTAATCATACATAGGGTGGTATCTTCGAATAGCCTAGGTAGATTGGTCAAGGTATCTTCGTCATCACTACTAATATAGGGCTCAATTATAAAATTATGTGTCTCTATCTATGAATATTGGTGAGTGTACTTGTGCTAGTACAGGTTGAGGAGAAATATTAACAATTCTAACTGGAGGACTTTGACCACATATGGTTATTCTCAGAGTGGTACATCCAAGACCAAGATTTGTTATGGGTCGCATCTCTGGCATGATAGGTATTATGAACCCATTGTCATTTTGTCCTAGTCTTTGGTTTCTATCATAGCCCATTGAAAGCATCATTTGTAGGCCCTTGCTTCTTTCATCCATTGGTAAATTAGCTGCCGATCTTTCATCTTGATACAACATGTGAGATGGATCTGCTTCAATAACCTCATGGCCAAGGTCTCCCCATCTTGTGAATTTGGGATAGTTTTGAGGATAGGTTTGTGATGTGGAAGCTTGATTTTCTTGTGGATGTCCCTGTGATCTAGGAGATTGTGGTAACTCTCCTATCACAAAAGCATTGTTAGGGAGTTTGTAGCTTCCACAACTATCTTCCTGGATGATGATCTTGATATCAGAGATGGTGGGAATGGTGGGGATGGCAGGTGTATCTATTGCAGAAGTGGATATGAGAGTGGCGGGGTCGATGTATGGTGTGGATGGGCCCTCATCATTCTTTGGCACTTGGGGGATTTTGTAATACTTGGCTTCAAGATTTTTGCAATTTGAAAATGGTTCGGGATGTCCATGGATGGTGACCTCTTGTCCATTATGTGTAAATTTCACACATTGGTGGAAGGTTGATGCTACGGATTTCATTGCGTGGATCCATGGGTGTCCTAGGAGGATATTATATGGCAAGTCGAGGTCCAAGACCTGACATGTGGTTTCTATGAGTGTTTCCCCTACTTGAATAGGGATTTTAATTGTGCCCTGAGACACTCTTTCTTGGTCATCATATTCTCTTATCATGATGCTCTTTCCTTTGTTGATGGAATCTTCTTATATTTTCAACTACTTGATGAGTCTAAGAGAAAAAATGTTCAAACCCTCACCTCCATCCACCAAGACCCTTTTGATTTTTTTCTTTTTCACAATGGCTTCCAAGTGAAGTGCACTATTGTGAGATGGTTGGGAGGGGAAATCTTGGTCAGAGAATGTAAGAAGATTAGGGGTTATGATATTTCTAACCATAGCTTGGAATTGCTCCACATCAAGATCTGCAGGGATAGTGGATGAGGCTAATGCTTCCTCAAGGATCTTCTTATGCGCTGATGAGATTTTCAACAACTCCATGATGGAGATGTGTGCTAGTGTTCTCTTGAGTTGGTCTAGGACATTGTAGCCATTAGGAATGGATCTAGATGAAGGGATTTTATTTGGCTGGGATGATCCTGCAATTGTGACTTTGCCACCCCTTGTGGTGACTCCACAATCTTTGGCATGGGTGCCCTTGATGGTGATGACCATGTAGTCTTCATTTAGGGAGGCCATGACTATTTCATACACATTTTTTACACTACCCTTCCCTTTATCATTTTTATTCCCTTTGTTACCATGATTCGACATCGGATTCGTGTAAATTTTAAGATCCTAATTTCCAGTAGGTTGTTCCACGTTTATGATTTTCTTATCGATGAGATCTTGGATGATGTTTTTGAGTCTCATGCAATTATTTTTTGTATGACCTTTGATTTTATGAAATTTGTGTGTATAAAAATTAGATGCGTAAATGAATTGAAACAAATATTCAAACACACCAATAGGACATTATAACAAAACAGAATATAAAAGGTAAAGAAATGCAAACTCAGTATCCTGCTTCCATTGTCGTCCTATCATCCTCTATCTTTAGTGTTTTTGTAGATTCCAGCTTTATGTTCTCAGATTGTAGGCTAGGCTCAATAAACTGTCTTCCTAAAGAATGAGATTTTGCTATGATGTAAATGCAAGATTAAGCTATGATGTTGATTTGAAATAATAAACTTGAAGTAAACATGATGCTATGAGATTAAAATGCTAAATGAACTAAATCATGAACTCTAATTAATTTCCTATTATCAATGCTTGGATTCACACATGTATTTATAAAGTTTTTTCGAATGATTTTGATTGGCTGTCTTGATTGACGATTGTGATAATTCCTGGCAGATCGAATGGTTGAAGAAAGATGAAATTGAAGAGAAGATAGAAAAAACCTAAAACCAGATTTTTCTATTTTTTATTTTTGAAAGAGGAAAAAGAAGAGAATATAAGAAATCATCTTTCTTTAAAAGAATAAAAGAAAGATTTAAAGCTAATAAATAATTAATTAAAAAAATCAATTATTTATTTGTGGATGACATTCAGCTTTTCTTAATTAAATAAAATATTTAATTAAGCTTTTAAAAGTAGAAGAAAGTTGTGATAAGAAGAGAGCTTTAATCATGTTTTATTGAAAAAAGGAAAAGATCTCATAATTAAATAAAATATTTAATTATGATATGAGAAGATTGCACAATTAAATAAAATACCTAATTGTGATTTAGAAAGAAAGTATAAGATATTTTTAATTAAATAAGATTTATTTAATTAAATCACTTTTATGAAATTAATCAAATGAAATATTTAATTAATTAGAAGAAGAAAATAAAATAGAAGAAAAGGATATTTAAATTTAATTAAATCAAAAGATTTAATTTAAATTCAAACAGTGATAATTAATTTAAATAAATAGAATGTATTTATTTAAATAATTAAGTGGACATATGAAAATAATTAAATAAAATAAATTTATTTAATTAGGAAGGAAGAAATAAGATGAATGAACAATATAATTGAATTAATTAAATTTAATCATATGTAGAGGACTTTAGAAAAATTAATTAAATAATAAATATTTAATTAATTGCCAGGATTATAGACATGACCATTTTTATGCGTATACATTTTGTCCCTCTTTGAAGTGATGTGTGAAACGCATTGCTTCAAAGAAAAAAAATGAAAAAATTTGCGCCTGATATGTTTCCAATTTTTTTTTATGTTGATGATGCCCCCTCGGGAGGTAAATCACGGAAGAAGAAATTGATAGTGATAGGGGAACAGTGATTTAGCGCCTGATAGATGATGTGGTCGATGCCCCAGTGAAAAAGAGGATGAAAAATGGAAAATGCCATGAATTCCCACCCTAAAAAGACCCTTATAAGGTAAATGGGGTAAAATGAAGTGTCATTTTCACCCTGCTGCTACAGTAAAAATTGAGCTCTGAGAGTGACTTGGCGAGATGGTGATCCCCGTGCACAGGCATAGGTTCGAGCAGGCGCAATGATATTAGAGACCAACTGCATACGGACCACCGGTGAGTGATTTGAACCATCTATGTTGTCAAATTTTACGTTTTAGATCAGATTTGAATTGTTTTTAAATCAGTTTGTAATTTTTTTGCACATTTTAGCGCATCTAGGGATAGTTTTAGCGCATTCGACAAATCTTTTAGTGCATTTAGGAAATTTCGTAGTGCATCTAGGAATAGATTAAAGACTGATCCTTTAGCGCATCCGATAGATAGAGTTGTGCATCTAGGGCGAAATCGGCTAGGTAGGTGTTTTAGCGCATCTAGGGCACAGAACTGCGCATTTAGGGTTTGGTCCAAAAATGCTAGAGTTTCTCATCGGGTAGTTAGAGTAGCGCATCCGAGAGACAGAGTAGCGCATACAGAGTTTTAGCGCATCTAGGAAACAGTTAGCGCAAATGAGAAAAGTTTTAGCGCATACGGGGTTTTTGCGCATATGGGCGACAGAGTTGCGCATTTAGAAAATTTTCCCCAGAACGCTTGTGTGATGAAAAATGATGATTAAAATTGCTTCTTTAGTCAATAGATAGATAAATTGTAGGACCATCATGCTGATAGGATAGAAAATCTAATAGAGAACTGATAACTTTGCTTTCAAAATAGAAAACAAAGAGTAGATAGCTGATAACTTTGTGACAAACAACAAAGAGTAAAATGATTGATTGAGTGATTTGATTTTGATAACTTTGCTTCTCGCGATTGAAAAACAAAGAGTAGATGTTTGATAAATTTGCTTTCTACGATAAAAAACAAATAGTAAAAATGGAGGTAAAAATTTGCATTCATGATTGAAATACAAATAGAAAATGATATGTGTGTTGATAAATTTGCTTTCCTGAAAAGAAAAACAAATAGTAAATGGTGATTAGAGTAGATTGATTTGACATGCTGATAGATTGATGTAGCACTGGATATGGTTCATTGATATGTTATGTTGGCTAGATAGATCATATGATATGAGGCTGATTTGATGTATTTGTTGTGATGGTCGAACAAAATAGGAGGCTTTCAAAAGCCTCCAGATCAGAGAGCGGTTCCCACTATGTTGGGAGCGGATAGGAGAGCTGACTCCTGCAGAGTTACAGGTGATAGCAGACTGTGGATTGGGACCATTGTTGGCCATGCCGCGAGGCATTCAGGCCAATAGGGGACTATTGAATGCCTTGACCGAGAGATGGCATTTAGAGCATAACACCTTCCACCTGCCGATGGGTGAGATGAGTGTGACACCTGAGGACATGTATCGGATTCTGGGGATCCTGGTTGTTGGTGCCCTTGTGGTTTATGACCACAAGGAGATTGGTGGGACCGCGGCGTTGTAGCGGATATGCGGCGATCCTAGTATATATGGTTACTGGATAGACTAGGATGATTTCAGTAGGTATCCTACTCTGGTAGCGGTGTTGGCTACATTTGTCGGAGGCTTCCTTGGACCGGACCATCGGTCGAAGGGATTCGCAGTGGGTTGGGGGAGGATGCTGGAGTGGATGATTATTCAGCCACGGAGATTTGCCTAGGGTAGCTGTGTTTTGGCGGACATGTACCACGATCTCCATCGGATTGTCTACAGAGGATCAACAAGCCTGGCGAGTGGAGTGACCTTGCTACAGATCTGGGCGTGGGAGGACATAGCAGTCACGAGACCACTATGCACGAGAGCTAGACCTACAGGGCGGCCTTATGTATATGCATATTCTGGGGTAGTTGTCCAGTAGAGGCTGGGCAAGGTAGAGTATTGGCAGCGGGTGTTGGATGACATCGATGCAGTGATATGGAGACCTTACACAGATTGTGAGGCCTGGGTGACAGATCATTTAGAGATGCCTTTTGTGTGCCGACCACGGTATTTGATAGGGCAGACGCCCTTTATTATTGAGATATTTTTGGCACTACGTGTTTTGAGGCAGTTTGGATTCACGCAAGGGATGCCCCAGGGCGTTGCTCATTATGGGCGGCGTAAGGGGGATGTAGGATGGGGACCATGCATTCCATACCAGGCAGCGTATATAGAGTACTCTACTTTATAGCCCAAGGTATGGGCGGACAGGCTAGAGGTACAGGATGTAGGGATGACAGATGATTATGCACAGTATTTTCATACGCATCCATTTCCATGGTTCACAGTGCCAGATGAGGCACAGGCGATCAAAGTAGCACCCCAGCCAGGAGCAGGGATACAGGGAGGTGTGGCCAGTGGGGAGCAGGCTATGGGTGGAGGAGAGCAGGAGGGAGAGGAGAGTGAGGAGAGTGGAGATGGGGAGGAGGAGGACAACTCAGATGATGGAGGGGATGATGGAGATGAGGGGAGATAGCAGAGGTTGGATAGCCTAGGCAGAGCACAGATTCCTCGGTGAGTCAGATCCGGTGGTAGACCGCGGACCGTGATTTGAGTATCATCCTCATCGCAGTAGGCACAGATAGATGCTTTGCAGGGATAGGTGCAGACCTTTCAGGGGCAGCAGGCACAGCTATAGAGTCAGCTAGCACAGGCTCAGAGTATGATAGTGTAGTTACAGGCACAGCTTGCACAGGCACAGGCATAGGTACAGGCACCGATACCTGCCCCGAATTCCTAGGTGGCATAGTTGGTAGCAGAGAGGGATGCCCTTAGACAGCGAGCACTGGAGGCGGAGGGTGTGGCACAGAGGCTGATGGGCACTGTAGAGAGTACCTCCTTATGAGAGGCCATTGCAGAGGGGTTTGAGGCTGCTAGGGAGGCTGAGTACTATAGAGTTCGATATGAGGAGTTATGCCCTCCTGAGCGGCGAGAGCCATTTCCCAGATCTCACAGCAGGACCAGGACCCAATCACAGACATCGAAACATGGTAGAGAGGTTACTGGGCCTCAATGGGATCCTGATGCAGGTACGAGTGGCAGGCCATCTCCTTCTGGACCAGCTCCTTCAGGGGCATCCACCAGTTAGCCATTTTGGGACCGATTTATTATGTATATTGAGTTTTGATCATGTCTTATGTATTATGTTGTGAACTTTCTAGCTTCATTGGACATTGGACATTTGTATTATTTTGATGAGCGATGATATGCAGCAGCAATGGTTTTTGTGATGATGATATGTTCATGCATTTGTGAGATGATATGGATGTGATTTATATGCATGTATGGTATGAGATGGATTTGGATATGTTATTATTATTATTTTTGTGGACTAATCATTATGATGCAGGATGGTTTTAGTGATTATGATGTGAATGCAATGATTTGTGATGATGTATATATGTGTGTGAGATGTTAATTTTTTTGAATTTTTTCATGTATGAAATGCATCGTGACATGATAGATAATGAATGTGGTATGAATAATGATGAAAAGATAAATGATACGTGTGTGTAATGTTTATGTAATAAAAATGGTAATATGATGATAATGAAATGATTATAAAATGATAAATGATAATGGTAATGAAATGATATGAGATGATGCAATGATTAGATGATAAATGATAATGGTAATGATATGAGATTATAAAATGATAAATGATAATGGTAATGAAATGATATGAGATGGTGCAATGATGAAAATGATAAATGAAAATGGTAATGATATGAGATTATAAAATGATAAATGATAAATGATAAATGATAAAGGTAATGAAATGATATGAGATGATGCAATGATTAGATGATAAATGATAATGGTAATGATATGAGCTTATAAAATGATAAATGATGAATTAATGATAAAATGATAAATGATAAATGAATGATAAAATGATAAATGATAAATGAATGATAAAATGATAAATGATATGAATGATAAAATGATAAATGATAATGGTAATGAAATGATACGAGATGATTAAATGATTAAATGATGAAATGATAAATGATAATGGTAATGAAAATGAGGAGGATGGTGGAATAATGAAAATAATAAAAAGAAAGTGATAATGATAATGACTAATAAATGATATGGTAATGATAAAGATAATAAATAAATGAGGATAGATGATAATGATTAAAATGAATGAAATGATAACGAAAATGAAGAGGATAATGGTAAAATGAAAATGATAATGATAAAATGATAAAGATATGATATGAGATTATAATGATTAAATGATTAAATGATAAATGAAAATGGTAATGATAACAATAATGGTAAATGATAGTGATGGAATGAATAATAAATGATATGATAATGATAAAATGATCATGGTAAAATAATGATGATATTGATAAAATGAATGAATGACATGGTAAAATGATGATGATAATGATGACAATGAATGAAATGATAATGATAAAAGGAATGAAATGATAAATAATGATGCAATGAATGATAAATAATGATGATGAAGTGAAAAGATAAATGATAAAGGAGAATGAAATGATAAATGAATGATAAAATGATAAATGATAAACGAAAATGAAAAATGAGAATGAAATGATAGATGAATGAGTGCAATGAATGAGAATGATGATAATAATGATAAAGATGATAAATGATAAATGATAATAATTAATGGATGCAATGAGTCAAATGTCCAAATGTCCTCCAAAAAAAGCTCAAAACTATATGACAACCATTGATGCCTTCATTCAGTCTTTCAAAACACCGATGTGAATCCAATATGCAGATATATACAATGATCTAATAAATATGCAACTACATGAAACTAACCAGTTTGTTGAGCCTATTTCAAGCCTTCTTGAATCATCATAGAACATTTTAAAATGTTGGAAGTATGTACAAGCATCAGAGGGGAAATTAGTGCCAATGATGACCAGAGTACAACTTTCATGAATTTTGATATAGCAAGCAAACACAATCATCGAGGTATAATTGAACCAGGATGACCTGAGCATTTCTTGCATAAACAGACAAAGATTAACCACCTTTCTGATGCAAATGTGGAACTTTCATCGATGATATTGCTTTGGTCGTCATGTCTGGTGACATATTTGCATCAGATCGACCGTTAATCTCAAGACAACAGACAAAGAAAAATCATTCTCGTTCCTTGCCACTCTAGTTCAATACATCATTGAGTGTGCTCTAGAGTAATGATATCGAAAATCAAACAACTTTTGGTCAAACATGGAATACTGTTATTTCATGCATTATTCAGATTTCTGGATCATCCCATAGACAAGGATATGATATCTTGCTGAAAAGTGTTTCATGATCGGATAAAGTTGTTGCATGAGTTTGTTGTTTATTTGCATGCTCAGATCCTATGTCATGGTCTAGCTGTTTTGGTATGCTCTGAAAGTTAAGTGCCCCCAGTTGAGTTTTTCCCCGTTTATTGACACAACTTGCGGAAAGGAATATGTACAAACGATCAAGCCATGGTAAGACGTTTTAACCTTCTAGGCAAATGGCGGCAGGATGATGCAATTAATGACCCTAAGATGCGGAAAAAAATAGGGAAAAAGGAAAAGCTGAAAAGGCAAAGTGCAAAATAGGAACTAATAAATGGAGAGGTACAGATAGCGTCTATTTGCCAGATTTTCACTATCCGTGTTTATTGCATTTTTCTGATTTCTTTTTGATTTTTTTGTATTTTTCTGTTAATAGACTGCCTGTTTGCCAGGTTTTCACCCTATGACATTCTTTTTGATTTTTTGGTATTTTCCTGTCAATAGACTGCCTGTTTACCAGGTTTTCACCCTATGACATTCTTTTTGATTTTTTGTATTTTTTTTTAAGACTTTTTTGTTGTTTTTGGATTTCTTCAGGACTTTTTCTGCTATTTTTGGATTTCTTCAGGACTTTTTTTTGACTTAAACATAATACTTCTTAAGATGTATACTGTTGATGGGTTCATCAAATAGGTCTCCTTCTGGCGTTGATAACTTGTATGCTCCTGAACCGTAGACTGCAATAACCACATAAGGGCCTAACCAATTTGGTTCAAACTTTCCTTTCTTTTCTCTGTCTTGTTGATTGCGCAGGTTCTCTTTCAGAATGAGATCACCCACCTGAAAGGTACATGGCTTTACTTTGTGATTATAGATACGAGACATCATTTGTTGGTATGCTTTCAAATGATCTGCTGCTCTTTGTATCTTTTCATCTAAAAGTTCTAACTCTTGGAGTCGGGAAACTCTGTATTCCTCATCTGTTATGAGACCTTTTAGTGATACTCTTAATGAAGGTATTTCTACTTCTAAAGGAAATATGGCTTCTGTTCCATAGACGAGGGAAAAAGGTGTTGCTCCTGTCGGTGTTCAGACACTAGTTCTGTAAGCCCACAAGGCGAGATTGAGTTGAACATGCCAATCCTTCCCTGAGTCATTGACAGTCTTCTTCAAGATCTTAAGTATAGTCTTGTTTGAGGCCTCTGCTTGGCCATTCCCTTGAGGATAGTAAGGCGTGGAATATCTGTGCTGAATATGGAATCTTTCACAAAGTTTGTCAACATCCTAATTTTTGAAAGGTCGACCATTATCTGTAATAATGGCATTAGGAATACCATATCGACAAATAATGTAGTTGAGTATGAAGGATGAGATTTGTTTTCTAGTGACTTTAGAGATAGGTACTACCTCAATCCACTTAGCAAAATGTTCTGTCGCTGTGATAATGAATTTATGCCCATTTGAAGAAGAAGGATGAATTTTGCCCACGAGATCTAACCCCCATTGAGAGAATGGCCAGGTGGGTGTAAATGAATGAAGTTCTTGTGTAGGACCATGAATAAGATTCCCATGAATCTGACATTTTGAGTATGTTTTAACAAAAGTGAATGATTCTCTTTCCATTGTAGGCCAGTAGTAACCCATTCTAATCAATTTCTTGGATAAGGTTAGTCCACTCGAATGAGTACCACAAATTCCCCCATGAACTTCTTGTAAAGCTTTGTCGGATTCGTCACGTTCAAGACATCGAAGTAAAGTACCATCAAGACCACAGCGATAAAGGGTATCAGCGATAAGGGTATATCGAGAGGATTGTCGGATAAAGTTACATTTTTGGTTGCGGGATAAGTCAGGCGGTAAAGTATCGTCTTTTAGGTAGGCATAAATCTTACCATACCAGGGTGAATCAGATCCTACCAAATGACAGATAATTTGGCTTTCAAGTGTGTCATAGGCAGGTGTAAATAATTGTTCCACCAGAAATTCATAGCGATTCTATTTTTCTGGGAGTTGTATCAATGAGGCGATCGTAGCCATAGCATCAGCCGCTTTGTTGTCAATCCTTGGAATTTGTGTGAACTGAATGTCCACAAAGTACTTTTTGAAGTCATCAATCATCTTCTTGTATGGCAACAACTTGTCATCTTTAGTCTAATAGTCATCATTGATTTGATTAATGACTAACTGTGAGTCACCATAAACTTGTAGCTCGGTAATCCTCCATTCCAATGTTGTCTTTAATCTAGTGATTAGTGCCTCATATTCGGCTATGTTATTGGTGCATGGAAATATTAGCCTATATGACCGAGGAATGGTATGTCCTTGAGGGGTGACAAAGAGAATGCCTGCCCCCGATCCATGTTGAGTAAAAGAACCATCGAAGTATAAGGACCATAACTACTTAGAGTCTACTATGAAAACATCAGCATCAGGAAACTCAATGTGTAAGGGGTGCTCTATTTGTAGAGGAGCGTCTGCTAGTTGATCCGCAATAACTTGTCCTTTGATTGCTTTGCGATCAACATAGTGGATGTCAAACTCACTCAAAATCATGACCCATTTTGCTAACCTTCCTGTTAGTGATGCTTTACTTAGTAGGTATTTGAGTGGATCAATTTTTGAAACCAGATTGATTGTATGAGTTAGCATGTAATGTCAGAATTTCTGTGAAGCAAAGACTACAGCTAAACAAGCCTTCTCAATGAAAGTGTAGTTAAGCTCATGACTTGTTAGTGTTCTGCTAATGTAATAGATTGCACATTATTTCCCTTCATGGTCTTCCTGTGCTAATAATGCTCCCAAGGATGTCTCAGTTGCAGCAATATACAAGATCAATGGTTTGTCTGGATTTGGTGGAACGAGAACTGGTGGGTTCATCAGGTACTGCTTGATTTGTTGAAATGCCATTTCACATTTGTCATCCCATCTAAAAGGAACATTCTTATGTAGGAGATGTGTGAATGGTAGAATTTTGTCAGCCAATTGTGCAATGAATCTTCTGATGGACTGTAGTCGCCCTTGTAATGACCTCAATTGACTAATGTTCTTTGGAGGAGGCATCTGCATGATTGCCTGAACTTTTGTAGGATCTACTTCAATTCCTTTTTCTGAAACAATATATCCTAGCAACTTTCTGGATGTGACCCCAAAAACACATTTCTTAGGATTTAGGCAAACTTTGAATTTCTCCAATCTGGTAAATATTTTAGACAGTATCTCCAAGTGTCCTTCTCTGGTGTGTGATTTTTCCAATATGTCATCTACATAATCCTCCATGAATGTGTGCATCATGTCATGAAAGATCGTAGTCATAGCTCTTTGATAAGTAGCCCCAACATTCTTTAAGCCGAAAGGCATGACATTCCAACAGTATGTTCCCCATGGACAAGTGAAAGCTATTTTCTCTTGGTCTTCTGGTGCAATCTTGATTTGGTTGTAACCAGAGAAACCATCCATTAATGAATACATGGCATGGCTAGCTGTCAAATCAACTATAGTGTCGATGCTTGGAAGTGGAAAGTCATCCTTTGGGAAAGCTTTGTTAAGGTCTCTGAAATCAGTGCATACTCTTATATGTTTGTCTGGCTTGGCTACTGGTACAATATTGGAGATCCATTCTGCATAAGCAATTGATCTTATAAAGCCTGCATCGAGGAGCTTCTTGATTTCTTCCTTAACCAGTAGTGCTACATGAGGATTCATCTTTCTAAGCTTTTGTTTTACTAGTTTAACTCCTGGTTTGATAGAAAAATGATGCATAATGAGATCAGGATCAAGGCCTGGCATGTCTACATATTACCAAGCAAAATTAACTTGATTTTCTTTCAAGAAGTTCATGAAATCTGAGATTTCTTTATCTGTCATTGATTCAGCTATCTGTAGAATCCTTGGATTGTCTGTAGTTGCAATATTGATTTCCTTTGTAGGCTCGATCAAGATGGGCGATCGCTCATGATAGTGCTCCGGGAGAGTGTCAAGAGTCCCATCGGCTGGTGCCTTAAAAAGGTTTTCACCATTTGATACGCTCTTTATTTTATCTTTTGCTTGATCTAGCACTGCCAGATTATGGTTTTCACCACTAGATCATTTTTCTTTATTTTCATTTTTGCAGCTAGGAGACTTGACACTCTCCTTATTAAAGACTTCATACCGAAAATCGCTAGTGGAACAATTATTTACATTATCGGCGGAAAGGAATTTTATGATAGCCTCATCATTGGGAAAAATAGGTATATCAATAGGTTCAGTTAGATCCCAGTCAATGAGATCAGGATGGATTAACGGTAACAAGTCATTTGGTCGTGTGAAATCGGCGATGGTTAGGGTCAAGACAGAGTTATTGGTAGGATCCGAGGTATGAGGTAGGTCAATGATGGTACTATTCTCCTGATAGTCTTGTTCGTTAAAATCCAACTCAGTATCACTATACTCATAGTTGTGTTGTGGTTCAGATTCTTGTGGTTGGGATCCTGAACCTTCTCCTTTGATTAAAGTGGGTGTATGCTTGTGTATGACATCTACCTCTTTGTCCCTCCAAAATTCATCATTGTGGATGGTATCCCATTCGTGTTCAGCAGAATCGGTATCAGAATTATTTTCTATGAAATTCAGGATTGATGCCAAACATGTCTCTTTCTTATTGGAACCTGCTTGCAGTGTAAAAACATTACCTTGTGATTGTTTAGATGAGGTAGCATCATAGCCTATTCCAGTTTTATCATATGCAGCAAGCCCTGGGAGATGGATAGGCTCAACTACACCTTCTTTCCTTTTTCCAAGAGGACCATTGTCATATCCCATCTTTTGCATGATGGAATATCCTTTCCCATATTGATCTATTGGTAAGGTGACATTTAGAACTGCTTCCTCTTCATCCTTATAGAGCCAATCCAGAATTGTTGTATCCTCAGGATCTCCTATGGGAAACTTTTCTTTGATAAATTGTCCATTGAACTTGGTAGTGGGCTTCGTTTGTATTTGTGCTGATGTTGATGCTGCTGATATTTGTTGTTGTGTAATAGAAGGTTTTCCATGTGATCGAGGAGATATAGGTAGATTAGCAAGACAAAGGGAATATTCCCCAACTCCACTTTCCTTGAACTGTAGTTTCTTGTCAAAGCTTTTGGCTAATTGACTGATTTGTGTATCATGCTTAGGAGAAGTATTAACAAGTGCTTCTTGATTATTTGGAACCAAAGTATCCTGATGAGCTTTGACATTGGCACAAGTTTGGGTGTTTGAATTATCAGCTGGTATAGTGATTTCCTGTCCATCATATAGAAACTTAAGACATTGATGGTAAGTGGATGGAACAGCTTGCATTTCATGGATCCAAGGATGACCCAACAGGATGTTGTACGCAAGATCTCAATCTAAAACTTGGAAAAAGGTATTTTTGATAATAGGTCCCACTCTGATTGGTAGCATGATTAGACCTTTGGACGTCCTTTCCTCATCATCATAGGCTTTTATAGTAATCTTCCTTCTAGGATCAATGGAGTCTTCTGCAAATCCTAATGCTTGAACCACCTTCAAGGTACATATATTTAGACTAGCCCCTCCATCTATTAGAACATGTTTAACACAGAACTTATGGATCATGACCTCTAAGTATAATGATGAATTGTGGGGATGAGTCATGGAAACATCGTCTTTATCTAAAAATCAGAGACATGTAGGTGAGGACAAATGTCCTACCATGGCTTGAAATCGGTTCACATCCAAATCCGTGGATACAGTCGTCCTAAAAAAGGCTTTGTCTAAAATTTCCTTATGTGCGGGGGAAATCTTCAGGAGTTCTAAAATGGAGATTTGAGCCGGAGTTTTCCAAAGTTGGTTAACTAAGTCATATTCATGTTGAGGGAAGGTTTCAATGGATTTTGAAGAGGTACCCTTTAAGACAGCTTTAGCTTGTGCTCTTGTTGTGACATTCACTTGTCCATTGTCTATTTTCTCTTTGATTTTTATAACATTGACTCGCTCATCGTCCATATAAAGGTGACATATTACATTGTCATCAACTTGGTTCACATTTTTATCCGAAAATTCTCCTTTTTGATAATTTGGTAGATGATTGCGAAATGCTTGGTGATCTTCATTGGATTTCTATTGCCCTTCTACTGTGATAATGCCTTTTTCAATTAAATCTTGAATAGCATGTTTCAAAGCTTGACAATGGTTTGTACGATGACCTCTGCACCTATGATAGTCACAAAAATGGGCCTCATTCCATGATGGAGGTTTTACACTAGGTTCATAATTGCGTTGAGGTGGTAGCATAAGGACATTTTTTTCCATAACCTCTTTGAAAGCTAATTCCAAGGATTGTCCTAGTGGTGTGAAAGTTCTTCTATTGGAGAAGAATGAAAAACATTGTGGGTTCATGTTTGAGGTATTCCCTAAGGTGTTGTTGTTTCCTCGATAGTTTTGGTTGTTGACAGTCCCCTGATTGTTGTGCATTGGAGGGGGATGATTGTTTCCTTGATTCGTGACTGAATTGACATTGTTGTAATTATTGTGTCGAGTCACATTGGGAGCACTCAGAACAAATGGCTTAGATGTGACATGATTTGTGTCAACAACACCATCGTTTACAATGTTTTTGTTGCGAGTCCAAAATTTAGATTTGTCTTGATTGTTGTAATGGTTAGATGTGCTAGGGTTGTCCCTATCAAGTTTTATTTTCCCTCTTTTGACCAAAGCACTTTCGATGGTGATGGCATCCTCAATCAATTTCTCAAAGGAAGGTGGACAATGTAGATTTAAACGATAGCTCATTTCTGAGTTGAGGCTATTGATGAAAGTAACCATTTTCTCCTTTTCAGGAACATGTCGTGGGTACCTAGTAAACATTCTCCTCCATCTTTGAAGAAAGGTAGTGAAAGATTCACCGGGTTTTTGCGCAACTTTGCAAAGATCAATCATGGTGATTTGGTGTTGAATGTTGTAGGCATATTGTGTTATGAACAAATTGATCAATTCCTCAAATGTTTGAACAGGAGGTGTAATCTTAGATAACCATTCCATAGAGTTGACTCCAAGGCTTTGAGGAAATAATCACAATAAATAAGTATCCTCGTGGGCAAATTCCAATGTCATGTTTTGAAAGTCTCTAACGTGGTCAATTGGGTCTGATTTCCCATTATAACGATCAAATTTGGGGATTTCACAATGTTTAGGAAATGGAATCATGTTGAGACTTCTATCAAAACGATAAGGACATATGTCATCCAAAGTGTATTTCTTGGTTGTGGTTCCCCCTCATAATTCTTTGACTGTTCCTTGGAGTTCTTTAATCTCTTGTTTACAAATAGCAAAATCAGATAGGGATGGTTCTTCTTCTTTGCCTTTTAATTCTCAGTATCAAAGTCTTTAGGCAATTTAGCTCCTTGATCTACTAAGAAAAGAAAATACTTCTCTTTGTCACGTTGTAGAATCTGTTCAAGGATTTTGAGAAACTTGGGGTTTTGTTCCGCCCCTCTAAGTTGAAGTTCTTCCTCTTGCTCATCATCACTATCTATGGGAGTTTTGTTCATGTTTTTGTTCTTGTGAACTGGATTTTCTTCTCTATCAGCCATATTGTCATTACTAAAAAGAGGGTTGCGACTCACACTAAAAAGAGGACTATCACGTTCACCTTCTTCTTGAATGTTGTGGGGGGGAGTGTCTTGTTGAGATGTTTCTCCTGGTTTGTTGTGTTGAGATCTTGTAAAAATAGGCATATGTAAGGAATCCTTGGATATGATCAAAGGTTACTGAAGGATTTGACTAGGATGCATTGAATATTCAATTGAAGGTTGTGGTATATTCTCAAACTCAAGGGGTTGATTAAGATTGTGATGTTGAGACAATGCTAATCTTTGATAATAAGCCTAGGTAGCCATAGGTTCTATAGCGTAATCGTCAGTGAATCCCCTAATGTAGTCTTGGTATCTATGGAGGAATGTGCGATAATGGAGCAAGACATCTCGACTCTTATACAAGAATTCTCTGCGATCTAAAGTCTTTTTGTAACTTAAGTTTGTTTTGGGCTTCTTGATCCTATTGAAAACTGATTTCTTGGTGAACTTGGTTGATTTCCACTTTCTCAACATGGGATTAAAATCTTAGAGATTCAGATCTGTGTACAAATTTTGACAGAAACCTAAAAGCGCTATTCTGTTTCCTAAATGCACTGCAGAAAGAGGTAAATGCGCTGGAGAAAGAGTCAAATGCACTACAGAATACCTTATATGCTCAGAAACAGAGCATAGATGCATAGCAGAATACCCTAAATGCGCTGAAATAGAACACAGATGCACCAGAACAGAGTTTAAATGCGCTATAGTTTTTGCTAAAATAGTTTTCTAAAGATAGTTTTTTGACTAGTTTCAGCAGAAATTTTTCATGTTCGTTTTGGATGATCCTTTATCTGAATTAATGTTTTTGAAAGCACAACAAACAGTCTGATTTAAGTTGATTCATAACCAAGCATAGAATAAGACAAGCACAACCTAGGTTAGGCCAGGACAATATCCGCTAGACTCCACGTGGGTTTCCCCAACCACATATCAGTAGCGTGTGAATCCAGAAGCTTGGTTGCACGGGCTCCCCCTTATAGTGCACTCTCTTCTCAGGCCAACCAAGCTTCCAACCCCCATGAAACTCCCATGGTGAGCTGATCACCTCTACTACTGACTGCGAAAGTGTGGAAGGCTTCACACCGACTGGTGCTGGACTAGCAGCTAGAAGGTTTTTGGCTTTCTAAACAATGGTATTTAGTTTGGGACCCCCGTTCGAGTGGCCATACATGGGGCAAGAGATTAATCACCATTAAGGTGGCACTCCAGCCTGAAGAGGTTAAGCTCAACAGGGTTTAAGGGAGTACTACTCCGTCCGTATGACACATCTGCACAAGCAACCTTAGGTTTTCCCTTAAGATTTACATTTATATACCGGTTGGGGGTAGCTTGGCTTTAGCTCCGTTGCCAGTTTGAGTCATGTTGGGGTGATGAAATCCCCAGGAAGGCCCAATTTCTAGAGTCAATAACCATTTCTCTTGCACCCAGGATCGCACAAGTGCGCAAGGGGAGAGGATACTTCAATTATCAAGTTAGGGTTACACAGGGAAAAGTGGGTCTGGTTTTCTGATCACCTAGTTTGCACAGGGTGAGAGCATAATCACCTACCACCTTCAAGTACAATCAATAAGAGTAGACAAATTCATTTTATGTGCACCAAAATCAAAAAGTGATTTAATCTAAGTGAAGATTTTGCTTCACAACAGATATGGGGTTCGTTTTAGCTGCATGATAAAGGTGTGGTGGCTACCCTAGATTGATTCATTTTAAACCCAGTAAGAAAAAAGAAAGGAATTCTATCTACGGAAAGCGTTAGACTTAGAATCCCTATTACAATAAAGTGCGCAACTCTGTAACCAAATGCGCTAAAACATGATCCAAATGCGCAACTCTGTTACTCAGATGCGCGAAAATAGAATATAGATGCGCAATAACAGTACCTAAATGCATGATAATAGTAATCTAAATGTGCAACAACATAAACTAGATGCGCCACTTTGTTACCCCGATGCGCGAAAATAGAATCTAAATGCGCTAATCTACATGCAATTTTTTTTTTTTAATTTTTCTGAAACATATTTGAATGTACTGAAAATCCTGTATGTGGTATCTAATCCCCTAAATGTGCTGTAGAAATGCACGTATGCACCACTCTATTTCCCGGATGCGCCAAAAAAGTCTTTAAATGTGCCGAAGTACCTGCAAAAAGAAAATTTCCAAATCTTCCAAATGTGCTGCCGAATGCCAAAAAACCTGCAAGGAAAACCTGCAAGAAAACCTGCAAGAAAGAAGTCTAAAATAGGGGCATAGGCCCCATCGTGGGCACCATTTAATGTGTCTATGAAAATTAGATGCGTAAATGAATTGAAACAAATATTCAAACACACCAATAGGACATTATAACAAAATAGAATATAAAAGGTAAAGAAACGCAAACTCAGTATCCTGCTTCCATTGTCGTCCTATCGTCCTCTATCTTTAGTGTTTTTGTAGATTCCAGCCTTATGTTCTCAGATTGTAGGCGAGGCTCAACAAACTGTCTTCCTAAAGAACAAGATTTTGCTATGATGTAAATGCAAGATTAAGCTATGATGTTGATTTGAAATAATAAACTTGAAGTAAACATGATGCTATGAGATTAAAATGCTAAATGAACTAAATGCATGAACTCTAATTAATTGCCTATTATCAATGCTTGGATTCACACAGGTATTTATAGAGTTTTTCAAATGATTTTGATTGGCTGTCTTGATTGATGATTGTGATAATTCCTGGCAGATCGAATGGTTGAAGAAAGATGAAATTGAAGAGAAGATAGAAAAAACTTAAAACCAGATTTTTCTATTTTTTATTTGTGAAAGAGGAAAAAGAAGAGAAGATAAGAAATCATCTTTCTTTAAAAGAATAAAAGAAAGATTTAAAGCTAATAAATAATTAATTAAAAAAATCAATTATTTATTTGTGGATGACATTCAACTTTTCTTAATTAAATAAAATATTTAATTATGATATGAGAAGATTGCACACTTAAATAAAATACCTAATTGTGATTTAGAAAGAAAGTATAAGATATTTTTAATTAAATAAGATTTATTTAATTAAATCACTTTTATGAAATTAATCAAATGAAACATTTAATTAATTAGAAGAAGAAAATAAAATAGAAGAAAAGGATATTTAAATTTAATTAAATCAAAAGATTTAATTTAAATTCAAACAGTGATAATTAATTTAAATAAATAGAATGTATTTATTTAAATAATTAAGTGGACATATGAAAATAATTAAATAAAATAAATTTATTTAATTAGGAAGGAAGAAATAAGATGAATGAACAATATAATTAAATTAATTAAATTTAATCATATGTAGAGGACTTTAGAAAAATTAATTAAATAATAAATATTTAATTAATTGCCAGGATTATAGACATGACCATTTTTATGCGTATACAAAATTCATAAAGTTGATTTTTGTTATTCCAAGGGGATTTAACATTGGGTTCTTGGTAATTCTCAAATTTAGGAGGCTTGATGAGTTTTTCGTCAATCAACTTTTTCATTATGTCCTCCAATGGTTCCCCCAAAATAGCGTATTTTCATTTGGGATAGCTTTTGCATTGGGGTGGTCCTCTTTGGTCATTGAGATTATTGATGGTTGGATTTTTGTTGGGTTGGTGTGTTGTGTGATGGGTGTTTTGGCGTGGACCACTAATGACCACCTTGGCATCTACGACACCATCATTAGTAACATTCTTCTTTGTTGCCCATGTGTGAGGTTTATCATTGTAATTGGATGATGGGCGGTTGTTTTACTATTTGTGATATGATGTTGATTTCGCGGGTTGAGTCACAAGGGCTCTTTCGATGTTGAGCACCTTGGAGATCAATTGTTCATATGTAGTGATACCCTGAACCTTGAGATGAAATGCCAGGTGGCTTTCAAGGTTGGCTATGATGGTAAAAACTTGTTCTTCTGTCATGGTCCACTTGCTCTGATTGGCCTTGGATTGCCATCATTGAAGGAATGAAGCAAAATATTCATTCTTTCCTTGTTTTAGAGCGTATAGTTCTTCGAGACTAACATCCATTGCAATGTTGCATGCATAATTTTTAATGAATGCGTCCCTAATTTTTTGGAATGTTCTAATGCCTAAAGGTAAGCAAGAGAACCATTCTATAGCGAGGCCTACCAAGCTCCTAGGAAATAGCTGCATCAGGTAAGTATCGTCATGTGCGACCTCCATGTAATGAACTTGGAATTCCTTGATGTGATCTTCAGGGTTTCCCATCCCTCGATATTTGTCAAATTTGGGGATTTCAAATCCCTTGGGGAATGGTTTCATTTCTAGGCTCCTATCAAATGGATAGGGACACAAGTTGCTTGGAATTTTAGTTGTTCCTCCTAATTGAAGGTCGAGTACTTGTTGCAAGAGCAACTTGAGTTGTGTCATCACATCACTTTGTAGATTAAGGGGTGAGATGAAAGTTTTTTGGGGTGTTTGAATCGTGGGTTGGATGAGTGGATTATTCGATGCGTTATTCAATGGTATCTATATGTTTTGGCAAGCAAGGTAGGCTTCCACCTGCTTTTGTATGAACAAGGCTTGTTGTTGCACTTGTTATTGTTCCAACAACACTTGTTGTTGTGCTTGTCGTTGTTTGAAAAACACTTGTTGTTGGGCTGCCAATTATACTACTTCTTGTTGCTCTTGGTATTGCTTTAGTGCTTGTTGATATGCCTGCAATTGTGCGGCTTGTCTTTGTGCATTGAGTTGTGCTTGATATTGAACTTGATGTGCCTGATATTGAGCTTGCACTTGTGCTGCTTGTTGCTATAATAAAATTTGTGCTTGAGTGGCCCTTTGTGCTTGTAATGCTTGTGTGGCTTGGGTGGCTTGTTTTTGTTGTTGTTGTTGCAATAATGCTTGGGCTTGTTGCGCTTGTTGCGCTTTTAATGTGGCTTGTGCAGCTTGGGAAGCTTGCGCAACTTGAGGAGCTTGTTGTACGGATTTTTTTCTTTTCACTTGTTGATATCCTCTTTGAAAAGAAGCCTACAATGTTGTGTTGGATTGATTTGATGTGGTGGATGTTGGTGGTAGTGGGGGTGGTGGTGGATTTGGAATAGTGGAAGGTGGTGATGTTGTGTTGATGTTTTGAGCATTGTATAATGGTATTGATGTGATGGTTGGTCCTTGAGAGACCATGCTTTGTGATGTTAGGGGTGTGTTTGATGATGTTTCCATTGCTTGTGCATTTATTTTTTGTTGTTGTGATATCAACGATAAATTTTGAGTGTTTGGTGCAATGCTTTGATTGATGGTTGGGATATAGGTTTGATTGATACTTGGTAGGGGAGGAAGCCCTACACCAAGGAGTGGTGCGGATGATAATGGCAATGGCGGAAGAGGTGGAAAGGTGAGGGTGTGAGTTTTTGTGAAAATGTCATGGTGTCGAATAGGCCCCCTGGTCCGAACATATCTCCCTCTTCTTGTGAATTTGTGAGAAGAGGTGTTTGGGGACTTGCGTGAAAAGATGATGATGGATTGTGATGGAATGTGAGGAACATTTTTGTGTAATGGGTTTTGGGGTATATTTTGTTCCAATGTGGTGTTTGCATCCAAGTTTTGATTATTAACAAGGGGGTGTGATTGAAGAGCATTGAGAAATCTTTTTCCCTTGTTGACATTGGGTTGAGTTGGAGCAAATGATGTTGTGATTTGTGAAATATTTTGCGTGATGTTTTGGGACAGAGGTGTAGATGAAATGGGGATGGTGGATGAGATAGGTGGAAAGGATGTCTCCACTATATTACTCACATCAAAATTCGAAGGAAAACTAGCCCCTTGTTTTGCTAGTTCAAGCATGTATAACGAAGGGTTAAGTCTCATCATGATGTTGATTTTATGATTCTCTAGATTTTGAAGCATTTTCATCATTTCTTTGCGAGACATTCCAAAGGTAAGATCCTCTCCTTGATTTTCTTCTTGTGGATTTTGTGATGATGAGAGGGTGAATGGATTTCTTGATTCAGTGAGATTCATTTTTGTGTTTGTTTGGCTAAGATCGCTTGAAGCGGGTGTTTCTTTGTTGGCTTCCATACTCTTCTTGTATTGAGATCTAGTTAGAACCATAAAACAAGGATCAGTCTTTGAGAATATGGGAGATGAATCTCTTGATTCTTTGGATCAATTGTTATTTTATGCTCCAAAGTAGAAAGTTTTAGGATGCCTTGAGGATCAAAGGTGATGATATGATGATGATGTTAGGGGCGTATGATACAAATGTTTTTAATTGTGATAAATCTTAAATGAGACACTAGGATTTTAGGACTTGTGGATTTTGATTTTGGGATTTTTCCTTGATTTCGATTCTGATTTTGATTTGGATTTTTGAACAAAAAGACCCTAAGATGTTGGATGATGACCTAAAGGATAGCTTTTTTCAAAGGATGATAATTTTGAATATTCGTGAGGAGAAGAATGCATCTACCCACACCTATTCAAACAAGATGATTGTCTTTCTAAGTACATGAAGAAGGATTCATCTACATAGACTAAGCTAGACAAGATGATTTTGATAACTTTGACTAAGTATATGCAAAAGGATGCATCTACACATACCTAGCCAAAGGTATTTTTGATAATGTTTTCAAGGATATAGTCTCAATGATTTTGATGATTTTGATTTTTCCACAAAGCCTAGTATCAAGGATGATTTCAATATTTTTTAAAAGGTAATGATGAGATGGATTTGTTTTGATGTTTTGGAAGATGGATGAAAAATATTTTGATATGTTTTGATCCTAAGATGAACCTAAAAAGGTACACTTTGTTTTCCTAGGCCTAGGTATTGAAGAGCATGCAAATGCTTCCTAAAGACCTTTGTAACAAAGAAATGATTCCTTTTGAACATTCATTTTTGGATTTCTAGTCAATGATTTGTTTTTCTTTTGGGATGGTGGGTCTTCAACACATATGAAAGTTCCTTTTTTCTTAGCTTTGCTTAATCTCTTTATTTTACCAAAAAAACTTTCTTCAATTAGGTTTTCAAAATAAGATGTCCAATGTCTTAATTTATTCAAACCCCACAAGATATGTTATGTGGGAATTCAATGAACTCAAGGAAAGGGTTTTCCTATTTTTTACTTAAGGAGACAAATCAAGATATAATCCAATGTTTAGAAACTTCTAAGGATGTGAATCCCAAGGGAAAGCAATAACATATGGATTGAGTCAATTGTATTTGTCCTCAAAAGGGTTTGAATTTTGGATGATGTTAAGTGTTTATTTTTTAGATGTTTTCAATCAAGCAATGCATTTTGTAACCCAAGAATAAGTACAATCCTATGGATGTGTAAGACAATATTTGTTGGATTCCCACTTGGAAAAGTCTAGCTACGCTTATCTCTAGCGAATGGTTAGATGCTTGAACCCACTGGCTCCCCTCCATGACACTCACTTATATGGGGCAGCCAAGCATCAACACCCATGAAACTCCCATGGCATGTTTTCCATTTCTACTAGAAGACCGTAAAAATGTGGGGTGGCTTGAGAATGACCATTCTTGCACCAACAAATAGATAAAAGGATTTTGGCAAATTCTAGCACATGGGTTTTAGTAGGGACTTTTCATTCGTGGAGATTGACCCATACGGCAAGAGTCCCATTTCGGATCCATCTTGTTAGAATCAACCACGTGATATTGGCGTTTCTTCCAATATCCACATTTATATCCCGGTTGGAAATACTCTTGGTTTTAGAGTGTTACCGGTTGAGTCGTTCCCTTGGGTGAGTACCTTTTCCCCAAGGCAGGCCCTCTAGGATAAACAAAAGCGAATGAATAACAATATTCGTAACTTGATCAATCCTTGTTGGCAACAAGGAGAGAGAATATATGCAACAAAGCCTCCACTCACACTTGCACAATATGTTCAATTTTAAGCCCAAATCGAAGTGTGGAGGTGATTGCTTTGTCTTAACCCAAATTCATGCAAAAGGCCTTTTGATTCTCAAGATCGCCATAAAGCACAAGAGAATCGCATATGTCCTTTTTCAATGGCTTTAGCCTTCACAAACAAACAAAGCTACACTTGTTCATTTTAGATCCACAAAGCAATATGTGAGTTTGTTTTAGGGAACCAAATCACAAGTGAAAGATATTTGTTCAATTTGTTAATCCAAGAAACAAAATCTAGTAAGTTGTTGATCCTATTGTTCGTTTTAACCTTTGCAAGAAGAAATTGAAAGGTTCTTTTTAAGCCCAAATGAAAGCTAGTGTTCTAAGAATGAAAGCATAACAAATCCTCAAAATAGTGTTAAATAAACATTAAAGTGTTAAAAAACACTTTTATTTCGTAAAACATAGCCCTCATGCTCCTTCTTTCCTCAATTTTGATTTCCAACCCACAAAGAAGAAAAACAGATCAAATTTTGGAAAAATAAAAAAATAAAAGGCAAGAAATAGAAATAAATTAATCATAAATATGAAACACGTGCTAAAAAATAAAATTTTCCCTTTTACTGTCTCCCAGCGTCACAACTCATGAAGGCGTCACAGTTTGTTATCCCAGCATTGCCCTCACAGTGCCGCTTACTAGTCAGCAGTGCTCTGTGTCGGGACAAAGAGCTCAATTGCATCACAATTTTTCCCAATGTCACAGTTTGTGTCTAGCATTGTTGTTTTCAAAAAAATTCAAAAAGTCCTGCAAGTCAACGAGTCCAGCGGTGAAGTTAAAAATTTAATTTTTTTGGTGAGATGAGTCTAGTGATGCAGTTTGTGTTTTACATAGTGCCATATAGCAACGCTAATGAGCCTATGGTGCCAAAATAGTGACGCTGACGAGCCCGTGGTACCAAAACAACGATGATGACGAGCCCATGGTGCCAAAACAACAACACTAAAACAACAATGCTAACAAGCCTGCATTGGAATTTCCTGTGTGTGAAGAAAAACATAGAAATTTCAAGAAAAAGTTAGAATTTATGATATCTAGCCCTCCTTCTAGCACCAAATGTGTGAACCCCTCTCCTAGTACCTACAAAACAACATGAGTAAACAAGCTAAACAAAGATTTGAAATCTAAAACAAGGATTCCCCATGAAATCCATTTACAAATTCAAATTAGGAAGAAAATATTGAAGAACACAATGCAAATGACAAAAATAAGATAAAATCCTAATTAGATATGCAAACTCATGATCCCATGGGGGAATTGGTGCCAATTTAATGTGAAATTTGGCCCTTTCCCAATTCCTATGATGCAAGCTTTGAATGTTGAAGATGATATTGATCCACTTTGATGAAAGATGAGAACTCCAAGCCAAAAATCTGCAAAACCTAGCTATGACTCAATGATAATGGATAAAATTCAAGAGATATTTGAGCATGGTAACTTTGCTTGGATTGTGGATGATCAAATGAGGATATGAGCTCTTTATTTATAGGATTTCAAGATGGATGAATGTCCAAATTTAAGCAATGTGGGACTAAAATTCATCCAATGATATGACGCCACTTGTCAAGCTATGAATGGATGATGGATGTGCAAGATTTGGGGTTTGTGTCAATAAATGCCAATATTTGAAATTCAAATTTCTTGAAATGACATACAAGAGGGAAGGGAAAATGCACTAAATGCCACTTGGCTCAAGGCAAAGGACATGTAAGAGATTTTATATGCCTTGTTGGATGTACATGTTGACTTGGAATTTTTGAATTCAAATTGAGAGAATATTCCAAAAGATGCCTTGTGAGGAAAATAGAGATTTAATAAATGAATTAAATCTATTTTCATGTGAAAATTGCATTATCTAGAGGATGTGACATGGAAATGAGGTTAAATTAATCAAGGGTTAATTAATTTAACAGAAGATTAGATGATGTGACCTATTTGACTCAGATTAATGGGTTTATTTAAATCAAATAAGAGAGGAATATGACAAGAGATTAATTAAATAAGGATTTTGATTTATTTAATTAAAAGAGATGGTGTTAGATTAAATCAAATAAGGTTTTAATTTATTTAATTTAATGGATAGACTTTAGAGATTTAATCAAATAAATTGATTATTTAATTAAATAGGGATAATTAGATCAGATGGATCAATTTAATTAACGAGAGAGTGACTTAATCAGATAAAATGATTTATTTAATCAAGGGATGAAATTTGATGACTGTAATCAAATAGGGGGAATTTGATTAAATGGTTAGACCAAGGGATGATTCAGGAAGAAATGATGTTAGTAAGTCAGTATCAGATGCATGATGTCAATCAGTATATTTTACGTATCTACAGCTTGTAGTAAATCTCATTGTTTGTGAGTAAATCAATAACAGTAAGAAGAAGGAATATTTATGTGCCTAAAAGAAAACTATCAACACTAGTAACTGGAGAATCAATCTTAGAAAGAGCAATACATATTGCCCCATGGTGGACACCAAAATGTGAGAGGAGAATCTACAATTCAAAACAATAGATAAAACATACCAAATTATCCATTGTTAGCAAATTGAAATAAGCCACTCCCTATGAAATTGTTGATCAAACATAGAAAAGAAAAAAATGAAGTAATGCATGCAACCTAAAATATGTAAATCTAATCTAAGTTAACCAAATCATCATCTCATAGGGGGATTGGTGCTACTTTAATGTGGAAAGTAGCCCTTTCCCAACCCCTTGATAAGCTCTAGATGTGATGAAGATGCAAGATGATGAGTGATAAAGATGAAAATTCTTGAGATTGTGTATCAAGTTGTGTCCAGTTGTCTCAAATTTTGTGTCCCCAAATCAATAGAAGAATTCCCTATTTATAGAATAGAAGGATAGAAGAATGAAAGATATGAGGAATATCAGATAAAAGACATTCCAATGGCACTATGCTACTTGTCAACATCTCAGTCGACAAAGGTAGAGCACATTTGGATGAATGTGCACATTAATGCTATTAGATGGAAATTCAAAAATTGGAGAAGTGACATGTTGGAGGGAGATGAAATATGAATTAAATGCCACTTGGCTCAAAAAAAAGACTTGTAAGAGTCATAAATGACAAGTTGGAGGATAAGACACTTGGGAGAAAAAATTCAAATTTGGAGAATATTTTGTCTTTGATGCCATTTTGAAAGAAATTAGGGATTTTAATAAATCAATTAAATTGATTTTCATGAGCAAGTGGAAAAAGCTAGAGGATTTGGATTATTAGGATTAGATTTAATCATGATTTGATAAATCTAAGAGGAGATTAGTTGATGTGACAATTTGATTTAGATTTTTTTGATTTAAATAAATCAAGATGAGAAAAATAATGAATATTAGATTTAATTAAGTAAAGTTCGATTTATTTAATTAAAAGGAAAATGTTAGATTTAAATCAAATAAAGGTTGATTTATTTAATTTAAAGGAGATGAACCTTAGGAGAAAATTAAATAAAATTAAATTATTTAATTAAAGGAAGGAACCTTAAGGATTTAATTGAACAAATTTGATTTATTCAATAAAATGAGGAACATTAGGAATTAATTTGATGTTAATTAGCCAGATTTAGATGCATGATGTCAATTTTGCATGTCTATAGTATGACAACCAGTGGGGTAGCTAGGCATGGGTTTCAAAAAGAGTGGTGACAGGAAGTTTTGGACCTTGAAGGAAGACAAAACCTCGAGCATTGTCATTTCATGAGTGATGAAGGGTTGCGGCCACAAAAGATATGGGACCTGCCATGGGGATGAACATCCTAGGTGAGCCACCAATGAAACGACGAAGGTAGGACAACAATGCACAAAGGGAAACTCGCAAGGGGGGACTCGCAGGAGTTGAAGAACACAAACTTTAAAACTTAATGGAAACCTACCGAAGAAACCCCACAAAGGCCAAGGCCTTGGAAATTTCTTAGGTGGTGAACTTTGGTCAATTAAAGATGATAACTTTGGGACTCCTTGACCACTTGGAACTCAAAATTAGGGGTATGTAAAACAAGGAAAAGGAAAAAAAATCAACTAGGTGAAGGATAAAAGAGAGGGTCCCCATTCTGAATGGGGCATGTGTACTATAGGGACAACACCAAGGATAGGGATTAACACATCTATTCAATGTCTTACAAAATGTTTAGATAGGTACAAACACATCTATCCATAATCAATTATGAACAAATACACACATTTTTTCTCATAAAAATTATGATTAAGGACACACATCCAATCATAATCACTAAAAAAATGTGACTAGTGACAAACACTTTGAATAACATGACCATCTTTTGAATGGAAAAAAACACATCAATTCAAAAATAACTAATAGTTATGATGAGGGATAGAAACATCTAATCACAACATAAAAGGATTCAAATCAGAGTCCTCTTCATTATGTATGCAACCATCATTATAGATCATTGCCACTTTGATCACAAAAAATATGAGATGGGTTTAATTTCCACTTGGAAACCATTCTTTGTTTTAGTAATTTTGGTACAAATAACTTTTTAACAATTGCAATTTAGTGGCCTCATTGCTAACGATTGATGAGAGGTTGTTTCATGTCCTCCAACCTCCTGTCTCTCCATCCTCCAATAGATTTTATACTTAATTAGAAAAATTATCTTTTGAGCTCAGTTTTATAACACCCTTATCAAAATGGATGTCATGTGTAAGTGATAATACATCCAATTACAATTTGAAGTATTTTTTTTTATTATTATTTTTGACACAATGATTAATGATGTGTAACGGAAAACACTATTCTAAGAAAAATAGTACAAATCGAATATTAATTCATTTTACCCTAGCTAAAAATATATCATTGCACTCAATATAAAAATATATGCTTTTTTTGTAATGTCTCTAACTCCACATTCACTCACTCATTTCAATAATTTTCATCTTCAAGGAAATAAAAAAGTGTCCTAGTTGGAACATGAAGTGAGAAAGAAGTTGCTACACTAAGAACAATGGTAGAAGGATTTCATGGATAATTTTTTCTATTTCAAATCATGACTCATACATTCATAGCCCCACGTTTTAACAATCTAGTCCATTTGTGAGCACTTACACCTCCATAAAAGCTTATGCTCATTTCCTCTGCCAATTATAATATATTCTTTTGTCCTTCCATATATGATATCACTTTGAGATCCTTGGCATTGACATTTTTGTTGAATGTCCAAGATACTGAGAGGGGGGGTGAATTAGTATCTTCTAAAATTTTCTGATCAGATACCATCCAATTAACCTAATGCATACAACAAAAGAAATAATTAAAAGCATTAACAGAGCATGAGATCACAAAACACATGAACACTAGGATTTTTACGTGGAAAACCCAAAATGGGAAAAACCACGGTGAGTGTTAGCTCACAATATAATATAACCATTTATAAAAAATTAGGTGGCTTACTTCCAAGACTCACTGTCCAAATACAAAGGCTCACTACCTACAAAATTACAATGAAAAATTGGCTTATAGCCAAAAATGAACTGATAAAGTACACCTAGTGAGTGCAGATTTAGTTCCAATGAAGCTCAGTAAATTGACTTGACACACTTCATCATATTCAGTCTTCTTCACATTCGCATTCACAACACAATCATCACACACACAATATTCAAAAACTATCCAATATATATATCTAATTTCTCTGTAGGCATCAATTAGGTCAGCCTAATTAGATGCACTTCTTATTCACTAAAAATACCAACTATCGGCTCCAAGCTTTCACGAAATCTTCCAAAAATAAATTCAATCATCCAACAAACTACATCAAGTTGGAATGGACCTAAAATAGGTCATGAATATTTCTTCATAACAAAAATTAATTTATCATTACACAATACATCCATTAGGTCGACTAAGGATGGACCTAATAGCAAAACAAAGTAATATCGATACACCATACGAGCATCTGAGTATGTGAAATCTTGAATGTACGTGATTCTAGAATAAATAAATCATTTCCCAAAACTGCAAGCAATAGTAATCACCAACAAACAAATGTAGATCAAAATAATGGAGGGTATACCAAAATACCAAAGGATATAAACATTATACAACTTTAGATACTAGAAAAAACTTAGACTTGAGCTTGTAGTTGAAACTCATATATCATAGTAACATCAATGACAACAAAAACAAAAAAATGAGATGTTCTTCTTCATTTTTCCAACAATATCCCCCTTTTTCATTGAAGGCAACATGTGCCAAAAAGAATATTTACAAAACTCCTTATTTACAACACTTCTCCCCCTAACCCCAACATTTCATTTTTCTTCAAACCTCACCCCTTTGATGTCAAGGAAAAAGGGTTTCCCAACAACTAAAGCTAAAATATAAAAAAATAAAAAATAAAGTAACATGTATCAACCAAAGGATGATGATCCTTGATGCTCCTTCAGAATACCTTCCCATATAGATTTACCATTTTCCCAGCTATCCTTTGCAGCAATCAACATCCTGTTCAAGGATTCCAACTCTACTAGAGTTTCTTCTACACCATGTGAAGTATCAGGAGTCAAATTTATCTTCTCAAGATTTTCTATGCTTTCCAGAGCCTTGCTAACTAGAGTGTATTGCACTCTTATAATGTCACTCAATTGATCAAATTTTTAGATAATCTCTTCCTTCTACTTCTGCAAGACAAAGAATTTTTTTATGGACAATGATGGCATTCCAAGTTGATCTCTCTATGTCTTTGAATAGGCTATAAGTACCAGAGACAATAGTAAACTAGGATTCAATGGAGTCCATAACAACCTTAATTTTTTGAGTGGCATCTGGCCACTTCAAGTAATAAGCAAGAACAACATTTGCTTCTGACTCACAAATCTTCATGGCTTCCAAATTCTTTTAAATATTTGAGTGTGCAAGAGCACACTTGTCATGCAATCCCAATAGCCTTTTCTCTGCCAATTTCTCCTCAACCTCTTGTTTTGTCTTTTCTCCACATCCAAAGGTATACTCCTTGAAAGAATCTAACAAAAATCTCAAATTTTCAATAGGAGCAAGGGATGCATCAATAGATGTACTAGGTATGACCTCTTTCAATGCTCTAAGAGCATCTTCTATAAGTTATGTTCCTTTCTGATAGGTTTCAAGAATCACATTCCTTCTAGATGCCTACAATGCATCTCCTAACACCACTTTATGCATCAGACACATCTTCTCCATATCTAAAAACCCTTCAATCATAGGAAGTTGTAAAAGCTCCCAAGGGATTATCAGTTGGAATCTGATTTGCTTAGATAGCAAGCCTTTCAGAACATCATTATGAGAGGATGATTCTTTAGGATGCTTAAGAGATTTTACAATATTCTTTTGACTTTCTTCATTTTTCCTGATAGATTCGTTGTTGTTTTTTCTTCCTCTCCCTTTCTTCTTCCCCTTTCTCTTCTTCTTCTTCTTCTTTCCTTTTTTCCCTTTTATCTTTATCTTTATCTTTATCCATGTTATCTTATTCATCATTTCCATTCTTTCTATTTTCATTTTTCTCTTCTTTTGGATTATCTTTTTCTTCTTCTTCATTCCCTTTTCCTTCTTTAGGATTACCTTTTTCATTATTTCATTTTCTTACTTCAGTGTGCTCCAGAGGAGCATCATTATGCTTCTCACTTTCCAGAGGATTAATCTCACCACTAGCATCATTTTCTACATCAATTTTTTTAGAAATTTATGCATTACCTATATGAAGAGGAATATTTTCCTCAGCACTTTCAGTAGCAATATCTTCATCAGCCTTAAGCATGAATTTTTTTTTTTGTATCCCAAATCACCTTTTTTGTTTCCTTCCTTATCTTCTTTGTTATCTTTTTATTCCTTTTAATTAAAATATTTACCATTTTCTTCATTCAAAATATCTCTACACAAATCTTTTTCAAAGTCTCCAGATCATCTAGGGTTAGGGAAGACCCAATCTTATCATATGCATCATTCCTAATTTTCTCTTTATATTCAACAACCTCTGATCTCCTTTTCATCAGGGCTTCCCACATTTTCTCAAGTACATCTTTCATTATTTCATCCCACTTAACTTCCAATATGATAACATATTGAATGATAGCTAAAAGAAAAGTTTTCTTATTCTCATCTAAAGCATTATCATAATATTCCATTGTAGGTTTAAGCATATTCTTAAAATGTAGCAAAGTATTGAGAGTTGCCTCTAATTTAAAATGAGAACCAGAACATACCAAATTGTCCTATTCTTCTTTTTTGGTCCATAGAAGCTTCATTAGACACCTTAGTTTTCTTTGATTCTAGTTTGGTGTGCACATGAACACCAAAATTATGCTCTTTCTCGTCATCACAAGATGATACAACATGCACTCTCTTGAAACCAACTACTTCCTTAGAAGCGCCTCCAGCAGAGGATAAACCTCCTCTTCTTCTTAAAAATTTTGCATCAGGATAGTCTTCATCTTCATCTTGATCATCTATGACACTAAGGTTTTTCTCCCTTGTAGCTTTCTCTTTCTTTCCTTTCTTCGTAGGGGATACCGAAGGAGTTTCTTTTCTCTTCTTAGATCTAGTAGTCATTCTAGAGGAAACCAGGCCTTTTCCTTTATCAGTGATACTAGGTTCAATATTTTCTATAGGAGCTACAGAGGGTTTAGTAGAGGTAGTTCTATCGGATCTCCTTAGGCCAGATGATTCTACCTCCAATTGTTCTCCCTTAGCCCTTCCAAGGAAAATCTCCTCATCAATGAATCCAACACCTTTAAGTGCCTTTTCCACTTTCTTTCTGATTTTGGGCTTTTTGTGCTCCATGTGGACCTCGATGGACTTTTCTACATAAGTACCAATTATGGGTTCATTAGGATCCTTCAGATTCTTCAACAACATTTGCACATACGCTTTATCCTCTTCTTTTGTAATCTTATATCCCAATGGATGAATCCATATGGTCTGAGATTCTACCACTTTGATCATGCATTCATCAGAGGAAACATGGAATATGATGCCATCTTTGTATTTCTCAACTACTTTCCTTAGAATCCTTTACATTTCATTTATGTTGCTCTAAAATACAACAAAGAATGTTGTTAGAGAATTTTATTGAGCTTTCAAATCATCCAAACTATGCATATAATAAAAAATTTGATGTGCCACCAGTCTAGATGAATCCCAAAATACTTCATCATTCTTTCCAGGAAGTCTCTTCATGAAATAGAATAAAAAAATAATCAATTAACCGAATTTGAAAGCATACTTCCTTTCCTTTGTCGACTTCAAATTCTCAAGCAACTGTTGTCAGAGAAGCTCACATAAATTATCATTATCTGCACCATTTACAACCATATCAAATCCAATATAAATTTTTGTAGCTGAAACATAGTTCTCTCTATTGGTGAAGTATATTTTGTGACCAATCATGATAGCAGCATACTTCACAACTAGATTAGTGATGGGCTTTGTTGTTAAAGCTCTTGTCATATGTAGCTCCTGTAAGTTCCATTACCACCTCATTCTTCATAGTTTTTAATACAGGTATTGTACCTTTATCCCAAAGTCTAGTGACATCCCTAATCACCTCCTTAGTTATCAGGTTCAGTCGATCAGTCCACAAGAATTTATCATGAATTATACTTAGGACTAGCTTCACAAATTCATCATCATAACTAAAGTTGGTAAAATTGTTCCATCTATCTAACCTCTTTGCAACTAGGTTTGAGTACTTAGGTTTTATCAAGAAATCATCACCAGTAAGCTCATTCTACCAAATGGAAATCAATTTTGTGTGATTGAATTCCTCAATCTTTACTCGAATATACATTCTTGTGTCCTCAGTCGGCATAACTCCATGAGGGATTGATGAGAATGCACCCATGGGGTCAACTTCAAAAAATTTCAAGGAATATTTCCTATAAGAGGGTCTCCATCTCTCTAACACTTTAGCAACTACATGGGTTGCCATTCTTCCAATTTCAGATTCAATCAATTCAAAGAACACAAAACCGAAATTGCATGGAAAAATTAAAATACCTCTTTCTTCAAAACTAGGGTTTGCGTGACTCAAACTCCAAATCTCCTAAAAAATGCTGAAGGAATCTCTGCAATTTCTTCAAATGCACGAATGATCAAAATACCTTACACAGTCTTTATAAAATGACAAGCTATCCTAATTCACATTAAATGTGACAAATATCAAAAAGTTGCTAAAAACTTTTCATCACTGCTTAGAAAAACCCTAATTCACTCCACAAAAGATCACCCTTTCATACTTCCTTCTAGTTACTTTTCCAAAAAAATTGATTATTCATTCTCCACATTCCATCCTCGTGCTAGCCTCTGACACACCATTTATCTAGGAGATTTTTATAATTTTTTGATAATACTCCTCCTAAGACCATGTTGGGTCTAGTTCTCGCAGGAATTGTTCATACTAGATGAGGGCATAAACACATCAATAGTTTCTAGTTCTTCTTTCTTCCTCCAAATCTTATTCATTTCTTTCATAATCTCATCTTTGTCAACTTTCTTCACAGAATCATTCTTTTCTACCGGATTGGTCTCCTTACCCTTTTGCTTTTACAAACTCTTGAGATATGTCTTGGTTTATTATAGTTATAGCAAACAATATTTCTCTAATTATATTGACTTCCACTGACTCTTGTTCTAAAATGATTAGCTTTATGTCCATGCTTGTTGCAAGTATAACAATAGCCATTAAAGAATTGATTCACTCTCCCTCCATTAAATGGATTCATCATCAAGGTTCTACATTCACTTTCCCTATTTCCAACTCTTTTGAATGTAAAACATTGACCAAAGAAGGAACCGGGAAACTGATTCATGCTACTCCTAATTTTTTTTTCCTCGTGACCAAATTTTTTGCATGAAAAATAAGTTCCATTAAAAGAAGGATACCTTTTGCATTAGGCTATCTTACATGGGGTCTCCTAGTAGAGTTCCTTGAATTTCCTTTCTGCTTTCCTTTATTTTGAGCCTTCTAATTTTCCATAGCTTTGGAACCTTCATCAGTATCATTTCCCATACCACCTTTGTCTTTACTTGGATTATGTCCTATAATCAATTCATCAAGCTTGTCTGAGCTAGATTTGAAATTTTTCTCATAGATTTTTTCCTTCTCCAAATCTAGTTTCAGGTTCACAAATTCTTGTTCAAGCTTGGTGCAATCTTTAGACTTGCTTTGTACCATTTTGTTGAAAAATTCTGCAATTCTTTTCTTCTATTCTATTGCACTTTCAAACCAGTAATTTCTTCATTAGCCTTCTTCAACTAATTAGTTACTTCCTTATGCCTATCTTTGAACTTTTTCAATTGTTCTTTTAATTTTCAAACACATTCCTTTTCATCTTGAAGATTCTCTTTTAGATCTCTATTTTCTCTTTCAACTTTATCAAGATCCTCAAGGGCAATCTAGAACTCTCCTTTATTATTCATTTCTTCCATCTTCAAGATCTCCCTCAAGTTGTTAGACTTTTATGAAGGAACCAAGCTCTGATACCAATTGTTGAATGTCCAAGATACTAAGAGGGGGGTGAATCAGTATCTTCTTATTTTTTTGATTAAATACCATCCAATTAATCCAATTCATACAACAACAAAGATAAGTAAAAGTGTTAACAGAGCATGAGATCACAAAACAAATGAACACTAGGATTTTTAAGTGGAAAACCCAAAATGGGAAAAACCACGGTGAGTGTTAGTTCACAATATAATATAATGAGTTATAATATATTACAAAAATTGGGTGTCTTACTGCTAGGATTCACTATCCAAGTACAAAGTCTCACTTCTTATAGTATTACAATGATAAAATGGCTTACAGCCAAAAATGAACTGATAAAATACACCTAGTGAGTGCATATTCAATTCCAATGAAGCTCAGTAAATTGACTTGACACACTTCATCATATTCGCACTTCTTCACATTCACATTTGCAACACAATCATCACACACACAATCTTCAAAATCTATCCAATATATATATCTGATCTCTTTTCAATCATCAATTAGGTCAGCCTAATTAGATGCACTTCTTATTCACCAAAAATACCAACTTTCGGCTCCAAGATTTCACAAAATCTTCCCAAAAATAAATTCAATCATCTAACACACTACATCAAGTTGGAATGGACCTAAAATAGGTTGCACATATGTGTTCATAAGAAAAATTAATTTACCATTACACACTACATCCATTAGGTCAGCCAACAATGGACCTAATAGCAAAACAAAGTAATATCGACACACCATATGAGCATCTGAATATGTGAAATCTTGAATGTATGTTCTTCCATAATCCATAAATAATTTCCCAAAACCACAAGCAACAATAATCACCAAAAAACAAATGCAGACAAAAATACCAGAGGGTATACCAAAATATCGAAGGATATAAACATTATATCAGTTTAGATACCAAACTAGAATACTATAACAAATTCAGACTTGAGCCTGTAGTTGAAACTCATATATCATGGTGACATCAATGAAAAAACAACACAATAAAATGGTATCGTCTTCTTCATTTTTCCAATAATTTCTCACCAAAAAAAAGGAAAATTTTCACATTCTCTCTCCAAATTCTCTATCCAACATTTTGCACTAAAATCTAGAGTTGATTTCATCAATATATGATAAAATTGGTGAACTAATCTCTCATCCATCATAACTTCCCTCAATATAACATTGGGAAACATTCTTTACCATTCTTAATAGGGTTTACTTTCATCTCTTCATGTTTTTATTTCTCAACTTTCAATAAATATCTTCATTATTCTACAACAACACATGAACAACCCAGTTGTGAGTGCATAATCCAAGTCTCTAATCATGTTTTTTGTTGAGAATAATAGAGATATATAAAGAAAGGAACACAAAGGAACTTTTGGAAACTCAGCAAAGCTTATGTGGTCATCAATATATATGATATTCATGAATTAATTAATACATGGATAAGAACACATGTACCCACTGAGCCCTACAAGCACATCATTCTAAAGTCGATCTAGAAATCCCATAATAAAGAATATAAGTAGAATGGTTTGTATATGAAATGTTGTTGGAATTTTAATGCTTCTTATTTCTTATCTATACTTCCCTCTCTTTGCATCTATGTATATCTCAAAAAATTTGGTTTTCCATGAAAGTATTTCTGGGTTCCATTAAATATAAGATTACAAAACTATAATTTGACCCACACCAAATCACAAAATTATGATACCAAAATCTAATTAAGTTGCAGACCCTTGTTGCATTTTTCCTTTGCATCTATAGAGGTGGCCTTTATGTAGTGGTCTACACATTTGGTCACATACTTCACATGTTAAGATTTGACACACCACTAGGTCAATGGATGTGTGTTGTGAATGAATTTTTGCTTTGATACCATATAAGAAATTTGTGTAGAGTTCATAGAAGCCAGATAATCTTTGTCTATGTAATAATGGTTTTTCTATTTCTATTATGCCATTCAATAATGTATTACATATATATAATATTTTTATATCGTATTTGATAGGAAACTTCTTATAAGAACTCTTCTAAATATATGACCTTTTTTAACAACTCAATACAAATAAACAAACAAACACTCATACAACCAAATAAGTTTATATTCCCATACATATGAATAAAAACCTAACAAATAATTATCACATGCCTCTTAAAGGAACATGAATGATGTAATATTCCTAACATATACCAAATATATAATTCTCAAAAAAATGGATATCAGTTTTATTAGGGTTTATTTTTTATGATAGGGTATTCAATTTTCTAATATGGGTTTGAATTTCTAATAATTTGTTCCATTTGCAAAAATAAACAAGAAGAAACTAGTCAATACGGGTCTTAATAGTTTTCTTAAAGATAAAATTCTCATTCTGTCATATATAACATAATTTTAGTGTCATTGAACAATATTGGTTTAATGTTATCAACATTATTCTAATTGCATTTTTACTATACTTTTAACATTGTGTTGGAATACAAGTGATCCCTTATTAGGAAATGTTTGGTCTAGTCACACATAGAAGCCTTTACTAATAGTTATAGTCTCCAAGAACATCATTGATATTTCAAACTTTTTCAAGTATTCTTTGACAAATTAGAAAGAATGTACATGACTTGATAATAGGTATCCTAGAAATTTTAACAACATAGATGATAAATTTATTAATTTTTATATCATTAGTAGCTTTAAAACTATTTCAACATTCATATGAATAAATTAAGTGGATCTTCTCATGTGACAAGTATAAAAAAGAGATTAAATCACTCATAAATAAAATTACATTTCTTAACCTTCACTCTTACTTTAGGAAAGAATACAAAAGTTCACGTCGAAATCTTGTTACTTATAGAAAATTATTGCTCTTTTTTTCAAAGTTACCTTAATGTCCTAAAACCATGAACTCTATTATAGAAAAAAACCCTTGTTCATACATGAATCATGGTAGACCGAAATTGAGGTAAATAAAATATCCTTGAACTTATAAATTTTTAAACACAACAATATTTGTTATTATCATTCTAATGCTTGAATTATTACTCTACTATGATTGGTGGGTTGTTTTTGTGTTGTATCAAATAAAATTTTATATTTTATATTTATGACTAATATAATAATCAATTAGTTTTGAGTCTAAGAATTCATGTAAATCCAAGTAAATTAACTAAGAATATAAAAATATTATTATTAATCAACAAGTTTTAGTACACTTACAAAAATTCATACAAACATAAAATATCAATTTTTAGGCTGACTTCATTTTATATTTATGACTAATATTATTGACTTCATGTGGGAGGACAATTTTAAATCCATGTAAATAAACTAAAAATATAAAAATTTAAATTTGCGTATTTAAGCTTACATTGTAATTAATTATTGGATTCATATGGAAGGATGAAACTTTAATTTCAAATAAAAGAATGGAGAATATATAATAATAAATGAATGTATGGTGAAAAAATGCTACATCCATTTTAAATAGTACTTCATACTAAATAATATAGTGTTAATTCAAAGTAAGTGGATGGAATTTTTATCATAATATTTAACTATAATATATTGAGAAAATATATTAATTACATCTTAATTAATTCCTAATAATAATATAAGTACATTGAACTTTATATTTTCATATACAATATTCAAACCAATCAAAGTGTCCAATTATACTTTATTTAAATTATTAAATTCTAATTTATTTCATATAGTTCAAATTTGCATACCCATGAAAATTTCCATTTTGTTGTGTGTATATTTATATTTAAATATATTGTATACACGAATAATTTCAAAGATTCAATACTAAATAAGTCACTGACCTATCCATCTGACACAATATTTTGATTGACAATAAATTTATTATATGGTAGAATTGTTTTAAGTTGTGTAAGTTTCTTTCTATAAATATTAATATAAAAAAATGTACATGGACATTGAATTCTATGGAATAAATTCTGAGCTCTTTGGATTAAATTTTCACCTTTTATGGTTATACCTAATGTGGAATGTGAATGCATTTTACATTATATGGAACCTAAATGACATCATTTATTTAATAAATACTAGTCCTAAATAACAATATACCTATAATGCACCTATTATTATACTATCTAATAAGATTGATCATTGCAACAAGTAAATAAATGTGTGACTACTCACCTTTACAAATGACTACCTTGAATGTTTCTTCTCAACTTACCAATTAAAATTTGAGCTAATTCCATTCACTATAGTAACCTTAAAATTTATTTGGTAATTTATAAGTACAAGTTGACATGCTTCTTCTAATTATGTAGACTAATTGAATGAGGAAGAATATCGCTTGTCAACAATTTAATACTATTTTTGAATTTAAGAACCATATGAGAAACTAAAACTACCTAGGTAAAAAATTGATCAATTAATAGAGGTAGTTGTCATAAATAAGGAAAAATAGAAAAGGAAGTATGAAAGGAGATAGAATACTACACACTTAACCATTTAGAAATTACAAAAGGAGACTTCTAAAAATTTTACAAGTAGGAAATGATTTAGGGATATTCACAAAGAATGGCAACATGAAGAGGAACAAGACAATAACCAAGGAACTTGAGATCAAAGTGGCAATCACATTGTAAGCTTATTTTTCAAGTAGGGTAAGTGCATGGAAATGAGATTAAAAATAGTGTCAAAAGTTACTAATTTTTTTTTAAATTTTTAAGTAAGCTAAAGTTGAAATTGGATGAGTAGTTTGAGATGTGTATGCTCAAAATTTGAAGATATGATACAAATAATGATTATATTATTCTAAATATAGTTTCTAAAATAGTAAATATTTTTACAAATGATTAAGATTAAGAAGATAAAACACTTATCATACACAAAAGTGTTTCTATTTTTTTTAATAAAATATAATATAGTGTATAGTGTGTGCCCCCTATTTTTAATATTAGAAACCTACTACAAAGATGATTTCATACAATATAGGAGTTTCTACTCTAACCAAAATGACACAATTGTATCAAAATAAAACTACAACAAATGATTAGTACAATAAAATTACGTCAAATATATAAGATCATAAATTTATAAAAATCCCATTCATTCCCAACAACATCCTTTTTTGTTGATATAGTTCATATAGTCACAGTCATAAATACCAATAGGAGGCTCAACCTCCTTCTCAAAAGCTACATCCCTAACCATTGGTTCACAACTATTTTTATTTATAGTCTTTATTATTCTTTTCTTGACTACATTTGAAATGATATTCAATTGATATAATTCTTTAATTTTTTTTAGATCATCTTCATTCAAATTATTTCTTCCAGTGGGATAAAATGAAATTTTTTTATCTCCCTTGTGTACAAGATTGAGATAAATTCTTTAATTAGGATTAAAAACCTATCCTATATATTAGGTATTATTAAAAGCCAATTGGTGAAAATATAACCATGAGTGAGTACTACAAGTTTTATTTTTTTGCACTTATTGAATATTCTTTCTTCTTTTTGTAATTTTTTAAAAGTGGTTGCCTCCTAAAATTTGTTAGGATTAAGGTGTCATCATTTGGATATGGTGTTGTAAACCATTGCATATAACAATTTATTATAATGTTGTAATTAAATAATTATTTAGTTGTAATGCACCTAGGTGATGTGGTTGATCACACTAGGTAATTATTTGGGGACCACATTATGTTGTATTGTAACATTGTATTATTATCTAATGTGTGGGAGACATGTGATAATAATTTAATATTGGAGAAATATTAAATAAAGTGAAAAATTAGTAACTAATATTAAATAAGGGATTAGTGGTTTAGTGTTCACATGGCTTTATCTCACCACTAGTTGTATTTGTGTGAGCTTGATTCTATATAATCAAATACATGTTTAGTTGTTAAGGTTTGCTAGGTGAGTGGGCTCTCATTATTGATTCTTTATGAGGAGTGCATATGTGAAGCATGGCATAGTATGTGTGGATTCATGCTTGGACACATGAGGATGCATTGAGAGGTTTGATGCTTTAGAGGTATTCATTGTAACTATTGTACTATGATGAATAATACGATGGAGTATGGATGATTTTGGAGGTTGGGTTTTTCCCTCTTGAGGGTTTTCCTAGGGTATATTTTGTGCTATCTTGTGGCTTTTCTATTTAATCTATGAATTATGGTTATTTGTATACATGTTTATCTCTCATGGGGTTATGTAGGAAATGGATTAAGATAGTTGGTTGAATGCAATATTTCCTAACAAGTGGTATCAGAGCTTTCATGGTTGATGGATTTTTGTTATAACCCTAGTTTGAGATTTTTACAAAGATGAATCCATGGCTATGCATGATAGATTAGAGGTATTAAAAGATATAGAACACATGTTGTAGGTGTTTGTATGTAGATTTGGGATTTTGGATTATCAAATTTTTTTGGGTTTATTGCAAATCTAAAGTTTTAAAATTTTGGATCAAAATGGTTTTCTTGGTTTGATTTTTCATATGAGGGTTTTGTAGGGAAAATTTCATGGATGACCTCTTGAGAAAAAAATGAACCTCACCATTGGATCAAGGAGGCCTGAGACATGAAAAATGACATAAAATTTTCCCCATTTTTGAGAGGTTGAAAAATTTGCAATTTTTTTAATCAAAGGCCTATTCGGTTGTACGACCTAGTTGGAGGAAAAAGAATATTAAAAGGGTTAAAAAAACTTGACTGAAAAAGCTTATTAAAGGGTTTTGAAAATTTTAAAAAAATGGGATGGTATGGGGTCAACCTGTTGCAAATGTACCTGGTCATGACTTTGTTTCAACCGTTGATGAAAGATTTTAATGAATTGCCATCCTTTAAAGTTCTTTGAATTATTTTAAAAATGAAAATGGTTGTATAAACTTTAAGGAAAATCCTTTTAATATATAAGTTTAAATTAAATCATTTAAACCATTTGCCCACCCGCCTGAGTCTCCATTAAAATTTTGATTTTAAAATATTAAAAGGAAAAATTTCCACATTTTAAAAATCTAGTTTTTAATATTTTCAAAAAATTAAATGCATTTTAATTGGGAGTGGTGTCAACCAAAAGTTTCCTATATAGTTAAATCAAACTTTTTTTTCAAACTTGCATAAATTTTGACCATGATGTCAGATTTTCAACATCTTTTACTTATTTGGAAAGCTAGGTTTGAGCACTACATCGTGGTATAGGTTTGGTTCCATGATTTTTCTATTTTGATTAATTTTTGGGGCCTGAAAGTCAGATGTTCTCAGTTGCACAATTTTGAGCATAACTTTTGCATATGGAATCATATTTTCAATTTCCAAGAGGCGTTGGAGAGAATTTGTGGAAAACTACATAGTGGTTCAAGATTGTTTATTAGTTTGTTATGCTAGAAGATTTTGGTACTTGTTTGATCAATTGTAGGAGCTTGAGATTTAGGGTGTGATTGTGTGAGCATATGGACAAGTTAAGAGGTGAAACCTTGAGAGAGTACAAGTTTTCATATGATATTTATGATGGTATATATGATTATCAATTTAGTGCTTCCTGGTATATGTTTACAATATTTTTTTAGAGTTGGACTTCCATGGTGATAGGCACACAGGTTGTCTTCAATTTTGAGGACATGGTTTGACATGAGTGGAGACTTGGAGTCTTGTATGGGTGATACTTGAGTGTAGGTACATCGATGGCTATGGTTATGATGTTATGGGTATGTAGGTACATTTATGTATTGGTACGACATGATTATGCATGTGGTTATGTGGTGGTGATATGATTTGCTATAATGATATTGTTTGTTAGAATTGGCTATGGCTGCCACCCAAGATCTATGGACCAAATGGAAAGCACAAGAAAGAGAGAAATGATATGACAAGAATAAACTGTATTCAATGTCATTAATATGATATGCAATACAATGATTGATCATTACAATGAGAGAGACCCCTTGGTTATATAGCCAAGGTGAGAACATAGAAGGGCATAAGATTATGACAAGTGTCATAATCTTATGACATGAGACAACTATGAAGAGTTATCACTCCACTTAAGGTGGAGAGATAATCACATGATGTGTCCACAAAAGGTGGAAAAGATGAGGTGATGACATGTCAAGTCCACCAAAAGTGGAAAATCTCCAACAACCTCCTATGTGGTCCCTAAGTAAACTTAACTAAGGTGTAATTATGACCTAGGACAAGGTACAAGACATTTAATTACACCAACACCCCCCCTTAAGTGCAACTTAGGGACAATGTACACAAATGCAAACAATGCAAGATGGGTCCCGGCTACTAGGCCATGTTAGGTACCCATGTACAAACAATGCAATCAATGTAATCTCTCACAAACAAGGAAAGGGAGAAAACCTCATGGGAAAAACTCCCCCTCAAAAGAGAGATGAAAAAAAGAAATTCTCTCAATGAAGAATGAGAAGGTAAAAACCCCATGTGAGGAAAAAGACCCCCCCATAAGAGAGAAGTAGAAGAGAAGCAAGGTAGCCCCCCCTCAATGTTGAGTCTCCTGCAATGATGGTAGAAGCTCGACATTGAATGCTGAAGATGATCCAATCTCGCCAAACAACGTTCCTCCCCTTGGGAAGAAACAAAACCAAGGATGTATGCAGGATATCATGAAGATGGATGATAGATGATGGTGTCTCTGAAGCATGCCCAAGTGTCTCCATGTCGATGCTGAAAACTGACACACTCCAATTAGGCGTTCTAGGCCACACTGCTGAAGAGGAAAACCCAACATCTAGTAGAGAAGAATGTAGAACATGATCCAAAGACAAAGAAGCATCCTCCAAATGTTGTCCAAAAGTATCCACACTCACGCCAATCTGAGAAGAATGATCATGTAGAGAATGAACAAGAGGGTCAAGGTGTTCCCTCATAACAACTGAAGAAGGTGCATCTTCATCAAAGAGAAGATGAATGCTATCAATGGTGTCCTCCAAATCCGAAAGATGAGACTCCATAAACAAGTCTGAAATACCTGTTAGGAAATCATCCAAAGTAACCATATCTGGAAGACTATGTATGTCCTGCTGCACTGAATCACTAGGAGCCAAAACTGTTGAATCGCAAGTATCATCAACTGCAACAGTAGATAGAGGAGATGAAGTACATGGCTCAAGGACTGGATCTGATGTGAGTATGCCCAAGTTCAAAAAGCCAAATGTCTCCTTAGAATCATAGTTGTGATCAACAGTCGAAGGAACAATGTCATCATTAGAAGCAAACTCTGCAAAGGAATACAACTGAGATGAATGATCAACAAACCCAGTAGCAATGATCTCTCGAGTCTCCAAGTCACGAATGATAACCGAATCAAGAGTGAAATCCACAGTTCTCTCATCTCCACCATGTGTAATCTGATAAATGGAAAGTAGATTGTTTATCAAATGAGGAACACACAAGACATCCTAAAAAGTGTTCTCCCTAATGCTAATAGATCCCTTCCCTGTTACACTCATGTATGTGTTGTTTCCCATCAAGATAGGAGACATAGAACAAGGTTGAAATGTAGAGAAGATAGTCTGTGAAGATTCCATATGATGAGATGCTCCTGAATCTAGAAGCCATCTCCTTGATCCTGGACTTGAATGAGCACAAAGAGCTTGTCCTTTATATCTTGATGTAGATGCTTGACCTTTGTCCTTTTTAGACTATTTTGAAGTAGAAGGAGAAGAAGATTTAGACATTCTAGAAGGAAAATCAATGTGATTCTTTTTTAGAAGATTTTTCAACTCATCAATATCCTTCTTATAACAATAATGTTCTTCATGTCCATCCTTCTTTCAATATGCTACAAAGAATGCCTTTGGGAGTGAGTTTAAGATTCCTTCCTTTGAAGATTTTTCTATGCAACTCACTAGGGAGCAAGATAAGCTTATTCAAATGGGTACTTTGAAGTCTTCAAAATCACATGCCTTGGTTGTAAAGGATGAGAAGTCTTCAAGTGGCAATGATACCATGTTAGAATTGGATATGGCTGCCACCCAAGATCTATGGACCAAATGGAAAGCACAAGAAAGAGAGAAATGATATGACAATAATAAACTATATTCAATGCCATTAATATGATATGCAGTACAATGATTGATCATTACAATGAGAGAGACCCCTTGGTTATATAGCCAAGGTGAGAACATAGAAGGGCATAAGATTATAACAATTGTCATAATCTTATGACATGAGACAACTATGAAGAGTTATCACTCCACTTAAGGTGGAGAGATAATCACATGATGTGTCCACAAAAGGTGGAAAAGATGAGGTGATGACATGTCAAGTCCACCAAAAGTGGAAAATCTCCAACAACCTTCTATGTGGTCCCTAAGTAAACTTAACTAAGGTGTAATTATGACCTAGGACAAGGTACAATACATTTAATTACACCAAAATTGTTCTTATCTTCTTAATGCTTGTATGGTTCATTGACTATGGTTACTCATTTTTGGACATGGTTGGAAAATCAAATTTTTGGTTTATTTGGTGTTTGAGTCTTGATGTCTATAGGATTATCTTATTTGATATTTCAATTTGTAGGTTACTAATGTGATTATGAGTTTTCATGTTTCAATGGTTGTATCTATGAGTTGTTGGAAACTTGCAGCCATTTAAAGACAACTTCCACATAACCCAAAAGAGAAATCTATGCAACTAAGTATTCAAAATCCACATGCAAGAGAATAGACAACATACACATGAAAATATGAGACAAGATATACCTTGGGAAAACTCTCAAGACGGAAAAAACTCAACCTCCAAAAGCATACATCTCTCATGTATTATTCAATAATAAATATTACAATACATCTTTAGAGTCTCCAAGAACACCATTGAAGAAATAACCCCTCTCCAAGAAATCCATGTGAACAATCATGCAACCACACATTCCATGCCATGCTTCAAACCCTCAAAAATGCTAACCAAAGCTAACATGAAAAATCTCCTTCTCTAAACAGCTACCCTTGTGGCTGTTTTTATAGAAACAAGCTCCCACAAAACCACCAAGTGGTATTACACAAAACCATGTGATTACAAAACTATGTCCCCATATTTAATATTGGGTACTTTATTTATTTATTTTCCCCAATATTAAATAATTACATTTTTACAACTTCAACTTATGTCCTAATGTTACATACATCATAAAGTGGCCCCAAGAATAATTACATTAAATACATTATGAAAGGTGTACAACACACCTTTTCCTAACATTCTCCCACTTTTTGTATACATTTCATAAGGGGAACAAGTAACCTCAAAACATGAATCAAATGAACAATCCATAGAGCCACATATACCATCATGGAATCAAAGTACTCCATGTGCTCCATCAAGATACCTACAACAAGAATCAAAGTGACCACCATCTCAAGCATAATTCTCTCATACTCCATCATGCCAATGCACAAAGATAAGAATCCATCCAATAGATAAGTCACATGATCTATCACAATGAAGCATAAGTCCTACCTCAACTGATATCCCAAACACATACACTCAATCCAAAGGTAACAATATGCACTAATAGTTGTCAAGATACACAAACCCATAGCTGAAACAACACCCACAAAAAGTGATAATACATCCACCTATCCATACATCCATGGTATACAAACCATAGTAAACTCATACCATAACATATACACCCATAAACTGCAATCATAAACTCCATGTGCAAAACCTATCAAAGAATGACATACACATCCAAGAACTCCCACTACATGGGTAATGAAAATATAAAAAATATCAACGCATACCAAGTCTATCAATAGCATCATATGAAAAGTGTAAACAAAATCATTTAGAACCAAGGAATCATCCACAATGATATGCAAACCTATAAGAGAAACTCTCACCACAAGTCTCCATAGCTCTCCCAAGTTCTCCATATCGAACAAAGGAAAAAGTTAAAGGAACCTCCATGTAATCACCCAAGAACATAAGTGAAAACACATGACCACAAGATAGTGATCACAATAGCTCCAACCAAACCTCAAAGCAGTGTAATGTGAAACTGAACATCTAAGAAAATAACCAAGACTAAAGAGAGAACCATTGCACATCATATACCTATAGAAAATCCTTCTACATACATCTCTAAATGCCAACTATGTCAAGTATGATTTCCTCCACAACACTCCAAAAGAAAATCCATAACAACACCCAACCATTCAATCACCAAGATCAAACATAACATATGTATCATGTAATCAACATGGATGTAAGCCTCTCAAGCTAAAGAAGATCAAACTAAATCCATTCCCAATTCATAAGAAAATAATCCCAATACATCTCCTAAACTCAAAATCAATGAATGCAATCACAATGAATAAGGAGATATACATGGAAACACTCCTCAAATGAACCCTCCATAACCATATATTCATAGCTCAAGATCCATATGCATGAGAAGATAAAGCATAAAAATAAAGCACCTGAAAGAAACAATGGGAGATACCTCTAGAGTGAATCCACCAAGTAGACCAAGAGTGGGGTAATGAGAATGCTCCTCCAAGACTTCCAAGTCATCATGAATCATCCAAGAACACTCTCCTCATAGGTCCATGTTGAACTCATGTCCAACCAAGGTGTAGGCTCCTCAGACTTCCTATTGAAAACTCATCAAGAGGAACCATCTCAACATATGTCTCTAATAACAAAAGAAATCAAGCCTCACCTATGTCTCCAAGTATCCATGAGTACCTGTAACCAACCAATCCATGCCAAACTCAAAAAGCAACATAGCACCATCATGAAGTAATCAAGCAAATGATCAATGTACCTAATACTAAGAGAACAAACCAAGATCAAAGTCATATATCTAATCGTGAATTAGGAACACAACCATGACATCTTGATCTCACACCTCCTCATAGGAGATCACATACAACAATGCATATATCATGGTCTCAATAGAATGAGTACCATGCCAAAACTCTAACATGTGATAAAGAGTAAACCATGATATAATAGCATAAAACTCTAACCAAGAAACAACATTTCTAATTAATAAGAATATAACCATCCCTTGTCAATAAAACCAAAGATGTCAATGAACCCACACTGCATAGAATTAGAATCCAAAAGTCCATCCATGACATCAACAAACACTATAGAAGAACATCCACCATTAAATGGTGAATCCACATCACTGCCAAAAACTCCCACTAAACTATGATATCAAGTCACACATGGCATCATGACTACCACCATCTCCATGAAGATCATTTAGGTCTACACACACAACTGAACTATTAGTAACTTAAGAAGTAGAACCAAAATCTCTAAGCCAAGAAGATACCTACAACTGCCAAGCCATCATAAACATATTCAACACCACCAATCCATCATTGTCAAAAAAATCCCATTGAAAAGTGTAATCAATTTATCCATGACATCATGATAACAATCTCCTCATGAAGATCAACCAAAAGGCCCTCACACAATCAAACAACTCAAATGTAACAAGAACTACCAAAAGGAAAAGTAAAACCATGATCCTCATACCAAGAAGATACACCACCACAACCTAAAATAAGATCAAATCCAATACCACCACAATGCACTTGTATAAACCATCATGACATTCCAAAATTTCTTCATGAAACTAAGAAGAAATTTTATGTTGGATTCATCTAAGAAATTATTCCAATGGACTATAGTCAAAATAGTCCTATATTATTAAAATGTAAGTTGATTTGACCATCTATAGTAAAATTTGATGAGTATGAATTTTTACATGCAAATACAAGATAATTTTTATTAGAGACAAATGAGTCATATGTTTCTCCTCTTCAAATTAACTAATCATTTCTAATTGATGCTGTAAGAATCCCAGGATGTTTGTATGTCATTCAAACATAGTCTCATTCAAAACAAAAATTCATGGAAGTTGTTGATATAAAGCTTGATGGGCAATACATTAATTTACAAGAAACATTCAAAGAAGTGGATAAAGACGATGATGGATTGTTTGAAGAAGACATTTTGATTACCAATGAATAGATTGGGAGAGAGATTGCATTGCATGTCACATATGAGGATGAGGAAGAAAATCAAGTAGATGTAGAAATGAATGATCAAGTTTTTGATCTTGTTAGAAATGTAGATGATTATGATGGTGTTTTGTCACCTTAAGAATTTAGCTTGTCACCTAAACTTTGGTTATATGTATGGTGTAATTTACTATTGAATGTAATAAAGATCTGAGTATAGGTATGCTTATTCACTATTTTTTTACTGATACATTTTTTAATGTAATCATCATTATTCTATTGGTACATTGTATATAAAACCTAAGATGTTCACTGGATATTTGAAGTGCATTTAAAGTTAAGTTCTATTGTTCTTCTTAGTTTTCTTAGTTTGGTTGAAAATTTGAAATTAATTTTTTTCAGTTAGAATATAATTTATTGTATGTCCTATATGTTTTCTAGATGCAAACATATAATGAACATCTATGATTTAATAATATATATAGATATCTTAACATTAGGTGAACTAAGCCTCCTCATTACAAACAAATAAATGGTCTCTTCGGTTTGATTGTCACTGAAAACTAAAACTGAGAGACTATAAAATTAGAAAATTGTTCAATCTTTTCAATAAAATGATATCTAAAATACTACATTCATAATAAAATCCAATACTGCACTAAGGAAACAATCAATAGAGGTATGCACAGGATGGCAAGACATATAGGTCAATGTAAAAATGCTTAACCAAATATGAATACCGTGGGATGGCGATGAGAACATGTTAACAACTAAAGTAAACTGAAGCCCCGCAAGGGGTAAATAGTGCCACTACTATATGGTGGTGAACAATCACTCAAACACTAGAGCTAACCTGTTGTGTTGTGGGAGTCCAAAGGGGTGTACATGGGGTGGCAGTATGACTAACCCTACCATACCGCTACCCCAAAATAGTCTTGATATGAAAGAGAAATATGGCGGTGAATAGTCACTCAACTACTATAATTAACCCTTTGTCCCATGAGACTCCAAATGGGTGTGCACGGGGTGGCAGTACAACTAACACTACCCCACAACAGTCTTGAAATGATCGAGCGGTACTGTGGTATTGTATAGGAGTGAATTTGTACCCCTTAAGAAAATTCCCCTTTCAGATACCCTCACCTTAGAAAATCCAATTCAAAGGAAAAATTCCACATCACCTACCTATCTTCCATCCACTTGGTGTTTTTCTTGTGTGTTAATGAGAATATTTTTTGAGGATGCAAGCACGACGTGTGGACGTCTTCGTAGCATGCTATCATCCCTAACATATTCTTGCATTTGAAGTTGGCAGAGGCATTACACACCTGATTGGGGTCAAATTGTAACATCCCTCTTTGACCAACCAACCTGAAAATGGCTTATTCCTTCTCATCCAACCTTCAAAAATATTCTTCTTCATTCATTCATTTCATCCTCTACACATTCAATCACTTCACACTTCACACTCTCAATCAACATTCTAGCATTTCATTATGAACATTGTAGTAGCATTGACACTCCATCAACTCCCAATTTCAAGTGTGATGCATCCATAGAAGTTTGGGTTTCGAGTCTTGTGAGACCTCCCTTCATCACCACTGCGGCTATGGTGACTTTTCCAAGTCCATACCTTGCTCTCTCCCTCTATTGGCTAGTGAACTTTTGGGTGGAGGTGGTAATGTTTCACTCCTCTCCTTTGTGATTTGATAGAGTAGCATAGTATTGTTTTGTAGTGTTCAACAATCTTTAATTTCTACTTTCTTTATCACATATTCTACTATGTTTCTTTCTAGTTTTCCATGGAGGTGGAAACACCAAAATGAGGGTTTAACTAAGGTAGACCCATATATAGCCCTGACAATTTTCCCCTTATTTGTTGTGTGTAGGTGGATGTACATGTGGAGCTAGCCGATGAAATAACACTTTTGTGAGATTATTTTCATCACCCTAGCTTTCATTTACTTGCTTTATCATTTTTGTCTTTATTTTCTATACTTTCTCATTTTTTTCTCTCAAAATCAACTAGCTAGGCTATTAGTAAGTTTTTAGGCAGTCTTTACTGTACTTCATATTTATTGGCCATATAGATTCTAGCATGCCAAAGAGATTCCAACATGTCGTACTCTCATCCTAGAACTACATTGACATCCTCAAACAAATATTTTTCTGAGGTGTAGTACTGACTCCAGAAACTAGCTCACCTAGCCCAAACCTAAACTTTGTGTATGTAGGGTGACAAAACCATTTCAAAGTGCTCTTCATTCTCAATCCTCAACCCATTAGAGTGAGTTAAGTTAGGGAAACCCTCCGCTCTTGACTCTCTGTGACCTAGAGCTTTGACATGGTTGGTTCCCCTCTCTTACATTTTTGGTGAAAGAAACATCTGCTCATTAATCTATGTTGATACTTTTCCCTTGTACCTTGTGATTGTTGTAATCATAAATGTTGTGAAATTTTATGAGTATCACAACCCAATTCTTGAATTTTAGGTATGTTGTTAGGAGAAGTGTATGACACCCATTGATAGAGAGGACAAAGGTCACTTCTAGCTTCACCTTTAGTTTTCCCACTAGTTTAACTAATGAGTTTACTACTGGTTTTCCTCAAAATTATGCTAACAAGATGAGTTTCATGGAAGAGACCACTCATGTGCCTACTCCTCCCGCATCCCCTATGACTTCATCCATAGATGAGAGCGACGTGATGTTCATTCTTGCAGAAAACCTTATGGCATTAGATAATAGATTACTATACCTTGTAAACCATTTAGAGAAAGCACCAAACATGGTGAGAGCCACTAGGATTGCATGTGAGGTGAGACAATTTCTAGGAGAAGATCAAATAGGCATAGAATTTCTATGTGGCCTTGTCAATCTAACTAAAGCTTATGTCCCATCATATAGCCCTAGATAAAGTACCACCCGAGGATGAGTGCTTGATGAAAGAAAATTAGGTGTCTTGATACCCACTACATCCATATGCGTGACTGAAACAAGGCCCTTGATCAGCGTCTCTTCTTCTCCTCAAGGGCCTCACATTCTCAAGGTGATCAAAACACCCCTTGGGTTCAATTTCACCACTCCTACTACCCCTAGTGGAAAAGGCTCTGGTGGAATGGGTGGTGGTGGCTTTGGTAGCAGAGGTGGCACTGATGGAGGTGGCACTAGTAGAGGTGTCTTTGGTGAAGGTGATGGAGGTGGCTTCGATGGAAGCCCTAATAGTGGTGCCAGTGGCTCCAACAGAGGTCATAGTGGTGGCTTCAGAGGTGGTTATAGTGGTGGTGGTTCTAGAAGTTCCACTGGTCCTTTGTCCTTTACTAACCCTATTTTGAATGCCCTACTTCAGAATATAGGTTGAATGTAGAACCAACTAGAAAGTCTCCCCCAGGAATCTTCCCAACCTATCTTTCAACTCTTCTTCTAACATAGCCCATTTTCAGTGACAATATTAAGCATTCCCTTCCCACAAGGAATGGAGATTCCCAAATTTAAAAAGTATGGCAGTAAAGGGGACTCATAAACATGTGTGTCTAACTTTAATGCCATGTGTACAAAACTCTTTCATCATGATGCATTGATGGAAAAAATATTTCCTCAATCTCTTAAGTATACAACACTTGAATGGTATTGTTCCTTTCCCAACAACTCTATTTTCTCATTTGATCAACTTGTAAATTAGTTTCTCTGACAGTTCCAAGCCAATATTGGACCGAAGATGACCTTTTCGAATCTTGTCCAATTCAAGCAAGGGGTAATGAGAAGATAAATAATTTCATAGCATAATATCAAGCACACTTTTCATATATCTCATACCCACTGCTCGATTTTTACATGCAAAAGGTGTTCATAGGGAATCTATAGAGACCATGGTAGGAAAAAATTTCCCTTATGAAATACCCTTCCTTCACGCATTTATGTGTTACATTACGAGAATATCAACAAGCGTAGTTTAGTTCAAGGGATCTTCCTCACATTCCTATTTAGAGGGAAATTCTATTGTATTGATCTTTGGAGAAGGAAAGGATGTTGTGAATGTAGTAGCTACAATGAATGATAATGGCCTCAGATGCAACAGAAATTTTACAAAATTAGCATAATCTTATTCTTCCATATTGCAGAATTTGTTGAAGGATAAGTTCATAACCTTGGAGAACCCTAGACCTCTAAAGGAACCCTACCATGATTGGTATGATCCAAATGCATTTTATTAGTACCATCGAGTCAAAAGACATGATACCAAACATTGTATGCAAATGTGTCACAAGATACAAGACCGCATTGAGGATGGTACTATATGTCTCGATGGGAGTAAACAAAATCAAAATGAATCAGTGGAAAAAGAAAATAGTGAATTTTTGATATACATAGACCCATTTTCATCTCATTCTCCTAACTTAATTATTGATCCCTCTAATTCTACCACTCAACCCTTAGGGTATGTGAATATGGTCATGGTTACTCCTTCCTCATAGCCTATGACTGGCTCGCTAGATTTGACATTCACCTCATAGAAAATTCCCTTGAACAACAAGCACTCTCCCCTCTACATTGCTGCTCATCCCAATGGGAACATTGTGATAGGGGTCTTAGTTGACCCTGTGAGTTGAGTGAATTTCACTATGGAGGAGATATTATGGCTGAATTCAATGTAGGAGTATGAAGAAACAAATTTTACCATCCGTATCCATGATCAACTTTCTCTCAATTCATATGGCTCAATAACTCTATCAATCCTAGTTGGACCTAGGGTCATAGACAACCTTTGATGTTATTTCAAAATCATATTTTTTTTAGTGTGAATTTAGGCATACCTTGGCTAGCTTTCATGAATGAAATCAATTTCTTCATTCATGATTGTTTGAAATTATTTCACAAAGATGTTGTGCATATGGCGCATGACACTGGATACCAACCCTTGGTGTCTCATGGGGGCTACTCATTAGAAAATTTCTGGCTTGCCTCATTCAGTCTGCTTCCCCCAAGAATGTTCCTACTTTACTAAAATTATGTGAAGCATGAGACTAGGGGAAAAGGAAAACCAAATTTGATCCTACTTGTAGTACAACAATGAGTTGCATCCTCTCCTTGAAAGGGAAAGGAGAGGCCTGCCCATCCTTAGGGTGTCTCTTCTCCTCTTTCCAAAGAAGAGTTTTGGATGAATACTCCTAGCTTTTATATGAGAAGTATGATGGTGTCAGCTTGTTACAAAGCTAAGATTAGGATGTCATACCTCTATACTGTGCCTCTTGGACCTTGGAACTACCTGTACAATAGAAGAAAGTGTCTTTGCAGGGAATCCTCTATGTCTCAATGTCTGTGGTCTCCCACCGATCCTAATCCTAAAGTAGTGAATGGGAAGAGGCCCGCCACCAAGGCACTAGATCCAACTCCCCCCATTGTTCCTCAATCACTTCCTCTTGCTCCCATTCAAGAGTCTATTCCTTCATAAAAAATGATTGTGATGGAAACCTCTATGGCTAAGAAAGAACCTTCTATCCCCTCATAGCTCTCGATCTCTAGCTCAAAGAGTCATAGAAACTGCCTTGTGCACAAACTCAAGTGTCGGTGAAAGGATCTGGTGGTTGAACAGGCTGCTTTGAAGAGGAGATGACAACCTATTCTTCAGGGCCTCCTACTATGTCCTCCTCTCTCCTCCCCTTTGCTTATGTTCAATCGTGTTTAGTCTTGCTTCTAGCTCCTACTATGAGTGTGAGTGTGCATGATCCTAAAAAAGGTGCATGTGTTTATCACTCCTTTGGTTGAGTTGCCCATGTTGATGTCAATTCCAAACATCCCAACATTCCCTAAACTCGTGGACATGTCGAATACCTTAGTGGTGTCCACTACAATTTTATCCTGCTCCTCTACACCTTTTACCTCATCTATGGGGAGTTCACACCCCCCAATGAAGTAGAAAGAAGAGGTTGGACCTTCCAACAATGGAGGGCATAAGAAGATCTCAACTTCTCGAAAGGATGGTCTTGCACTAGCTTGTTCCATTCTAGTGACAGAGTAAGCTTTAGCTTCCGTTGAGTTTGTCACTTCTCCCAAGTCACTCAGTGAGGCAAGCGGTGAGTCTCAGGTGCCATCCTCCCCATCTGTTGAGGTATGAAATGGAACTCCTATAGAGTTCATGTTCAACTCTCTGGATGAGGTCTTGACCTTGTCAACTATATTCACAAAATCACTAACCATAGCTCCACAAGAGCTAAGTGGAGAAGACCTTGTGGGGGCTTCTTCCTTATCCCTTGTTGTCAGAGGGTCAAAAGCTCCTCCCCTTAATATTCCACCATTGTAGGCTCATCCTCCTTTCCTTTATAATGATATAGATTGGGAAGTGAACGATCTTTTCGTTGATGAGTGTTATGGGGAGGCCTCTTCTTTATCTTTAGATTAGATGTGTGTGTGTTGTGATGTGTTCCCTCGTGCTTATGTTATGTGTTCCTAGATGACCCTTGTCACCCTTTCTGGTGCTTGGATATAGGAGTAATTTTGTGTCCTAAACCTTCTTCTATTTGTATCATCATTCTTCCTCTATTATGTGTTTTGACTTTCTACAAATTGGGGATGATGTAAAGCATTGGGGGAATTTAGGCTTCCCTTCCATGTTGATCCATATTTATTTTTTACTTTTTATTGTCGTGCATTCTTCACATGGTATGATATAGTAGGGATTTGATGATAATTCATCCATATACTACTATTATACTTGTATATATATATATACATATTTATGAGTAGCTTTGAACCAAAAACATCATATCACCCTTGTGTTTCCTATTTGTTATGCTTATTTTTCTATTTTTCTCTTTTCTTATATCTATCTCTTCTTTGCTTGAGTTTTCCCTCACATGTGTGACAATGCCATTTATATGATATTTTTATTTTTAGAAAACACATTTGTAGCCAATGAATCTTTTCTCGAAAATCCTTACAAATCTTTTTTCAAAAATTGCATTCTCAACTTGGACCCCTAACATAATGTGTTTTCTTCATCATGGGTTTCCAAAGAAAGAACTTGAGAAATTTACTCCAAGGTGGGAGAAATTTTTTCCTATGGGAGAAGCTTTGACCTTCTCCTCATGAGGGGGCATTTTCTTCCTTTTGATTTACTTGATGAAGTGAACATATTTCAAAAGGATTCCTTGATGATGAATTGATTTGAGAAAAAATGTCTCTGTTATACTTTCAAATAATGTGTCCCTTGAGTGCACCCCTCTTCTTTTAAGGGTTCCCAAGAGACCCCTTGGAAATCCTTACAATGTGTTCATGTTCTACACGACTTTCTACTTGTTACCTTACATGGCTTCTTTGTTTTCTGATATTTTTTATCTAGGGGGTATGTGTAGGGTCATGATGGGCCAAAAAGTGGCAATATGATGGGTATGTGGCTGACAACTTTTTTTTTACTCAAAATTGATGAAACAAAAAGGGTTTTTAAAGTAGATTCATAGCTTTCCACCAATATAAATTATTCTTTACTTTGAATTTAATAAATAAATATTATTCATTTTCTATTCAAATTACGACTAAAGTCCTGATTGATAGGTTGATTGAAAAGCATTTATAATTTCAAATGGTATCACATTTTTTGAATCCAAAACATGCATCACATTCTATGCTTCCCATACTATAGGATTAAAAAAAGAAAAAAATAATTTCATGAAGTTTTGACCAAGTTAAGGTGTTCAGACATACAAGTTTTTTATATTTTTAAAAGTTGTAATAAAAAATTCATAATTAATTATTTACTTGGAAAAAAATACAAAAAAATATGCATCACATCAATACATGAGTCCTCTACTCATATCTAAAATCTTATAAAAAAATATTATCATTTTATTGTTAGGGTGGTCAGACAAACACCTACTTTTTTTCCTTGAAATTTAAGTACTACGATTATTAAAATTTCAAATTTTCACCAAATAGATTTTTTTTTTAAAACAAACCTAGTAGTTTAGAAACTACATTTAATTTTCTATAGATCCTATTCTTACATATTTTTTAGATAATATAGATAACTTATTCAATTTTTTATGTCAAGTTGCCTAACTTTAATTTTTTTGAATTTTTTGCCACTTAAGGGCCTATTTTTTCCATGATGATCCTACACATACCCATGGATTAACATGTCACTTTACAAGTGTTCCTATAAAGCAAATTTCTAGTCTAAATTTGTAGAGTCCTCTTACATTAGGCATCCTTCATGAGAGAGAACTTGGGGGTTTCCTTCTTGCAGGTCTGTAGGCTTATAAGGTGCTTACTTCATTGGGTTTCCTTCATGAGAGAACTTGGGGGTTGCCTTCTTGTAGGTCTATGGGCATGTGAGATAGTTACATCCTACAAGATTTATCCATCATTGGTTTGATGGCCTTCAGTGTACTACAACTTCGTAGTTCTATGGGGATATGGAGCCCTTTTATTCAAAACTCCCCAATGAGAGTACCTATGGATTCCTTTACCTACCCTACACTTTCGAGTTCTCTAGATCGTGGTATTCTTCATCAATGGTTTAGGTATACATCTCTATCTCTAACACTTTGATCTAATTTATTGAGCACTCATCAATAATCATGCTCACTAAAGTGGGGGAAAAATGTATAGGATAAAATTTGCACCCATTAAGAAAATTCCCCTTTCACATACCCTCACCTTAGAAAATCAAATCCAAAGGAAAAATTTAACATCACCTACCTTCCTTCCATCCACTTGGAATTTTTCCTATGTCGGTGAGAGAATATTTGTCAGGGATGCAAGTGTGACACAAGGATGTCTGTGCAACATGCTACCATCCCTAATGGATTCCTATGTCTAAAGTTGGTAGAGGCATTACACACCTGATTGGGGTCAAATTGTAACATCCCTCTTTGACCAACCAACTCAAAAATGGCTTATTCCTTCTCATCCCACCTTCAAAAAAATTCTTCATTCATTCATTTCATCCTCTACACATTCAATCACTTCACACTTCACACTCTCAACTAGCATTTGAGGATTTTGTTGTGAACATTTCCACAACATTGACACTCCATGAACTCCAAATTGCAAGTGCGAGAAATCCATAGAAGTGTGGGCTTGGAGACTTGTGAGGCCTCTCTTCATCGATGTTGCAGTTGTGGTGACTTTGTCAAGTCCATAAATTTGCTTTCTCCCTCCATTGGCTAGTGAGATTTTGGGTGTAGGTGGTAATGCTTCACTCATCTCCTTTTTGATTTGATAGAGTAGCTATGAGCACCCCTAAATCTGAAAATTGCTAAACTTCCATACTCATTATCAATGGGTTAGTTCATGCAAATACAAACCTACAAATACTCCTATGAAATAATGCACCATACTTCATGAGAAAAAAGAAATAACAACATAAACCAAAAAAGCTTACAGAAGCATAATGCACACCTATTCCATAGTGGATTGGTGTCACTTTGTTGTGAAAAGTGACCCTTTCCCAACCCTTGACAAGCCAATGATGAAAATGCAATGAAGTGGACAAAATTAGCTCTTAATATGAAGAGTAACTTTGCATGAACATTGTGGATTGTGGATGATCAAAGTGAAGGATAACCTCTCCATTTATAGAAGAGTTTGATGAGAGAAGAATCAAATGGGATGAATGTGGGATAAAAACCCAACCAATAAGAAGGAGCCACTTGTCAAGATATGGATGGATGAAGGATGTGCACATTTTGATGAATGTGCCCATAAATGCATAAATTTGAAATTTAAAAATGTTGAAATGACAAGGTGGAGGGAGAGTCAAATGGAGTAATGGCAACTTGGATCAATGTAAAATTACTTATAAGATGAAATAAATTCCTTGTTGGAAGGACTCATCCCACTTGGAGGGAGATTTGAAATGGAGGAATATTCCACTTTTATGTCATGTTGATGGAAATTAGAAGATTTAATAAATCAATTAAATGATTTATTTGTGCAAGTGGTAAAAGCTAGAGGATGTGACATGAGATTGGATTAAATTAATCAAGATTTGATTAACTTAAGTGAAGATTAGGTGATTTAAATTTTTGACTTAGATTTATGGATTAAAATAAATCAAAAGGAGATTGAAAATGATTTAGACTTAGTTAAATAAATATTTTTATTTATTTAACTAAAGGGGATGATGTTAGTGTTAAAGATGAATTTATTTAATTTAAATGGGGGACTTTAGAGATTAATCAAATAAAATTGATTTATTTGATGAATGGATGAATATGACCTAATTAAATGCATGATGCCAATTTTGCATGTCTACAGTAGCATAGTATTTTTTGTACAGTGTTCAACAATCTTTCCTTTCTACTTTCTTTATCACATATTCTACTCTATTTATTTTTGGCTATTCATGGAGGTGGAAACACCAAAATGGAGATCTAACTTAGGCAAACCCTTATATAGCCCCAACAATTTTCTCCTTGCTTGGGTGTAGGTGGATGTACACATGGAGCTAGCTGGCGAACTAGTACTTTTGTGAGATTATCTTTGTCACCCTAGCTTTTATTTACTTTCTTTATCATCTCCATCTTTATTTTTTGTACTTTCTCATTCTATTTTTCTCATCAAAATCAACTACCTAGGATGTTAGTACATTTTTAGGTAGTTTTTATTGTACTTCCTATTTATGGTTATATGGATGTCAGCATGCCAGAGAGATGCCAGTGTGCCACACTGTCATCTTAGAACTATACTAAAGTCCTCAAATAGAGTGTTGTCTGAGGTGTAGTAATAACTTCATAACTAGCTCACCTAGCCCAAATGTGAACTTTGGGTCTATAGGGTGATAAAAGAATTTGATAGTTCTCTTCATTCTTGATCCTCATCTCTTTAGAGTGAGGTAAGTTAGGGCATCCCTCTACTCTCAACTCTCCATGATGTAGAGCCTTGATGTGGTTGGTCCCCCTCTCTTACAAACCTATAAGTAGTCAAAGCATTTAATGATTTCACCATTCAATTTCCCAAGATCAAAGGCGTGTATTCAAACTTGAAATATGGGTAGATTCTAAAATATTTTGTGTGAATTGACATTAATAGTGAGTTTATTAAGCTCAACAACAAATATTACTTGGGTCTCGATGACATTTTTGCAATCATTCAGATAGCTTAGTGTACCTGAGGCAGGGGAGTTCAAGCAGGAAGACTAGATGCAACTATTATTTCACTAGGTAAGTTCACAAAAACCCTTTGTAGCAAGTGTATAAGAATTGAATTTCCTTCTACAAGTAGACACTTAAAAAAATCAAGTAGGAGTAAATTCTTTATCATGCCACCAAAAAGAAATCAACTTATGAGTAAAAAGGAAGAGTTCATAGTTTCTAAATCAAAGAAGAGGTCCCTAAAACACTCAATTTTAGATGTGTTATCTAATTCTATAGATAAAGGATTCAAAAAGGTGTTTAAAGATACAAACCATGGATGTAGAGACCCAATTATCCCTATCTCAGGGTGGAATATGTTTTGGTACTTCTATGAAAAAAGAGATGACAAGATTCCAATTTCAAATCCTTGGACCTTAGATTTGGTCAAATTGATAGCCCCAAATGTCTTCATATATGTTGAATTTATTAAAGTATTGGAAAAATATTATCACCCGGCTACTAGGGCTATAAGAATGTAGATGGTTCACCATTAGTGGTGCTAACTAAAGAAGCAATTATAGTGTGTTTTATGTTAAACAAGAAAGCTATCACTAATATCGATTTGGAAGAAGTGAGGAGGATTATAGGAGATTGAGAAAAACCTACACGAGAGATGAACTTCCTTTACACATGAAAAGGGGTGTAAACAATAGGAGAATACCTATCTCCCCCTCCCAAATTGAGTCATTTTCCATAGAAGACTTCCATGTATATTTCAAAATAATTTATTTTACTTTGTGCCAAGTGCTTGGAATAGATGCTAAAGAGAGGATGCCAACCTATCTCATGATGATGGAAATGAAGATACAAAATCCTAAAGTCAACATTGAGTATGAATTTTTTGTTGAACTTGAGAAAGGGCTACATGAGGGATTTTTACAAGTAAGAGAGAACTTAGCTCCCATCACTTTCAGGAAATACTCTTTACTCCATCATTTAATACTATACCAAAATAGAAATAGATGGACTAAAATAATGTGTTTGGGAATGACTGATGAAGAAGGGAATAGGTTGCCTATACAAAATTGGTGTTACATCTAGGATAATAGATGTAGAAATAATGATTATGTAATATTTCATGATTATTTCATAATAAATGTCATGGCTACTCTTGGTCATATCTCACCAAGATTTCCTAATAAAATTATGCAAGTATTAAGACCTTTAGCATTGAAGCCAAAGCAGGGACACACTCACAATTTCAGTGACTGGTTCTTCTTAGTAGACCAAATAGTAATAAGGGTCTATGGGTTTCCTCAAGCCCCACATGTTTTACCTAAAAAAAATTTGTATTCTAATTATATTGTTAGAGTTTATATGGAAAATGTTATGGATGGAGTAGGATGTTATGAAAAGATAGAAAAAAGGGGGCATTCCTCCTTCAGCTAACTGAATGTGAGGAGCTATCTGTAGGGTTTGACACTCTTGAAGAACTAATAAAATATTTGAAGATGGGATATTAATTGAATTCATGAGGAGAAAGGTTCTTTGATCCTAAAGGGAATATTCATTTTATAAAGCATACACTTCTCGCTAAAGCTGGGATTACCTATGCAATGGATTACAAAGATGTAATAAGAAATTGCGTTACACCTAATGAAGTTTTTGAGAGGAAGAGTAAGTGGGAAATCATAAAGAGGCTTCAGGAGGAGAAGAAGAAAAGGGACAGTGGATTCCAAGGATTCTGTGTTGAAGAAAGGGATCCTATCAAAAGGATGAACATAATAATTGACGACTTTGAAAGAAAATATGTTGAACTAGAAAAGAAACCTAAGGGTTAGTCTTCAAAACCCTCCAAGCTTCCCATCAAACCAAGCAGTATTGTAATCACAGAGCCCCTACTAGACACTGCCACAATACAATCAGAAGCATACCCTGAGCAACCAAGTCCTAAAAGGTAGAAGACACATGGAGTGCCCCTCTTTGTGGCATGTGAAATAAGTGAAGGAGTAGGGGATACTAAAGAGGTAGTAGATGTATTTTTGAATTTTAAAGATGATGAAGTTGATCAATCACAACCTAAGATTGCAACTAATTCTCACAAACCAAAATAAAGAGTGGATGTACATGGGCATATTGATCAAGAAGTACATCATGATGAAAGGGTGACTATTGACCTTAGATTTATTGAAGATGACGAATTTATTCAAAATCCCAAGTTTAAGGATTTTTGGTTTAAGATGAAAGTGAAATAATTTGAGGAGAGAATCCAAATTAATAAGATGGTCATTGAGGCATCACAACATGACCAGATTGTTGCCCAAACTTTTGAACAACTTAGGATTAATGAAATGATTGTTATCCCCCAAGAAGTAAGAAAATTGGTCTTAGAAAGTAATATACTAATTATTCGTACGATGGAGTTAAAAATGATATTCTTATTGGATCAAGTAAGAAGCAAAGAAAGTCCCATGTTGGTTTATGAATTTAGTTTAGATGAGGGAATGCATGTCACAGATAACAATCCAAGACTTGAAACCCTAGCCTTTTGGACAAAGCAAAAAAGAACACAAAAACTAAGATTGCTATATGTTGTAAAAGAAATGAGAGGGACTACCATGGTCAAGAAAGTTCAAGACACATTATCATTGTAGGTAGCTACTATTAAAATGAACTCGATAATCTTTATTAGGGATGTGGTTAAAGCTATGGAGCTTAGATTGATAGAATATGAGAAAGCACCGACTGATTTGAATGATGAAGTGCATAGGTTATTCATTGAAAAATGTGAAATTGAAAGTGTATTTAAAGGGAGAAGGTCCCTCCAAAAGAAAAAAATTAATAGTATACCAACCCTTGTCATCTGAACTGATATAGGTGTAATCACTATTGAACAAGTAAATGTGCTAAAACAAGAAATTGAGAAGTTGAAAAAGACTAATGAAGAAACAATGGAAAGAGAAAAGAGAGAAACCCTTAGGGTATTGGAACAGATCTTGGAGCATAGGGTTAAAATAATTGTGGATAAATTGGAAATGTGTATAAATTCTACTTCTCCTTTTCAAAAGAAGTTGATTAGATAAAGGGCCATGTAAATATATTGGACCCCTTATTCAAGAAATGACAACCTATACATCACACCTTAATGACTTTGTGCAGAATTTTACAAAGAGTGTTGAGGCCCCTAAAACTTTAAAGCCTACTGATCAAATGGTTTGAATGGTCATAGATGAATTCCAATACATATCTATAGAAGACCAAAATATCAATGCAAGAATGGATTCATTTCACACACTAAAGCATTGGTTTGTGCCTAAGATACTAAGGGATGATGATCAACTAAAATTTTCCAAGGATTGGATAGATGAGTTTAGAAAAATTGTTCCCAACTTGCTCACTAATTTATAGAAGGATGGTGACATAGATATTCACTACATGAATTTAACCTTGGATGGAATAATTTCACTTGATGTTGGATACTCAAAATTCATCACGGATAGAAAAGGGCTATTAGACATTAGATGGAAGAGTCACTTGGCCAACAAAAAAAAATCCAGGAGTACAAATGGCCTCATGATTACACGGTGTACCAATGGGAGTAGACATATCTAGCTCCCCTAGCAGAATAGGCCTTGTATTGAAGTACCAAGCCTTGGATATACTATCATGGAGAGTGGACGTTTCCAAATATGAATGATCATGGGTACCTTACAATGAGTAATGAACTTTTGTATCTTGTGAGTGCTCTGGAATTTAGCATCTAATCATTTATCTTCAAGTCTCATCTTTCATTGCTTATATGTAATCCTATTTAATCAATGATAATTAAGAATTTTTTATTTATGTTAAAAGTGGGTAACTGAAAAGACACTTTTTGACATGTTAGGAATAAATTTTGAAATGAATTATAAAATCATTTTGAAGATCAATAGAATGAAGTTATAACTGGTGGTTGAATTTTGGCTTCAATTGTTTGTTGAAGTGAATTAATGAATATTATATTGTTATCTCCAGTTTGATCTTTCCTTGTTATTTAAATCAATATATCAAGGGTATATCTAGTTTTTGAAAACACATTTGTTGTCAAACAATTCATTTTTTACTACATTTTGGTGTCAAATCTTTGGCAATTATGGTTAGTTTCATTGCATTTAAATTTCAAATTCTAGAAAATTATATACAATAAATAGATTGTTGGTTGTTTGGATAGTGAAATTAGCTCTCTTAGAAATTAACTGAAATATTTTGTCTCAAAATATCTAGAAGGATTATTTTAATTAAAGAGGATTTTGTGGTTATTTTTCTAACAATGATTAAAAATGATTTTATAGTGCAACTAGCTTGCTATTTTCATTCAAGATACAAGTGATGATCAAATTTAAGCACATACCAAGAAGATGGTACTCTATTTCAAACCCTCAACCTCACTTAGTTTAGTCTACTTACATGGGGATATTAAGGAAGTTTCTAAAAAAATAATATATATCATATGTTGTTTGTGAAGGAGAATCCTATGAGATCCAATATGGTAGTGGATCAATATCCAATTTCTTAAGTAAAGATGATGTCACAATTGGGAAACTTGTTGTGAAACATCATGTTAGTAATTTTTGAATGTTAAGGCTTCCCAGTTGGATATCAAAGATCTTTTCTCATCAACTTAATTTGGCATTTATGCATAAATGGGTTCTTTCATGGTGCAGGTCTTTATTGAGACAACACGTGAACCAAGGTTGAAATTTTTGTTGTCCAAGTTTGATGGAATTATTGGGCTTGGTTTCTAGGAAATTTTAATTGATAATGTTTTTCCAATCTATTTATTGTTTATAGCCTTCATTCTATAATATGTCACCTTCATTTTATAATCTAAGTGTATCACTTTTCTTAAATTTTGAACAAGGTTCTGAAATCAATTGTTCAATATGCGTGTTTTGGGCCTATGTTGAAAACTTTGTTTAAGGCATTTTTTGACAAGGCTACAAGTTTTTTAATTGATTTATCTTTTTGCTATGTTTGGACTTACTTTTGTAAACTTGCAATATACAATGCACTTTTATTATTTTTGAATTGAGACTAATAGTAATTTGTTGGTTGTATTGAGGCACAACTTCATTCATGGTGAAAAAGGGAACACCTTGTTGCTCATATCAAATGGCACATTGCATATAAATGAGAAATATTTCTAGCTGGGCTATTGTTGACTGCATTGAAGGAAAGAGCTTCATATATGGGACACAATCAACACTCTCCTTGGATTATACATGTTATAGCTTGCTCCAAGAAGATTGCCCATGTTGTAGAATTTTTAAGAAATGAAAGGGGAATCTGCTTGCATTGAAAGGATTCAAAAATGTGTTTCCATCATTGCAAATTTTTTTTGGAGAAGTTTCTTTCTTGTAGTCATTTTTGTGCAATATAATAACTCAAATTTTTAGTCTTGTGATTGAAAATAATAATTTTAATACTCTATTTATAAGCTATAATTAGAACACCTTTCTTTTATTAGTAAAGTTCACCAATTTTTCCTTCTCAATGGCTATTTTACTATGTGCAATTGATGATTGATGTGTTTTTTGTGTTTTATGCTTAAATCCTCAAATATCAATTAATTAAAATGACTAAATATACTACTAATTGATAGAAATCAATGAACGATGAATAAATATGACTAGATATATGACTAGTGAAATTAGTGAATAAAAATGACTAAATATGCTACCGAATTGATCAAAATGATGATTAAAATTAATGACTAAATACACTACCAATGCATAGAAATTGATGAATAAAAATGACTAAATAAGTGACCACATTACAAAAATCAATGACTAAATCAACAACTAAATATATCAGTTATAATAATGACTAAATAAGTGACCATATTACATCAATTAATGGACTAAATATACTACCAAATTGATCAATCAAAAAACCAATAAATGACTAAAAATGGTTTAGTCATCAATCTGGTCATGTTATTTATGTCTAAAAATAAACTATTAATGGTCATGTGACCAAGTTCAGTTATTTATAAGTAGTTTTTAGTAGTTTTTTCAATATTTTATTGTTGTTTCTATACTAGTGACATGTCTATAATGATATCTTATCATTGGTGTACCACACTTAGAGGAAAATTTAAAGTTTTTCTAAGGTATTTATAATATATATCCTAAGGATGATTCATTGTGTTTATTTCACATAGGTTCCATAGAGCAAGAGTTAGTGTGAAGTTATTTTACCTCCGTCATTTAATTTTTAGTTTTACATAAATGTATTCTATACTGGGTGCACTTGTCCTCAAACGAAATTATTAGAAAGGTGCACAATACGCTATGTGGTGGCTACACAACTTTTACCTTTTCATCTTCCTTTTGGGAGAAGGTTCAGGACACGTGTTTTCTTGTCAGAAATTTTCTTGGGAACTATATTTGAATGCTCGGGAGTTTCTACCCTACTGACACATCATCTCCTCGCCACGGATTATATGCACTACCTATAAAGTTATTTGATTGAGGAGTTTGTTTGAGCTAGCTAACCTTTTCTTTTCTTTACTTAGTTTTTGGGATGGAAGTTTTGAGACAGTACCTCACAGTGATGTGATCGATCAACTAGGTCCTTTGCCAAGCTATTGTTCTTAGGATCCAATCGGATATGATTTTCTATCTTTGCTAAATATCTAAAGGATATTAATGCAATAGCTAAGAGTTAATGCAAAGATATCTTGTAGCCTAACTAAGGGTCTATGATTGGATCATGTGGTAACAACTATCAACACCTGGAGGTAATTAATCCAGAATGAGGTGGTGTTTCTTTCTTTTGGTGGATATATAAGGGTGGCGATGACACAAAAAAGATATATTTTCCAAGGAACCATTTCTTTGTCAAAGAAGTGTTTTTCTTTAGTTTTATTAGGGTTTTTAGAACTATTTTCAAAATAAAGTTACAAAACTACTTTATTTTGGCATGATATATCTATTAAGGCTTAAACTATTGTTAGATTGGCATCTGACCTATGTTTCAAAGTTTAGTTTATAATTAAAGCACAAACTATTGAATGTAAGGAAAGCTTAGGTGTGGAAAAAACTCTTCTAATGCCAAAACCTCAGGGAAGAATGCATATGTGACTTTAAATTTTGCAATTATAGCTCAATAAGATACACTTGAAAATAATAACAAAAAAGAGAAATAAACACATACACAATTGGACACCAGATTTATGTGGGAAAGCCCTAATGGGAGAAAAACCCACCACACCAAGAAAAGTATCTTTGCATTACAATAGACCAAATTACATGAAGAGATTGAACTTCACTTTTTGATGTCAATTTTTACAACAACAGTATTCAATGATAATTCTTGTATAGAACATTCATAATTACAATGCTCTCAAAAGCATACTATGAATTCACTCTGATCAATCTGTGTTCAATTCAAATCACACTTTTCATTATCCTAAACAAATCATCATCATCAATTTTAGAGAATAATCCATTTTCTCACTGGTTTATTGATCTTCCACACAGGAATGGTCGCAACAGTTCAACTACCAACGGTTCTCCTTTTGCTTCACTCATTGGTTCAAAATAGACCACCTCAGATAGACGTTTAGTCAAAACATTCAAATATAATCACATGTTGGTGAGACACCAGACTATGTCTCCCCGATACCACAATGCCCAACTGTCCTTATTGGCAAGAGTCACCACAATTGGCAAGTCATATCGAATGCAAAACCATTCACCAGACTCACTCCATCAACAAGACTTCTCACCAATGTCCATTGCAGGACAATCAACAAGACCATCACTATCGCTAAGAGTCTTATAGAAGCTTTATGTCACATCGATGTTCATCATGTAGAGCTATCAGTGAGATGAGTGCTATTGGCCAGAGTTCACACCAAATGCACTTAACCATCGGTGAGAGAAACACTATTGGCAAGAGTTATCACCGAATATAGTCCTGTCAGCGAGACCAACACTGTCGGCGAGATTTCATATCGAATGCATACCAGTCGGTGAGACCAAATAGTATCGGCAATAGTTCTCTTCAAAGTTGTATACTTGCTGGTGAGACCACAACCATCGGTAGGAGATCATACCGAATGCATACTCGACAGTTCATATTACTCTAATATGTTCATCGGCTAGAGTCTCTCCGACAACCACTAGGAACCAACCCATCAGCACATTGAAATGAGTTAAGAATCTCTCACTGAAACCCAATGTCTTGTTGATGACTACTATTAGCAAGATAGTTCCAATGTCTCAGTTGGTTTGATCTTTAGAACACAGTTGCTAGTTGACAAGACACTTTGAGGGTCTCACCGATTTTTTCTCTTTCAGGAATTTCATGTCAGTAAGTTTGAGGCACATTTTCCAACAATATCCCACTTGACAAAGATCTTACTGACACCTCCAAAACACAAGAAACCTAGTGAAATTCATGGGCACCAAGGCCCATCGAACTGGCACACCACCTGTACTTGTATGTGCTCATTGGTTTCGTCAATGCATCTGCAACATTTTCCAGAGTATCCACCTTTTCTAAAGAGACCTTTCCATCCTCCACCATATCTCATACAAAATGATACTACACATCAATATGTTTCATCTTGGCATGGAAAGTATGGTTTTTCACGAAACAAATAGCACTCTAACTATCATAGTAATCATTTTCCATGCATCAAACCCAATGTTAGAACACAAATGTTTTAACCAGATTGCTTCTTTACAAGCATGTGTTGCTGCCATGCATTATGCCTCTGTAGTGGACAAAGTGACTATAGCTTGTCCCTTACTCATCCAACTAACTGCATGATTCAGAGCTATGAGGATTCAAAACACATATCACAAACCTTCAATAATAATCCAAAACAATATTTGTATAACACATGCTATTAGGCATTGTATACCACATTGGGAACATAACTATGGCAGCCCACAATTTATTTCCATGAACAGTCATTAATAACTTATATAAAACAAATAATGAAGCCAATCCCTCTGGTGAGATTGAAGAAAACATAGTTATATACTCTCCCTCAAATTCTTATGAAGATCCAATGGTGGAAATGAAAGTTATTGTATTTTTCCCAAAACTGCAACCCTAGGTAGGGTTCAGACCTGCCCTCACAAAAATGTTCATAACTTATTCAATTATTAATGAATTTTGATGAGACTTGAAGAAAATGAAAGTAGATTCACATGGAAACAAAATACAATTGATTTCAGATCCAAATTATATACTTTACATTCCGTACCATCACACTTTTTAGACTGTAAATTCTGCACAACATTGTTAGAATAGGCAGTCTCACCAAAATAATCATATCTTCCACAAAACTAAATAAAATTTAGTGAGACAAAAATAATTGGAAACTAGAAACCGAGATCTTTCCATCAATATATGATACTACATTATTTAAATCCATACCAGTCCGTACAAATCACAACTTCAATCTGGTAACAATATAAAAATCAGAAAATGCATACCAAACTTGAGGTTTCCATTCATTTAACTTCCAAAAATGATGTCTCCACCCCAATTCGAGTTTTTGAGGGTGTATTTATAAATTTTCAACCAAACTAACCATTTTCAACCACCCTTTGATTAGTTTATTGACAAAACCCCTTAATGACACTTTTTGACAAGTTGCTTGACAATGTTTTTGAGCAACTTTTACAATTTTTACAATATGGACCAACTTTAAACATTATTTGACAAATGACTTAAAATATTACTTACTAAGACTCAAATACCTCTAAAATAGTTTTACAAACCTTATTATAAGACTCAATGCACAAAATAGATAAACTATTTACAAATGGCCTTATGGAGGCAAGAAATCAAATAGGTGCTCCTGCACCAAACTCCCGAGGGCAAAAGAATTCAAGCCCCTTTGAATTGTCTTCTTCCTGATCTTCCAATTCCTTTGCACTTTTTCCTTCATTTTGGAAAGTTTCCTTGGGTCCTTCCTTCCTCTTCCTCTTATACCATCTCTTCTCCATCATCTTCTCAACTTCTAGGCTCCAAAACTCTATTTCTTGTGTATAAACTTTAGTAGCATCATCTATATCTTCATTCTCATCATTAGAGTACCATAAAACAACATTTTCACCATAATCATAACCTGCACCATACTCTTTCAAACCTTCATATACCTCATTAACAAACAAATCTGCAACATCTTTATTAACAACTTTATTATCAACAACAACTTGATCATGAATATCAACATCAATGTTATCAATAACTTTATCATCAATTTGAGTATCAATACCAAGATTATTAGTAACATCAACAACCTTCTCAACTTGTTCATCAAGAAAAATTTCATCAACTACTTGAGTACCAACAACAACCATATCATTAATCTCAACATCAACATGTTCATCTTCAAACACAATTGGAATATCATGCATCTCAACTTGTAACTTACTTTTGTCAACTTGAATAGTAGATTCAAACTTTACCTTTGTCTCATTTGCTGCCTTCTTTTGTTTTCTTTGCTTCTTCATAATCTTCTTTAGAGGCCAAACCATCTTCCTTTTCAATTTAAAATGCCAACTTGTATCTTGTTTCATCATTTGTTCCATCCTCATCATGGATTCTTGGAACTCTTTTTCAATTCTTTTCAATTCTCCCTTCAACTCAGCAATCTCTTTGTCCATCTTCTCTTGCCTTATCCTTTTCTTTCTTTCCTTCTTTCTCAACTCTTTTTCCTCTCTTTCCTTCTTTCTTGAATCCTCAGCTTGCAAATATCTTTCCAATCTTCTCAAAAAATCCATCTCTACAAGCAAGTCTCTCCTTGCTTCCACTTCACTTTGCCACACCTAGGCAATCAGGTTTTCTTCCTCAACCTGCACAACACACAACCATAAACACCAACACAAAACCAACAAACTTCACCAGCCCATATCTTTTCTAGGCTCTGATACCAATTTGATGCAGAGCTATGACGATTAAAAACACATATCACAAACCTTCAATAATAATCCAAAACAATATTTGTATAACACATGCTATTAGGCATTGTATACCACATTGGGAACATAACTATGGCAGCCCACAATTTATTTCCATGAACAGTCATTAATAACTTCTATAAAACAAATAATAAAGCCAATCCCTCTGGTGAGATTGAATAAAACATAGTTATATACTCTCCCTCAAATTCTTATGAAGATCCAATGGTGGAAATGAAAGTTATTGTATTTTTCCCAAAACTGCAACCCTAGGTAGGGTTCAGACCTGCCCTCACAAAAATGTTCATAACTTATTCAATTATTAATTAATTTTGATGATACTTGAAGAAAATGAAAGTAGATTCACATGGAAACAAAATCCAATTAATTTCAGATCCAAATTATATACTTTACATTCCGTACCATCACACTTTTTAGACTGTAAATTCTGCACAAAATTGTTAGAATAGGCAGTCTCACCAAAATAATCATATCTTCCACAAAACTAAATAAAATTTAGTGAGACAAAAATAATTGGAAACTAGAAACCGAGATATTTCCATCCATATATGATACTCCATTATTTAAATCCATACCAGTCCGTACAAATCACAACTTCAATCTGGTAACAATGTAAAAATCAGAAAATGCATACCAAACTTGAGGTTTCCATTCATTTAACTTCCAAAAATGATGTCTCCACCCCAATTCGAGTTTTTGAGGGTGTATTTATACATTTTCAACCAAACTAACCATTTTAAACCACCCTTTGATTAGTTTATTGACAAAACCCCTTAATGACACTTTTTGACAAGTTGCTTGACAATGTTTTTGAGCAACTTTTACAATTTTTACAATATGGACCAACTTTAAACATTATTTGAAAAATGACTTAAAATATTACTTACTAAGACTCAAATACCTCTAAAATGGTTTTACAAACCTTATTATAAGACTCAATGCACAAAATAGATAAACTATTTACAAATGGCCTTATGGAGGCAAGAAATCAAATAGGTGCTCCTGCACCACTGCACCACCATTCATCATGAAAATATATCCATTGGTGGATCTTTTGTTCTCAATGTCCCCTGCCCAATTAGAATCCACATACCCTTGAATGTTGAGAGTCCTCTGTGATTCAACCAAATTTCCATGGTAACACAAAGCATATTCTGAAGTGCCCTTTAGATATCTAAACACTCTTTTCATAGCATCCCAATGTATCCTTCCAAGATTTTCCATAAAATGACTAAGAACTCCCACTACTTGGGCAATGTCTGGCCTTGTACAGACCATTGCATACATCAAACTGCCAATTGCACTAGCATAAGGCACTCTGGTCATTTCTTCCATCTTAGTTGGAGATTTTGGACAGTCTTCAATAGATAGCTTTGTTCCCTGCAAAACCGGAAGAACTAGCTGTTTGCAATTAGTCATACAAAATCTCTCCAGAACAGTATTAATATACTTACTCTGGCTGAGCCAAAGTTATCTACTTTTCCTGTCCCTAGTTATTTCCATTCCTAGAATATACCTAGCTATACCAAGATCTTTCTTTTCAAACTTTGTAGACAACTAAGATTTTAGATCAGAAATCATTAACTTACTATTTCCTATGAACAACATATCATCAACATAGAGAGTAATAATAAGAACACAATCATTTTCAGCTTTGAAGAACACACAATGATCACATTTTGATCTTACAAATCCCAATGACAAAAAAATGTGTCAAACTTCTGATACCACATTCTAGGAGATTGTTTTAATCCATACAAATATTTTTTCAACTTGCAAACCAGATTCTCTTTACCTTTTTCCATAAAGTGCTCAGGCTGGGACATATAAATTTCTTCTTCAAGGTCACCATGAAGAAATGTTGTCTTCACATCCATCTATTCAATCTCTAAGTCATACGTTGTTGCAAGTGACAAAAGAAATCTAATAGATGTTAGCTTAGCTACAGGAGAAAAAATTTCTCCATAATCAATTCCCTCTACCTGGGAATACACCTTCACAACCAACCTTGCCTTATAATTTTCCACACTGCCATCCAAACCTATTTTCTATTTAAATACCCATTTGTAGCCAATAGCTTTTCTACCTTCAGGCAAGGGCACCAAACTCCAAGTGCCATTCTTTTCTAATGATACCATTTCTTCATTGATAGCTTCCAACCAAGAGTTTGAATTAGACATTCTAAATGCCTCTTTGATAGTCCTAGGTTCATTAATGCTAGAAATTAAAGCATAGGCACAAGTAGAATCTAACATAGAAAACCCATACCTATCAGGTTGATTTCTTTCATTTTTTGACCTCCTCATGGGTTGAGGCTAAGGTTGTTCTTCTTTGTCACAACTCTCAAAACTACTTGAGCTCTCCTTAGTTTCAGGTAAATTTTGAATTTTGAATTCCTTTTTATCTAGTGCCAAAGGAATTTCAACTACATCCTTTTAATTTTTTGATTTTGTCTCTAGTTGTAGATCCAAAGTAGAAGGCTTCAGCTCACGAAAAATAACACTTCTGTTGTACAAAACCTTCTTCGTATCAAGATTCCAAAGCTTGTATCCTTTTATGCTAGCACTATAACCAATAAAATACATTTAACAGCCTTGTTTTCCAATTTAGACCATTTTTCATTCGACACATGCATATGCGTTGCAACCAAAGACACAAATGTGTCTCAGAGAGGGCTTCCTTCCAGACCATACTTCCAAAGGTGTTTTCTCAACAAGAGAAGAATTTGGAGAACGATTTATTAAATAACATGTTGCAACTACCTCAGCCCAAAACTTCTCCTCCAAGCCAGCATTGCTCAACATACTTTGTACTCTTTCCATCACTATCCCATTGAACCTTTCAGCAACTCCATTTTGTTGTGGAGTGTAGGGTGTAGTTTTATGTCTTTTAATTCCATGATATTTACAATATTTCTCAAACTCATTAGAACAAAACTCACCACCATTGTCAGTCCTTAAACATTTTATTTTTATTCCAGTCTGATTTTCCACAACATTTTTAAATTCCTTAAAACAACTGAACACTTCTAATTTACTTTTCAAAAAATAAATAAATTACCTTCTTGAATTATCATCAATGAACGATACATAATATCTTGATTTAGACAAAGAAGGAACATTTACTAGACCAAAACCATCAACATGTATGTAATCAAGTAAATCAGAAGATTTGTGAGGACTAGAGTAAAATGAAACATAGTGTTGTTTACCATATATACAATGTTCACAAAATTCAAATTCAAGGTTACAATCATGAAGCCCCTCAACTAGGTTTTTATTTTTTAAGGTTTTTTAAACCTTTTTCTCCAATGTGGGCTAGCCTATGATGCCAGAGCATAGTATTTTTTCTACTAGAAGTTTAACTTCCATAGAGTTTGCACTATCAGGAACATTATCCTCCTTTTCTCCATGAGTAACCTTATGTGACTTTATAGATACACTATTGCATTGAACAACAAGTTCATCCAGCTTAGGTAAAGTACCAATACAAGAACCCCTAGTTAGAACCATTGATCCTATAGTCATTTTGCATCCATTTCCAGAGAATGAGACTTGCACTCCAACATCGTTCAACTTACTAACAAAAAGTAAATTTTGAGCTAGACGTGGTATATGCATTACATCATTGATTCCCTTCACTCTTCCATCAAGGAACTGAATTATAAATCTTCCATGACCAAATATTTCTAGAGATGAATTTCTTGCCAAATAGACCCTTCCACCATCATATTTTTCATACTTAGTGAACCAGTCTTTGTGAGATGTCATGTGGAAAGATGCTTTAGAATCAATCAGCCTGACATCATCTGATGTTTGTGTTGCCAAGGCTGCACTGAAGGAATATCCATCACTCTAAGAAGAATCATTTTCAGAAGAATTCTTCTTCTTTTTCTCCTCTTTGCAATCCTTCAGACATAACTAGGCTACCTAGAATTCCAACACTTCACCTTGCACTTCTTTCTAGGAGACTTTGATCTCCCTTTTGATTTTGATTTGGACTTCTTGTCCTTCTTCTTTGCACAGTAGCCTCCTTCGCCATCTCAGAAGATTTTCTTCTCATCTCTTCTAATAACAAAGAAGCAACAACATCTTCCATCTTAAAAGTGCATGTCATACTCCCAATAGCCATCACCAAGTTATCCCAAGAATCCAACAAAGAACATAACAATAGCATACAATGTTCTTCTTCATCAATCTTGACACCCACAAATGCTAACTAAACAATCAACATATTGAAAGCATTTAAATGATCAGCAATAGATGCTCCTTCCTACATTTTCAAAGAGTACAACTTCTTCCTCAAGAAAAAATTATTCACCAAGGACTTGCCTTGATAAATAGCTTCCAGTCTTTTCCACAAAGAAGATGTTGACTTTTCTTCATGAACATTTAGAAGAACAGAGTCTACTAGATAGAGCCTTATCAACCCCTTTGATTTTTGATTTGCGAGGTCCCAATCCTCTTGTTTCATGCTTGTAGGTTTCATTCTAGACATAGCAAGCCAAAGATCACGATCAACCAATAGATCTTCCATTTTGAGTTTCCACAACTCAAAATTGTTAACATTGAATTTCTCAATTTCAATCTTTCCTAATGTGCTTGCCATCTTAATCTATAATTCAAATTGCTAGACTTCTACAAGACTCCCACTGAATAGAATTGACAAAAAAATACCAAACATACCCACAAGGATAACACAACTAGCCAGGCTCTGATACCACTTGTAAGGAAAGCTTAGGTGCAGAACGAACTCTCCTAACACCAAAACCTTAGGGAAGAATGCAGATGTGGCTTTAAATTTTTCAATTACAGTTCAATAAGATACACTTGAAAAGAATACCAAAAAAGAGAAATTCACACATACACAATTGGACACCAAATTTACATGGGAAAACCCTTACGGGAGAAAAACCCACCACACCAAGAAAAGTCTCTTTGTATTACAGTAGACAAAATTACATACAAAGATTGAACTTCATTTTCTGGTGTCAATTTTTATAGTAGCAGTATTCACTGATCAATCTTGTACAAAATATTCATAATTACAATGCTCTCAAAAGCATACTATAAATTCACTTTGATCAATCCGTGTTCAATTCGAATCACCCTTTTTGTTATCTCGAACAGATCATCATCATTAGTTTCAAAGAATAATCCATTTGCTCATTGGTCTATTGATCTTCCACACAAGAATGCTCACAACAGTTCAACTGCCAATGGTACTCCTTCTGCTTCGCTAATTGGTTCAAAATAGACCATGTGAGATAAACATTTCGTCAAAACATTCAAATTGAATCACATGTCAGTGAGATACCAGACTGTGTCTCCCTGATGCCACAATGCTCAACTATCCTTATCAGCAAGAGTCATATCGAATGCGAAACCATCAACCAAACTCACTCCATCGGCAAGAGTTCTCACCAATGTCCATTTCAAAACAATTGGAAAGACCATCGCTATTGCTAAGAGTCTTATAGAACATTTATGTCACACCGATGTTCATCATGCAGAGTTGTTGGCGAGACGAGCGCTATTGGCAAGAGTTCACACTGAATGCACTTACTCGTCAGTGAGAGATACACTATCGGTGAGAGTTCATACCAAATGCATACCTGTCAGTGAGACCACACAGTATTGACGAGAGTTCTCACTAAAGTTGCATACAAGTCAATGAGACTACAACCATCGATAGGAGATCATACTGAATGCATACCCAGTAGTTCATATTACTCTGATATGTTCATCAGCCAAAGTCTCTCCGACAATCACTAGGAACCAACCTGTCGACACATCGAAATGAGTTAAGAATCTCTTACCTAAACCCCATGTCTTGCTAATGAATACTGTTAGCAAGACAATTCCAATGTCTCAGCGATTTTGATCTTTAGAACACAGCTGCTAGTCGACAAGACATTCTGAGGGTCTCACCGATATTTTCTATTTCAGTAGTTTCATGTCAGTAAGTTTGAGGCACATTTTTCAACATTGAGGAGAATTTATTGAGACTATGCATGTATGGCATTTTTTAAGCTTTCTTTATTTATATTATCACTTTTAATGAAACATTGTGTCTTGCAAGCTATATTTCGATAGTTTAAGTAGTGGATTTCTATGTTGTATGCTTGTATAGTGGAATAGTAGTTTAGGAGAATTGGAATATGTCATTGGACTTTTATTTTTTCTTTATTTTTCTATTTTGTTATGCTATGTTGTATTAGGAGACATAGTTCTTGTAATTTATAGAATATTTTTCTTTTACTCATAAGAAATCTTTATGTTAGATCAGACCTCAATGAACACTGCCTATGGAAAGATCTAAAATTTTTCATTGTGCTTGAAGTTAGCCTTTGTAGATTCTTCTCTTTCGAACAACAAGGGGTTGTGGCATTCTATGTCTTTTATATCAATCATTAGAATAATTTGGGTTTGAAATGTTGTAAAAGCTTTGGTGCATCACCTTTTATGTTTTATATTTATATTTCCTTTCTTATCTTATCTCAAAAACTCAAAAGAAGAGTCATATTTCTATAAAAAAACCCAGAGGTATTCAATGAGACAATTTTTCCCCCCACTCGCTAAATTTTCCATAAGACTGTCAGAGAAGCACAAGCTTTGATGATCAACAACTCTCTTTCTAACATGCCCGGTGGGACATAAGATTTTTGAAACACTTGATTAGAAGTCATAAATATATCTTGAATCAGGCTAAGGAAGGAAACTAGAAGTTTCATGCCCAGAGTCGAAACAAGAGCATCCTCAAGAGTCACTTCCAGTACTATCAGTTTCTTACCTCAAATCCTAGAAGGAAAAGAACTACAGGTTCTGTATCATCTGTAAGGAGTAATAGAGAAAGAATTCAGAGCCCAGTATCTAAAGCTTTATCTACTCCACTTGGAGGCTTAAACTTCTAGATAAGATTACTTGTATATCCGATTCATAGGAATCCATTCTTTATGGCTCATGTACCTCCCCCTCCTCCTAGAAATTTTAGAACATGGGATAGTGGTAGTCCACTACAACCACCCACACCCCCAGATATATGGATTTCCATACCTTCTAATGCCCTCAAGGCTATTCCAATATTCCTTAGGGAGGATTTCAAAACCCCTTCCAAACACCTTCAACATATAGTGAAGGCATGCAAGGTACATTACATATCCGAGGAAGACATCGCATTGAGACTACTAGCTACCTCTTTTAAGGGTAAGGCTGAATATTGGTATAGATTTTTAGCCTCAAGTTCTATCCTTTCTTGGGACTAGCTCGGGAAATGCCTATTTGAACAATTCTCAGAAAAAGGAGACCGTTCCTCACTACTGCAATAACTAATTACCATCAAGAGGGATCCACATGAAGTCATGAGTGATTTCAACACCAGGTTCCACAAGACTTGGTAAAGGATCCCCATGACTACTTAACCTAATACTGTAATGGCATTCATGTTCTATTTGAAGGCCTTTAACCCAGATATCACGGTCATGATAACCTCCATGGGAGGGAATATCCTACCTAATGCATGCGAGGTGGTGATATGTGCATAGAATAACATGATTGATGCCAAGAAACTTCCACCTTGGCCCCCAATGCCAGTGTTTGTGGAAATATCTAATGGCCATTGGGAAGAATCCAATCCAAGCACTCCTACAACACAATTAAAGTTGATCACCCCACAACCTACAAATGAGTATCCTATCACTTAAGCAAGCACATCGGGTCTCTCCTCAATGGCGGTGGATATCATTGATATGAAAGATCTTATACAATTTTTTGCTAATGAATTGGTCATTATCAAATGACAACAAGTGATGCCTCCAAAAATGACCACTGAGGTCTATGGTGGAGGAAAGCCACCTTATCAACAAAATTCATATCAAGGATCTTACAAAGGAGGAGGTCAACATACATCATCAACAAATCATGTCATCAAAAAATCAAATAGTTCTGACCAGTATGCCATTACAAATAGTCAAGGGTAGTCTTAATAAAGAGATCTAGTCTCAAGCCAGAAAAAATTGGTAGAGGAAAAGAATGTCTAGTGCTTCCTGTGCAATGATAGCCATATGCCCTAAAACTGACCAAGGGGAAACATGTAGCAAAAGGTCGCAGAACAAAGGAGTAAGGGTATGATTCTGAATGCAAATGAGTATGTGTCATTTGAAATGGAGAATTATTGTTTTAGGGCATAAATGCAAGGGATGTCCATGGAACAAGAATTAGAAATTGTGCTTGATCAAGCTCTTTTCTAATGGTTAGAAGAAGATGAGGCTATGTTCATAAATGAAGCCTGAACGACTAGAATTCTACAAGTGTAGTTGGATTACAACACAAGATCAAAAAGAAGGCTCATAAGAGAATATGTACAACAAGCTCCACCAAGCTTGTACCCACGTCAACTATTCCCCCTAGATAAGTAGGCTTTGTTGCCCATCATCTAACCTTGTTTGCAGCCACATAATGTACCGTTAGTGAAAAAGGAGACAAATTAAGCACTGGGGCCAATCGTGATGGAACGTTTTCTCTTGAAAATGAAAGAAATACCACCATCTAAGCCTAAGGCCCAAAAAATTGGGATGGTTAACATAGTGGATCAATTGAAGAAGGAACCTACCAATCTATCATTGTGGCACATCATATCAATTCCCAAGCAAAAAACCCTACTTCAAGAAGAATTAAAGGTGGAAGGGAAAATTTTGTAGGAAAACACAACTTAGTTGAACAATAAAAGTAGAAATGATAGATTTATGCTTCCCCTTCAACCTCCAAAATCAATGAATTATGCAAATAATGTGAGCAGCAATAAAGAGAAAGAGGTAAGCAGAATGAATCCCACACCTTTCTTTTTAATGCTTATAGGAGGAAATAAATTTTTGCATAATAATATGATTGATTCGAAGGCTAGCACAACCGTTATGCCAAAACAAGTGGCAGATGCTTTAAAAATTAAGTATGAACCCCTTGAAAAAGGAATTATGCAACTTGATGGAAAGAAAATCCTGACCATTGGTCAGATAAGAGATCTATCCCTAACGCTCTTCTCATGCCCAAGCTAGATAGTCACTTAGGAAGTAGTAATAATAGACATTCCACATGTTTTTTAGAATGTGTCTTTCAAGAGATTTCTTTGCCAAACTTGGAAGATACCTGGCACTTGACTGGTCCCACCTGATATTGAGAATTGGACATGGTGTGAAGATGAAGATTCTATCTGAATCCTTGCATCGCAAAAATATTGTGGATGATGCAAATCTATGCTTCGGAGTTTCCCATACCTCTACCTTTCAGCAAGAGAGATATTGTGTAGAAATTCCCAGAGAGGAACAAGATAGAGGTGGACAAATTTTAGAAGAAGAGGTGCTAGTCAATCAGTCTGTTGATTTTGATCCATTTAGCAACTTCCATGCTACATGGCCAAGCACCTATGTGATTTTTCAATGAAGATCAAGTCTTTCCAAAACTAATGAAGAGTCAGGAGGAGTTTGACAACCTGTCTGATAATCATGTATGGACCATACATTTTGATGATACTGAATATGAAGCTTTGGTCCACAAATTGAGTCTAGCAGAACAAATGGATGCAAGTAAGATACAAGCTATCAAAAATTTAGAATCAATAGTAAGCCAAATCCGCGAGTAGGCAGCCAAAATAAATATGAGACTAAGATCTTACATACATAATGTATGGGATCTCATCGAAATTTTTGAAGCTTTTGATATGAAAGGGAATCCTCGACATCAAGATAGAATTTTCAATTGGAAATTTCTTATCAGAACACATTTGGAATGAGTTTCTGATCCAACAAAGAAAATATTCTTTGTATTTTCAAAGGATTGCGATAAGCTTGATGTCGAAAACAACAAAATATTGGCAATCAATAAAAGGTCTCTTGCAGGGGTACAAGAAAGTTGAAGGATTTGTGTTGCAAATATGATCTCAGAGGTTATGACTTGAGTATAGTTCAGCCAACAATTTCCTTAGGTGAAGAACCCAAGTTTGTTTGGCACAAACAAAGGATAGTCTACCAAAAGGTTGAAGCTTTGGTAACACAAGATTTCATCAAATCGGGAGAATCAAAGGTCATATTTCCTATCAAATTTTTTGCCTGGGTATTAAATCTAGTCCAAGTTTTGGAAAGGGATATAGATATCTGACTTTATCTTGACTTTCAGGACTCAAGAAGGATTTTTTTGAAAGATCATTACCCCTCGACACTAATGTGGTAGTTCTCCTCTTTGATAGATGATTCCCAAAGGAATAATGAAGCTTTCATAATGGAATCTGACTGATAAAGGATGACGTTTACCACCAAGTGGGGAATGTTTGTATGCTCAAAAACACCATTCGAGCTCTCCGATGCTGGTGCAGTTTTTCAAAGAGAAATGGGAATTACTTTAAAAGGATGGGTCAACTAGATTATCTTCATATATCTAGGTGATTCATTAGGAAAGGATGATCATCTCAATCATCTAAAGGGGTTTTCTTTGAAAGACCAACGATTTGGGATTTTTCTTAATCTAGAAAAATATTTCCTTGGAGTATGCAAAAGAAAGATTCTTGGCTGTATAGTGTCATAAGAGAAAATATTAATAGGTTATGAGAAGGTCCAAAGCTCATAATTGAATATAAGATCTATTACGAATAAGTCTAATCTTGCCTAAGGATTCATGCCAGATTTCACAAGCATTGCGACAGTCACCCTGATGATTAAAGAGAACATATCTTTTCAACAAACTTCCAAGGGCACAATGGTTATCAAGCAACTAGACAAGTATGAGGAAGAAAATGAAGAGCATCCTATTACATTCCCTTCAAGGAAGAGGAAGAAAAAGAGAACTAGTGTGCAGGAACATATCATAAAAGGAAAAATGGACAAGTTTCTAAAGAAGCTAAAAGCCAGGTTGAGTTTTCTTGAGACCATTACACTCGGTGATGCCAAAGTTTAGGAAGAACCACAAGGGTCAAATTTTGTTACCAGATACAGGATTTTCTTGAAAATTTTATCATATTGTTATTTTCAAGGGGGCGGGTTAACTAAATCAGCCAACAAGAGCCTAACTAGGTTAATCAAACATGTTGTGTTGTCAACTTAAAGAGATTGGCATAGTCATAAATGAGCTACCCTACTGATGAACCAAGTTACCCTCAAGTTGGCTCCGATGGTTTTTCCATATGAATTGATGTATGGAAATTTGGAGAAAAACCCCAAAATTGGAAAAAAATAGAGAAAAGACTCGTGGAGCCACAATTAACTGTCATTGGACAATCAAATGACGTTTTGATGAAAATATTTTTTACCTAGATTTTAGAAAAGAAGGTTTAATGCTAAGGTATGGCAAGTGTGCTACAAAACTAGGGTGACCCAAAAATTTCAAAGCACTATGGAGAGGACCTTTCAAACACAACACATGCAAAAGAAATAATGCATATGGACTTAAACTGATGCTGAACAAATTTTTAAAGGTATCGGTGAATGGTATTTATATAAGGATTTTCCATTAAAATGCACAATTCTTTTAAGAAATTTAAAAGCTATGTAACATATGTAATTTTTTTGTAATTATTTAAAAGTCTTTTGAGATTAAAACCCAAGAATAACATAGAAGAGATAAAAAGCTATACTATATTATGTTTATCAACAAAATTTACAATATAGTGTATGGCCCGAGGCTTAGAATATCACTTAAGGCCCCCTTGAGAAAAACCCAAAAGAGGGGAGTGAGCAAACATTTGTTAAGAAGGAGGTGACAATCAAATAAACAATAAATTTTAGCTACCAACAATGAAGCAAAAAGGGGCTCGTAATTGAGTTTAAATTTTCCTCCTTTTCTTCATCTACTTTTCATTTGATAGATTGCAAGCAGGGACAAAACACACACAAGCCATGCAGTCCAAACCTAGGGTCTACTAGCTGAGAATTTGCACCAGCAAACTAAAGTTCTTTTTCAAGGAAATCCCCAGAACCTTCTCCACACCATACTCCTATAGAAGGAAAGTGGTCGTTGGAAGAGAGGATTAGTAGTGCATCTCCACATCCATGGTGCAAAATTTGGTAAGGAGGGGAAACTAGGGCATGTTTGCTCAAAATTCCATGTGCCTGTGGAGGTCCATAACACTAGGGATGCTGATACCAGGAATAGCCACTTGCACTATCTCACTGAGCCCTTTCATCAGAGAGGTGTCAAACATCTTCTAGCAGAATGCAATTATCATGGGATTGGCCACATTCAGGTCCAAGAGTGAGGCCACGAAGCGGGAGAGCATGTTGCAGTTACTTTGAAGATGGTTCTCATCGGTAATGTAGTATGTGCTGACAACCCATTTGAATGCAATCATGACTAGGGGGTCGCAATTCTTCACCAGGTGCCTAATATGGTCATTAGTGACCTCTCCTGCAAAGTATTTTTGTGGTCTCTATGGAAGGAGCCAAATAGGGCTACCTAGACCAGTATACATCATGATGAAGTAGTGAATTATGGCAAAAAGAGAATAAGTAGAAGGCCAACTAAGTTAGAGTACTATATGTTTGAATGAATGCTGAAAAAGGTGGTATAGCTATATATAGAAAAGGCTAACTAGGGAACTTCACCAACAGGATGTCTATTTTTGGCTGGATGACAATAGAAAATTTTGAAACAAAATGGAGTAGGGTGGACAAATCATATGGAGGATCTGATGGAATACCTTGAGAAATAAATTGAGGCATTTAGAGTAAATTCCCTCACACGCTAATGGTTGACGTGTGTCCTTCACCATCATCAGTGCCAACTGGTTCAATAATGTTAAAAGACATGGATTAACATGCTAAGGCTTTGAAAAATTAATGAGGACATATTTTTAGGAGTACCTTGTGTCATCTTGGCATACTCCATATAATGAAAAGCATAGTTTTCAATGTAATGAATTAAAAGAAAGAAGAGGTGGCAGAAGGAATGTACTAATTCCATTCCTATGGATTTCTCAACATTCCCAAGGGATACAGATCTCCCATCCACATGTATCACCCTAATGGTAGAATTTAATGAGCCATCGATAGTAGCAAACCATAACTACATGCAAAATCTAAGAAATTAATTGAACTCAAAAGAAAGTTTTTTTAGAAGCAAAATGAAAATGATTGTTGTAACTAGAGAGGCTTTGTATCATTCTCAAAAAATCATGGAAAAAGTGTCTACCTCTAGTAGGCAAGCCAAAGCTCCAAATAGAAGACCTGGTTACACTAATATATTTGGGCACTACTTGCTCACTGATGCCCTACCTCCAAAGGAATAACCATTTGAATGTTATAGGAAGCTTCAATCTAACAAATGAATCCAAAAGGAGGCAGTTCAAGATATCACCAACAATGTTTATGATTCTTAGTTATCCACCAACCCTAAAAGTATTAGGGATGCTACTTTTTAGAGGATGTTGGGGTATGAATCGATAGAGGGTTTTACAAGTTTGAGAGATTCCACCATGCTAACATGTCATTCTCAATATGAATTATCCACACCTTCTAAGAGGAAATATAATCAGGTGTTTTTTCTAAGCTAACATTTTCTTCCTTTCCTCTCTTAATGTTTGAGACAGGTGTCTCTGAGTCAACACCTTGTAGTAATGGTAGCAATCAATTATTTAAGACTACTACTTTTGAGATTTGATCATTTTTAGGTCTTATCTTCATTTAAAAATATGGAGGACATTAATGTAGTAGTTGAAGGATGAATACAAAGATCTTTTGTGGCCTAACTAATATTTTGGGATTAGATCGTATGCTATCAGTCATCAACACCTAGCAGTCATTATTTCTGGATTGAGGTAGTACTTTCTTCTTTCAGCGACTATAAGAGGGGAATTTTGATTATTTTGTGTGTGGTGGATAATTGATTCTTAGAAGAGAAATTTCCCAAGAGGAAGTTGTTTTTCTCTAAAAAGAGAAATTGCTTTCTTTTAAATTTTCTTAGGGTTTATGAACTATATTTCAGAAAGCAGGTTATAGAACTACTTTATTCTGGAAAATTATATCTATTAAGGTTTAAAATATTGTTAGATTGGCATATGACCTTTGTTTCAAAGTTTCAGTTTTAATTAAAGGCATGAACTATTAAGGAAAATTTTTGAGACTGTCCATGTATGTCCTTTTTCAAGTATTTTTTCTTTTTATTTTCATTATGAATGAAACATTGTGTCTTGTAAGCTATATTTTGATACTTTAAATAGCGGATTTCTATGCTTTATGCTTGTATTGAGAAATAGCATTTTAGACAAATTGGACTATGTCGTTGGATTTTTTCATCATCCTTAAAGTTGTTATCTTTATGTGCTATGTTGTATTGGGAGACATAGTTCCTATAATTTTTTGAGATATCATACTTTTTCCCTAAGGAATTTATTTATGTTTGATCATACCTCAATGAACACTACCTACAAAAAGATTTGAAAGTTTGCACTATGCTTGAAGTTAGCCTTTCCTATTCATTCTCTTTCCAATAATGAAGGGTTGTGGAATTATATGTCTTTCATATCAATCATAGGAATATTTCTGAGTTTAAAATGCTGTAAAAGCTTTGGCATATAGCCTTTCATGTTTTACATTTTTCATTTTCTTCTTTCTCCTTTATTATAAAACCTAAAAGAAGAGCTAACTTTCTATAAAAACCTCAGAGGTATTCAGTGAGATGCAATCTATACCCTACTCGTTGAATTTCCCATAGATTGTTAGAGAGGTGCAAGCTTTGATCATCAATAGTTCTTTTTCTACATGCTTGGTGGGACCTGAATATTTTTCAATTAGCCTGATTAGAAGTCAAAAATATTTCTTACATCAGGCTAGGGAAGGAAAACTATAAATTCCATGCCCAAAATCCAAATGAGAGCATCCTCAAGAGGTCATTTCTAGTATTCTTAGCTACCTACCTCAAAACCTAGAAGGAGAAGAACTACAATTTATGTATCACCTATAAGGAGTAATAGAGAAATAATTCAAATCCCTTTATCAAGAGCCTTATCTACTCCACCAAGAGGTTTAAATTTCTAGATAAGATTTCCTGTGTACCCAATTCATAGGAATCTTTTCCTCATGGCTCAAGTAGCCCCTCTTGCTCCTAGAAAATTTTTAACATGGGAGAGTGGTAGTCCATTACAGCTACCTACACCCCTAGATGTATGGACAGTTATACGAGCTAATGCCCTTAAGGCTATCCCAAAATTCTTTCGGGAGGATTTCAAAACACCTTTTGAACACCTTCAAGATATAGAAGTATGCATGGTACATAACATATCAGAGGAGAATATCCGTCTAAGGCTATTAGTTGCCTCTTTTAAAGGGAATTCTCAAGATTGGTATTAATCTCTGGCCTCAAGTTCTATTCTTTCTTGGGACCAACTCGAGCAGTGCCTTTTCGAATGATTCTCTGAAAAGGGAGACCATTGTTCTGTACTGCAACAGTTGATCACCATCAAGAGGGCCCCCAAGGAAGCCACGAGTGATTTCAACACTAGGTTTCATAAAACCTGGAAAAGGATTCATGTGACCACTCAACCTCAAGCTACGATGGTGTTCATGTTCTACCTATAGGTCATTAATCTAGATATTGCACTTTGGTGATCCCACAATATTGGTTTACACTTTCTCAAAGATCCTGATTTTTGTTGAAATCACATATTTTTAGAAAATATAATAATTTAAGCCTTGAAAAGTTACATTTAAAGGATTCCAATTGAATAGGGTTTCATCAAACCACCTTAGATCAAACCCCCTTGGATAGAACCTTGCTAGTTTTAAACCATACCTATAATAGAGTCTCTTTTACACCCATCAAAATGCTGATAAAAACCACTTTTGATTTATCTTTTGGGCGATCAAATGAATTCGTTTAAATTTAATTAATTTTTTGTGAGTATGCAGTCCTTATTATAAGATTCCCAAAGAAGAATAATTTAAAATAAATTCAATTTGATTATTATATTCATTTTTTATTTCTTCTAAATATATGTTTATCACCGAAAATCAAGCTCTCTATTTTGCACATGTGGAAAAATAGTAGAATATAATTTTTTTTTGAAAAATATCAGTGCATTAGATATTGATGTCCTTGATTCAGTAAAAAAAAAATTGAATTTTGATGCATACAAAAAAAGTTATGTTGTATATAGTCTGCCTATGTCTAAATTGTAATTTATTTGACTTTGAAACTTGTTTAAGGAAAATATATTCAATAAAACACTATGGAACCAAATGAAAGCACTAGATATCATAGTTAAAAATCTAAATTTGAAAAAAATAGAATTTAATCCTTCATGGAAATTGTTTTATATTGTATATGGTGAGCATCACTCCTTAATAATGGTGTTTACTGAAAAAAACTAGTTTTCGAAGGAGATGGAAAAAGAAGTGCAATCTAATTCCAAAATTTTCAAAAAAAATATATTTAGAATCTACAGAAAAAATTTCAAAAATCACCAGTATGCATCATCTTCAAATTCCTCACAGTTTAGCTACCATAGGTGCTCGAAAATGAAGATTTAGTTAGAAAAAAATTATTCAGTGTCCAATTTGGCCAAAAATTGTAAACCAATATTATGGGATCACCCACTAATGATAACCTCCATTGGAGGAACTACCCTACCTAACAAATATGAGATGGTGGTATGCATAGAGAACAACCTAATTGATGTTGGGAAACTTCTGCCATGGCCACCAATGCTAGTATTCACAAAAATCTCTGATAACCATCAAGAGGAAACCAATCCAAGCATCCTCGCAGTGCAATTGAAGTTGGTTTCTCCACAGCCTATGAATGAATACCCTATCACTCAGGTTAGTCCATTGGTTCTTTCATTAATGGTGGTGGATATCATTGATATAAAATATTTGATGTAGACTTTTGCTAATGAATTGGTCATTATCAAATGGCAACAAGTGACACCTACGATAACAACCACTTGGGTCTATGGCAGAGAAAATCCCCCTTACCAACAAAATTTGTATAAAGGATCTTATAGAGGAGGAGGTCAAAAACCATCATCGATGAACCAAATAGTCTCGATTCCTATGCCATTGCAAATTTTCAAGGGTAGTCCAAAAAAAGAGATAGTTCTGGGCCAAAACAATCTAGTGGACGACAAAACTGTCAGGTGCTTCCCATGCAATGATAGTCATATGCCCCAAGATTATCCAAGGGGAAATATGTAACAAAAGATTGTTGAGCAAAGGAGCAAGGGTATGTTCCCAAATATGGGTGAATATGACTCACCTAAAATGGAAAATTCTCATCTTAGGGCATAGATGCAAGGGATGTCCCTCAAAAAATATTTAGACATTGCACTTGTCTAGGTTCTTTTCTCATGGCTAGAGGAAGACAAAGTAATATTTGTAGAAAAAGCCTTGATAACCAGAATTCCACAAGTATAGTCAAATTACAATACAAGGTCAAAAAGGAGGCTCACAGGGGAGTACATGCAATAGGCTCTACCATAACCGCAAACACTTCAATTGTCTCCCCCATAGAAGCAGGTCTCGCCACCCGCTATTCGACCCATTCCATAGCCACCTAACAATCTTTTGAAAAATGGCAGAGGAAAATAGAGTATAGGGCCTAGCCCCGAAGGAAATTTTTCCCCTGAAAACAAAAGGGATACCACTATTTAGGTAAAAAACCCAAAATATTCTGGTGCTTAACGTGGTGGAGTATTTAGAAAGGGCACCTGCTAGAATTTCATTATGGGACATTATATCAATTCCCAATAAATAGTTTATGCTTCAAGAAGCGTTGAAGTTGGAAGGAGAAGGTGTGTGAGAATTTGAGACTCGGTTAAGCAAACAAAGTGGGAGTACCATATTTTCTTTTTCCTATCAAGCCCCGAAATCAATGTCTTATGTGAATAGCATGGATAGCATTAGAGAAAAAGAGGTAAGTAGAACAAAGCCCACACCTTTCTTTTTTATGCTTATAATAGGAGATAAATTGTTGCATAATAATATGATCGATTCAGGATCTAGCACTACCATCATGCCAAAGTAAGTAGCAGATGCTCTGAGACTTCAGTATGAGCCCCTTGAAAAAGGAATTGTGCAACTTGACAAAAAGAAAGTCCCAACTGTTGGTCATATAAGGTATTTGTCCCTAACCCATTTATCATGTCCAAGCTAGACAGTCACTCAGGAAGTAGTAATAATTGACATTCCATTAGTTTTTAGAATGTTCTTATCAAGAGATTTTACCGCCAAACTTGGCGGATACCTATCATTTGATTGGTCTCACTTAATACTATGCACCAAACATGGAGCAAAGATGAAAATTTTGTTTGAAGCTTTGCATCTGGAACATATCATAGATGACAAAAATCTATGTTTCTAACCTAATCATATCCCAACTCCCCATCAAGAGAAATACTATATGAGAATTCCCATGGAAAAGGAAGACACAGGGAATCAAATTATTGAGGGAGAAACGCTATTGAACCATTTCACTAATTTTGATTCATTTGGAAATTTCTATGTAACAGGGCTAAGCGCCTATGTGATTTTTAATGGAAATGAATCCTATCTGAAAATAATGAAGAATCCAAAAGAGCTCAGTGATCTACCTTATAATCATATATGGACCATACCCCATGACGGTGTCAAGTGTAAAGATGACCCAAGAATAGGTTCTTGTTTGGATTTTCCGATGAGACCGAGATTTCTAGGGGCTTATTGTTTTCTTTCTCCATGCTCTACTGGTAAATTTGAATATGAAGTATTAGTCCTCAGATTGGATCCAATGGAACAAATAGGTGCGGGTGTAAAGTGAGCTGTCAAATCAAAGTTCATAGAAAGTCAGATCTTCAGGAAAGCCAACACAATGAATGCAAGTCTAAAATTCCAGGAATGTGATATAAGGGACCTCACCAAAATTTTTGAATATTTCAATATGCAAGGAAATCCCTGGTTGCAAAATAACACCATATGTCATACATTTTTTGTCAAAATGTGTTCGAAACCAATCTCTGACCCGACAAAGAAAAATTTCCCTATGACTTTGAAGGATTGTAGTAAGCATGGGGTCGAGAAGGACAAAAGGTCTACAGATGGAATATGGACCTCTTATAGAAGTAAAAGAAAAAAAAAGGAATTTTGTTGTAGATGTGATCACAAAGGGTATGACTCGAGTATAATTTTGCTAATGCCTACCTTTAGTGAATAGCTCATTCTAGACAAGAAGTGAAGACAAAGGATAGTCTGCTCAAGAGAAAACTTCTTGGCAAGATGGGTCTCCATCAAACAAGGAAGATTTTTTTTGGAATTTTACTTTTCCTCAACATTGATGCGACAGTCCTCCCAAGTTTTAACCAAGGCAGAAATCTCATAGATAATAAATAAGTCTTTGAGGGACCGAGAAGTCCTGATGATGGGATCCAACCGACCAAGGGAAACATTTACCACTAGTTGGGAATCATCCATATTCACAAGAATGGAAGATTTTGGGACAATCCAATACCTAGAATTAAATGAAAGTTTTTGAGGTAAGTCTAGCTCTACTCATGAATTCATACCGGATTTTGTGAGCATTTCGACCTCACATGTCTTGATGATAATGAAGAAGTTACCCTTTTGGAAATTTCCCAAAGGAATAGTGGTTGTCAGTTGGATAGAAAGAGGAAAAGAAAAAGTTCACAAGTTTTTGAAGAAAATAAGAGCCGTCTAGGTCTTCCTAAACACATCGTACCTCTTAGTATCCATGAGCCAAAGGAATCACAAAGATCAAATCTTGCTATCAAATACAAGATTTTTTTGGAAACCTCGCCATATTGTGAGGTAGTAAAAGGTGGTTCAACTGAATCAACTTTTAAAATCCTAATTGTGGCAACTCAAAATGTTGGGTTGGCCCCTCAAAAGGACAAACACTACCCTAGACAAATTCTCCTATTAGTAGATCAAATTTCCCTCAAATTGACCACAAATTTTTCCTAGTATGAATTAATGTACAAAAATCATACAAAAATATTAAGGCACAAAAGAGATAGGAAAGAAGCCCATGAAGCCACAACTTCTTATCATCAGGCAATCAATTAATTCCAAAGTGTTGTGGAAGAGACCTTTCAAGAAATAACACATACGAAAAGAAAATTTCATACATATCCAAATAATTTTTTTTAGGTGTATGGTATTTATCTAAGAACTTTATATTTTCAAAATGCACAGCTCTTTTAAAATTTTAGCAAATTTGTACTATATGTAAAACTTTGTAATTATTTTAATGTTTTTTAGAATAAGGCCTAGAATAACACAAAGAGAAAATAAGAGCTATACTGTATTAAGTTTATCAAAAAAATTTACAATATAGTATATAGCTGAGGACTTGGAAATTTCATCCAAGGTCCTCTTGAGCCAAAAGCCTCAAGAATGAGAGTAAGGGAAAAAACTATCAAAAGCGGAGGCAACAAAAGCTGTAGTCAAATTTTCTTCTTCTTTTTGCCTCAAATGGAAAAAGAAAAAGAAATTAATATGTGTATTCTACTTCTTTCTTTTTCTTCTTCTTCTTCTTCACTCAATAGGTAGGTTGCAGGAAGGGACAAAATACTGCTCACATAGGCTATGCAAAATAGACCTAGGGTCTATTCACTACGAAGCCACACTAGGTAACTATAATGTTTTTTCTAGGCAATCCATGGAACCTCATCCATGCCATACTCCTGTAGAAGGAAAGTGGCCACCAGCTGGGAAGAGAAACGGTGTACTTCCATGCCCATCATGCGAAAGTTAGTCAAGAAAGGTAACTAGGGCACATCCATGCCAAAATCCACATGCCTTTGAAGCTCCATGGTGCTTAGAATACCAACACCTAGGATTGCCACATGCACTATCTTGTTGAGCCCTTCCATTAGAGAAGTGTCAAACATCTTTTGGCATAGCTCAATTATTATGGGTTTGGCTACACCCAAGTCCAACAATGAGGCCACGAAGTGCGAAAGTATGTTGCAGTTGCTCCACAACTAGTTCTTGTTAGTAAGGAAGTCTGCACTGATGACCCACTTAAACATAGTCATTCTTAAGGGGTCACAATCCTTCACCAAGAACTTAATGTGACTATCTGTAATCACACCCACAAATTTTTTTTTTGGTTTCCGTGGAAGAAGCTGAATAGGGGTGCCCAAGCTAGCAGACTTCGTGACAATAGTAAAAATGATGGAAAAAGAGTCAGTCAGTGTTGGAATTGTTGCCTCAATCTCACATGCTGAAACCTCTGAGAAAGCATGATCATTGTGACATTCCTATTGTCTGGCCGATTGGTAGTTCATTAACCTTGTGTTTTGCTCATGTCACTATGACTTTTCTTTTGTCTTGCTAAAGGAGCCTATCTCTATGACTTGGTGCATTTGCTATAACCCTTTGTCAAGTGGAGATCTCTTACCGACCGATGGTGTTTATCAGATATCGGGGAGACTTGGCTGAAAGGTTTACGTTTCGGTATGAAGTCTTACTGATATGAATGTCTCATTGATATAAGTATTTGGAGTGACATAAGGGCTTGGGAAGATCTCTTGGTGACAATCGGTATGTCTCACCAAGAGACACTCAGAGTAACTTAAGGGTCTCGGTGTGAAGTCTCAGTGATGAAGGATTGTCTTGGTGATAATGTAACACTCGAAGACATTAGGAAGACCCTTGGCCAAAAGGCTTGATTTGATATGATGTCTTAATGAATATCGGAAGTCTTGCCAGTAGCACGTGGGGTCATCGATTTGGTGTGACTCTTGGTGAATAGTGGTTTCAGGATAACATGGAAACCTCGGTAAGAAGTCTTGCCGCAAGTTGATTCTCTCACCAATAGTGGAACACATTGGTATGACTTGAAGGCTTAGGTATGAAATCTTGGTGACAGGTGTTTTTCTCACCGATGGTGTAGGATGTGTTCGGCATGACTCATGGTGAAAGCTGGGCTCGAGGTAACCTAGAGACTTCGGTGTGAAGTCTTGGTGACAACTGTGGTCTTGCTAATGGCTAGGTGACTTCGGTGTAACATAAGAGGCCTGGTGTAACCTCTTGGCGATAGTGGTATGTCTGACTGACAATGCAACATGTGATTGGGTGTTTTTGGTGTGACTCCTAGTGAATGGACTCATTGGAGAAACACAAAGGCTTTGGTATGATGTCTCATCGAATGGCAATTGTATCACCAATGAGAATGTTCAGGTCGATGTGACTGGAAGACATCGATGTAATGTCTAGGTGAACAACGATAGTCTTACCAAATGATGAACTCTTTAGAATACCTTGTGAGCTTCGGTATGATGTCTTGGCAAGAGGGGTAGGTCTTGCTAACTGTTTGATGGTTGCCAATAGAAGTGCAATAGATATTGGTAGATTCAGTATGACTCATGGCATTCGATATAATCTCTTGATGATTGTTGGAACCTATGTCAATATCGTCTATGAATCCTTTGAGCATCGGGGAGACACTTCTCATGTCTCACAAACATGTGAACTAAGTGGATTGTTTCCTTGACCATTTGAATACCTTATGTGGAGGCTCGTGCACCAATCAGAGGAAGCGAAATTCAAATGGTTGGCAGTTGGATTTTTGTAGCAGTTGCAAATTCAACTGAACGGTCTGCAAGGAAAAATCTACACCATAATGGAATGATGATAAGGATGCTAAGTTGGAGATTGATGTTATGTGATCTTCAACCGATTCATAGAGAGCCTATTAAAGAATGAATGCATATATGTATGCATTGGATGTTCTGTAGAAGGTGCTGATAAGCCAAGGAGCTAAAGAGCTGAGAGCCAGTGAGAGAGAGATAGTGAGGACTGAGTGCCTGACCGAAAGGATAAGGCCATGAGGTCAAAGCAGAGGAAGAGAGAGGAAGAGTTGTGCTGGAATCTCTCTTAATCATGAATGCTATGGTTGATCTCTCTCAGGGATTTTTCTACTAGTTGTATCCAGAATGAACAAGATGTAATCACTGAAAAGGCTATGAGCCTGAAATTATATTGTAACCATTTGTTGCTAAATAATACAATGGCTCAATCTTTGGAGTGTGGGGTTTTTTATCCAAAAGGATTTTCCCCACGTAAATCTGTGTATTCTGGTTTCTTGTTTCATTTTTCATGTTTTTTGGTTCATGTAGTAGAATCTGTTAATGCATACTGTTGAATTTACGTGTGCTTCTCTCAAAAGAATCAATGTGGAAATGAACTGTGTCTGTTCTGCTTTATGACATAGTTGTATGTGTCTTTGAGGCAACCTAATTGAAATTAAAGTTATCGAAGGCACTACTATTTGGAGTTTCTATGAGATGCACTCCATTGATTTCCTTTCAAGTGGTATCAGAGCCTTCTTTGGGTTGTTGATTCTAGATATTTCTCATGTGATGATTTCTTAGCTTGAATAGGTTGGAAGAAATCTGGAGGAATGGACTGATGTATTGATCCTTTGATGAGTGGAAGCCTTGTGGTATTCTGAGACAACATGCAACTTGAAGGATGGTCAAGATGGAAAAGGAGTTGATCATGATATGATCTGTGTCTCCTGGCTGGTAGAGGTTTAACCTTGAAGTATGAGGTGGAATTTCTTACTCTTGTGACTGTGTAGCAGTAAAGCTTTCATATTGGGCATCTGTGTGTTAGGCTCCTAGGTGATATGGACAAGCCTAGCTTGTTTCTCAACCATGGAAGAGAGTGCTTATGCTAGGTGGTGTTTCCTGGTGTTGGAAGGCACGTTTTCCTATTAACCTCAAATACATAAAGGCTATGGAGTTAATCATTCGGATGATTTGCAAGCTTCTGAAATAGCCTTTTCTCTCATTCTCAGATGCATTTACATGTTGGTGGTTTAGAGCTGGCCTGAAAGGGGCTTGGATTTCTTGAACTATTGTTTTCTTTTGAAGGATGTTTTGTACTTGCATGGCTCTATGATTTTACAGGTTTTACATGGTTAAGCAAAACTTGTGGTCTTGTGGAGTTGTTGTTAAGCTATTTTCTAGACACTGACTTTTTGGGGGTGGTTCTGGATGAGATAGTTGCAGTTCTGCATGCATGCTTGGTGCATGGTTTTGAGGAGGTATGTCTCCTTCTCTACATGGGAGTGTTGGTAAGTGTTTTGTCACTCAACATTCTTGTGGTAATGCTTGTGGGTTCCTTGACTATGGTGCTCATTGTAGGACATCATTGGAAAATTGGTGCGATCACGGTGTTTGGAGTCATGTCTATGTGGTTGTTATCTTTGATATATCGATTATTTGCGGTTTTCAATGTGATATGGGTTTGCATGTTTGATGTTTGAATCTCTGAGTTGTAGTTGGTGGATTAGCTACCATTGGGCTGCGGTGGGAATAGCTTGGATGTAGATAATAACATCCCGCGAGGATTGATTCATTCTTTACAGTGTAGACTTGTTAGTAGCCCATGCGTGGTCCTTGTGCATTGGTGTGTTTGTTTTTGAGATGAGAGGATGGATATTCTTGAGTACCTGAATACTCAGTTGAGGGAACCTGTAGCAGGTGGTCATGATGCTTGGAGAACTCTGGTGTCACTTTTTAGTAGGAGCTCTAGCAGTGACTGTGGACTCATCACATGGTGGTGAATGGTCTTTTTTAGTGTTGCAAAAGGGTTCTTTCACTTTTAAATGGGCATTATTTGAAGATGTGCAACATCTTGGAACCATGGAGGATGCTTGGAATCTTTTGCTAAGGTGTTGTTGGTGCTTGATAGGTGATGTTGGTTTTAAGTCTATTTGCTTTATGTCATGGTATACTCTTTCTTGTGCACTAGAGTTTTGGCATTGTGCATTGTACTTGAGACAATGGTGAGGTCATTTGAAGCATGGTATCTCCTATGGGGATGTGTAGATCATGATGTCATGATAAGTTCCTGATTTAAATGATTGGAGCTTTGACACTGGTCTAGTAATTCTTTGTGTATTAGGTGCTTTGATTATTTGCTTGATACTTCATGATAGTGTAGTAATGCAGTTGAATTTTAGCATGAGATGATCAGTTGCTAGTACTCATGGATACATGGAGAAAAAGGTGAGGTTTTTTTTCTCTTATGAGAGAAGTGTTGCTTATTGGTATTCTTGATAAAGTTTTTCTAGCAAAAGTTCGAGAAGCCTAAACCTTGGTTGAACGTGAGTTCAATAAGAGACCTATGAGGAGATAGCTCTTGGATTAGTCATGATGGCTTGTATATCTTGAAGGAGTATTCTCATTCCCACTCTTGGTCTACTCAATAGTTTATCTGAGAGCTTGATCTTCTTTGAGAAGCTTACATCCATATTGATTACATGATATTAGAAGTTGGTTTGATCTTGGTGATTGAATGGTTGGATGTTGTTTTGAATTTTCTTTTGTGATGTGAACAAGATCATTCTTGACATAGCTGGCTATTAGAACTATATGTAGGAGGATGTTCTACAGGAAGATGATGTGCAAAGTTTCTCTCTATGGCCATGAAGTCTTCTTTAAGAGAAATTTTTCTTGTAGCAGTTTGTTGTAGGTTGTGCATGTCATTGTGGATATTTCCTTGGTACTACATGGCCAAATTTTTTGTGTTTTTATTCATATACTTGTGATTCCTTTTAATCTTTTAGATCTAGATTACTCAGGCAGTGGGAGTTTATGTATGTGTCTTGTCATCTTAGACTGGTTGGAACTTGGAGCTTGTATTTGTTGTTGATGAGCTGTTTCTAATTTCGCATAAGTTTACTAATGTTGATACTTGTTAAGGTATGTGAGATTGGATGGTATAGCATGCACTATGGGTGCTATTTTCAGTTGGATGGAAGCAGATAGTCTAATTGTTGTTCTAGCTGGTGTTGTTTATCTTGTTTCTAGATAATAACTTCACTGTTGTGTTTTGTTTGAAGCTTTGAAGTTGATATTGCTTTTGTATAGTATTTGAGCACAGTGAAGAGGTAGTAGTATCTTGTTGAAGATATCACTGGGATCTTTTGCTTGTGTTTGTTGGAATGATGCTTATTCACCTTGGTGATGTATCTTTCTTTCACACATGGAAGATGATAGGATTGTTTCTTGAATGGACATCTTGGATGTTGGAACAAAATTCTTGATAGAGCATGAGAGCATGTTTGAGGTCTATTTGGTTTCCTGAAAGGCTATGATCAGTTGTTTTGTTGGATAGTGAGTTGTAGTTGGATGCCTGGTCTTTGTTGTAGATTATCTAATGGATTGTTATCTATGGAATCATGTTGATTGGGTGTCTTGAGTATTGCAGGGTTTGAACTGGTGGAGCTAGTGTGGTCTTAGTTC
>VDFB02000017.1:6424920-6643546 GCA_007258455.2 Sequoia sempervirens | reverse complement strand
TTAAGATATCTTTGCTCAAATCAACACATCCATCATCCTATCTTCACTTAAACACCATTTGTAACAACAACAAGCAACATTAGTTTAACACTATCTCCAGACCTTTAAGATACCAATTTCATCATGTTTTGATTGTAATATTCCAATATATCAGTATAGAAAAACTCTCACTACTTTGCATTCAAGAAACCATTTCCATATATTGGAAACATATGCCCAAATCATCAAATCTTTCACAATCTACCTTCAAAACATTACCAAACATAGACACAACTATGGCATCACAAATGAGATTGCTCCCAAGCACTTAACAACATTCCTTTCGATGTTTCTACATATTTTCTATTTTTAGCAAACAATACCAAATATGTCTAGGAGGCCAACATTCCATCTAATCAGGTGATTCCTTTTCTATCATAATGCATTTACACAATTCCAATATAGATCCTCTAGCCTATTTTGATCCTTTTCAACATACTATAAAAGTTTATACACTTATTTCACAAAACAAAGTAGAACCAACATGTTGTCTATTGGTAAAAGCCCTTAAATAGGTGAATTTATCAAAGCAAGTTGTCATAGAACTACTCACTAATCCACCAAACCTGCAAATAGTCTTAGGCCATGTGTAGAAACTCACAAATAAACAAGTTTCAAGATGGGAATTGCCCATCAATACACAAAATCAGTAAACATTTGATTATAGGGTGAAAACACACCAACCATGAGGGTTTCTTTAATGAAACATTTGAAAAACCTCTACTACTCCACCCAACAATTGAAACATGCTTCATTATGTCTGCAAATTATTTTGAAATAATTTCTAAGCTCCTTTACATGTTTCCTCAAACCCTACTTGAAAACACCATTTTTTTGAAAGAGAAAATTCAGAATTTTGTTCATGCAACAGTATCCTGACTTCCTATTTCTATTTACCCCTACCACACACATCTTCACATTGAAAAGACACTAAATATGATCCATTCCACCAACTTGCTAGCCCTACATCGGTGGAATGGCTAAGAATCACTTTTTAGACTCTCTAAACAATTCTAAGGAAACCATAGACCGAGACTTAGGAAACTAAGTTCAAATTAGATTGATTATTTGAATTACAATTCCTACAACTTTCAAGAATGAAAGAAGTCTCTTTCCCTGACAAGAATCAAATCTTAGAACATGCTTGAATCACTATGCAACCTGAAAACAAGAATACAAAAGGTTTCCAAAATAACTGAGCAGAGGTTTTTTTATTAATTTTTATGAATTTTTGAGATACAAGATCTTCCTTTGTCGAGCTTACAATTATTTTTAAATGTGTCTAAATTAGTTGAAATAACTTCCTCTTCATCTTCATCAACCCATCCTTTCCCTTCCACAAAAAAAAATCTTCACCTTCCTACTTTTGTGCAATTTTACATTTTTACAATAATTGACAACTTTTGTTATAAAAAGCAACTTTTCAATAATATCACATAGTGACCTATTTCATGGTGAAAATACATTAAAATTCATCATTTAATGACCTTCACTCATCATATTTACTTCAACATTACAAATTGAACAAATTATCCTTTTGAAGGAATTTCATGACCTAGGTGCTTCTGCGCCAATTTGTCATGTTACAACCTTACGTTATCAATGGACATTTTAAATCACACAATTCGATACACTTTCCTATTACATTTTTAAACCACATCTCTTTGAGGAATTTCGTTAAATTTAACAATTGACTTTCTTTGTGTATGCTTCCAAAGCTATCATTGAGTTATTTTGTCAAACAATTATACAAACCAGCTTTCATTGACTTTCTTTGTGTATGCTTCCAAAGATTTCATTGAGTTATGCTTCCAAAGCTTTCAATTAGTTAATTTGACAACTTAGCACTTTTTGCACAGGTAAAATTATTCATCATGCCAAAGAAACGAACTGTTAAAAGGAAAAAACTAACAGATGATCAGCTCCAAGCCATCAAAGATAAAGAGAAAAAATGGATGAGGGAATATCGTGAAAAGCAGAAATTGGGAATGATTGATGAAAACAAGCCAGTTGAAGAGGAGCCTCAACTGTCAAAAAGAGAAAAGAAATTGGCAGCACAAAGGGCATGAATGTGAAAGAGTTGTGCTAGGGGAGATGCAGATACCATAGTTGGAGACACACCCTCTACTGCAAGTGAATACAAAGGGACACCATTAAGCACAAGCAAATATGGAGGGACACCATCTACCACAAGTGAGTATGGTTGGACACCTTCCACCACATCTAAAGTTGAGAGTACATCATCAATCGGAGTTGAGGAACAAGGTATGCCATCATCCCCATGTGAACCTTAAGGTATGTCTTCTATTCCACCCTTGATCGAAGGTATGCAATCTAGCCCACCTTAATTAAATATTGATGAAATTGCTAATGTTGAGATGTATGTACCTAAGAGAACACGACCTAGAATTTTGCGTAGAAAGCCAAAGTTTTTGATTAATATTGATGAGGATATTTTGCAGCACATGGAAGGTAAGATTCCATAATGCACTTGTAGAAGATATGCTGATAAGATTTGGCAAATGTCCTTTAAAAGGCTAACTGAGACTATAAGATGTCAACTTTTTGTTCAAATGATGTGGGGTTTAAAGTACAGAAACATCATGAAGACTCTTGGGTTGAGAACATCGAATGCATCAAGTGAAAACACTATTGTGAAGAATCTAATGGATGCTTATAATAGTGTGGGTAAGACCTCACACTCAAAGGATAGTAATGTCACCCAACGTGTCATTACAACGACTCTGGTAAGATATCAAACAAAGAGATCTCACCTCATTAAAAATACAAGTGAAAAAATGGGAATTAGTAGAAAAAATTTATCAAAAGCCGTTCAAAGGCGACAAAGAATTGAGGGCACTGATTCAAATGAATTATGGGCATTCTCAGGGAGACTACCACACAAAGATAAAAGAGTTGTTGAAGCATTGAGAACACTAATTGAAGATTATTGGAAGAATAATACAAGGCCATCTCTAAATCAAAGGGATGTTGTAAGAAGGAGAATTGGCAGTCGAAACCATGAGCCACATCCAAAGCATTTTTTGGATACGACTAAAACCCAATTTTTTCATAAATTTCAAAATTCTTATCCTCAAATTATTATTTCTCAAATATTTTTTGAAATGATTAAACCTTTTTATGTCAAGATAAATCACACACGCACTACTTGTTGCTATAAACTACATATTAAATTCTCTAACCATTATGATGTTTATCATTCTATATGTTTACATCTGCATACTAACGATGTTTTGCAGGATTGTGGCATAGAAGCCCCACCAAAATCTTCAAGAAAGTTATTATCAAAATTTTTATGTGAAATAGAGGATGGCCAAATATTCTATAGGACATCATGCTTGGATGGTTTATGTGAGTGTTGCGGTGGCTTGCAACGAATGCTAGTATGTCAACATATGGAAAGGACATATGAGGTGGGACAAAAACTAGTAGAGTTCGGGAAGTATAAAATAGTGGCATATGCTATAAAAGATGGGTCTAAAGCAAAAAGGTGAGTTGGTTATTCAGAAGATTACAGTGTATCAGTTCATGTCCATGTTTCGTGAGAATCTAGTGTATGAGTATGCAAGGCATACCCATAGAGCCCGATGGCTGGACACACAATTCAAGCAATGCAAGGACACCTTTCCAATTGGTAGCATAGTATTAGTGGTTGAATTTGTAGAGAAATACACTCTACAGCCACAACATGAGGTGTAGTCATAGTATTACAACTCCACATAGATTTGATATTTGTGCACATAGCATTCATACATGCAACTGAAAGTATATAGGACGAAAGAAAGGTATTGAGGGAGTATCACTTTTATATTAGTGATGATCACACGTATTCTCCAGAGTTCATGCAAGGTTGCTTCTAGATGTTCTAAAATCATTTGGCTCAGAGGGGAATATCATATGATCGACATATAATATGGTCAGATAACTGTGCAGCATAGTTCAAGAACGCACGCATGTTCTACTGGTTTTGCTGGATGCATCTCACTACACGTCTTCAACATATGTGGAACTTTTTTGAGGCCAGACATGGAAAGGGAGAGCATGACGATGTAGGAGCATGTGTGAAAAGAGCATTAGCATGAGAAGAGTTAAAGTATAAAGACAACACATAGTTGATAGATGCAAGATCAATCATCGAGTGGTGTAATGGTTCGATGGGTCCAAGTGATGAAGGTACGTCTTCAGTTCATAGATTTTTTTGTTTGATGGATGATACTAACATTACACCATATGAGGATTTGTACACTAATAGGATTGAGTGAGTTGCACTCTTTCCTTAGCTCAAATACAGGTTCATGGAGTATCGATACACGTAAGATGGCATGCTTTTGTTCTTCATGTACAATGCAAGCCTGGAATGATTGTGAGTTAGGGGAGTGGGTTGACAAATGGTTGACAAGTTATCTTAGCCAACTTCATAGGTATCACCCTCCGATGGCATTGGAACTAACATGGATGGAATCATTGGTTGACTTTGACCATGTATCGGATCTAGTTCAACTAGGTAATATATCTACTTTCTTAGTATTTGAAATTCCTTATTATTATCTTACTTTGTACTGTATTCATAATGTTGACTAATTTCAAGAGATATGCCACACATATAAATGCATGGCATGCTGATGTGGTTATTGTAGATGAAGACAAGACAATGAAGAGGGTATAGACTACTACTTGTGTCGTTGTGTTGAGGAAAAAAAGAAATTGGAAGCCCCAATTATAGATGGAGAAAACATTGAATACCCTATAGGCTCAGTTGTTGTTACTGGAATGTAGTTGAGAAGGTACCCACATAAGAGTGTTAAACATTGGTTGTTTGAGGAATTTGACATGCATCATAAGATTCTTCATTACTCAAACCTTGTCGTGGCATCCAATGTTCATTTGAGAAAATATGGGTGTAGACCTTTGAACAAGACCTTGTGGAAGGTTCGTGAGTCTGACCATGAGGCAATACTTGACACAATAAAGAGTAGAGAAAACCCAGATGGTTCATTGGATTAATTTGTAAGTATATGCACAATGGTTTTTATTAATTTATACTTGTATCCACGTCAGTTTGGTTGATGCCAATGCTATCATCTTATTTTACTTTGTGTATCTGTATGTAACCAAGAAAACATTGATTGGTGTCCGCTTGCATAAAATGCAGATTTATGAGCCATCCAAGAGAATCTCAAGTAGAAAAGCAATGTAACATCCTTATTTTGATGATCTTGACAAATCTCAATTATGATTTTAAGCCATTAAAAAGTGTGTGCAAAGCTTGATGAGGCAATTTCAAGTTATTGATTTGAATTTAACCTTATCATGAGCACCTATGACGTAGACATTATAAGAGCATCTTGAATTTCAATAAATTATATTCATAAGAGCATAGAAAAGCCAGTGAACTCTTTGAAAAAATGCCTCAAAGAAATGTGGTCTCATGGTGATGGAATGGCATGACGAATGCCATGACAAGCAAATTATTGTGGATTGTCATGGCATTCCATCACCATTGAGACCACATTTCTTTGAGGCTATTTTTCAAATAGTTTGTTGCCTTTTCTATGCTATTGCTTATTAGTATACTTTGATAGATTTTTTCCAAGCATCCATATATTTTTTGGAAGCACCTATTTTAGGCTTTTAGCCATAGCAACAAGGAAATGAACTGTTTGATATAATGCTTTGGTAAACATGTATGATAAATGTACTAGCATAGAGAAGGAAACGAACTGTTTAAAAAAATGCTTTAAAGAAATGTGGTCTCATGGTGATGGAATGTCATGAAAATCCACAAAAATTTTCTTGTCATGTGATGCAGAGGGAATGATACTTTAGTCAAAACTCAAAGTTTCAAGGATTACAATGATGCAATCTCAAACACTCTTCCAGGCACCCTGATGGAGACAAGCTTCAATAGTGCACTTATAACTTAGATGCTTTCCTAATGGACCCAAACCCTTGGAGTGATCTCAAGGAACTCAAAAAAACTTGTCTTGAATGGTTTCAAAGTCCCAAACCTTTGTCTTACACAAAACTCACTTTTTGCACCTTGACTAGGCTTCTAGCTCAACTAGGCTTCTAGCGATGGTTTTTTGACTTTTCACTCAGCTTCCCCAAAGGAATCCTCAATATAATGACTGATTCAGATGTGATTCATGATGATACACAACATATCAAATAATTTATGGCACTTGTTCTCGATCAAACGTACCAAAATCTAATTTTTCCTCAAATTTAAGGCCTAATTAGCCCACTTTTTCAAAGCAATCCCTATCTAAACTTATCCCCTAACTATGAAAATTTAAAAAGTATTTTAAAATGTTCCCAAACCAAATATTTTCAATGTATTAGTCTTCTTTGACACCCTCAACACCCTAAATCACAAAAACCTCATTAAATTGCTCCAAAACTAGGGCCTCTTGAAAATTAGCTTTCCCAAAACTTCCAGAACCTTCTCTTGGACTTTTCACCAATAACTCAACATATCTAAACACCTTAAACTCAAAAATATACCCCTTATTAAAGTAGATCTCCTGCTGCTACACTTTAGGCACCATTTTCATGCACTTTTCCTTGCTAAAACTCGGTGTACACCCAAGAATCACTCTTTCCTGCATAATAACTTGTTAGATCTATAAAATAAAAGTTATATATGATCCATTTCACAAGTTTTCAGTCACACTCTCCCATTAAATGAATCATTTATTCATGAAGACTCTCAAAACTAGTGAAAAATTTGTACTTTTTGAGGATAGTTAGCAATATAACACAAGAAACTAATTCCCAACATTATTCAGGTCATTCAAAAGGTTCAATGCATGTAAATACAAGTTCTTAAACCATCCAAATGAGCATGACACCAAAAGGAATCAGGGATTCATAAAAAAAACTCAAGAAATTGCAAAAAGATTGAAGTTTTTACTGATTTTCTGTAGCAGTCAGTACAACACTTGCAATATCAGCCAACCCTCCATACAAATGCTTTCTCCAGGCTTATAGAATCATCCTACAACTGTCCCAGCTGATTAGAATTGATTTTATTACATTATTGTGATTAAAAATCCTAAAACTCACTTTTCCACACAAAGTTGGATTTCAAAAATTTGAATTTCCAACATTGCAATTTATTAACTCCTATTAACTATAAAGCTTCCAAAACTATTACATATCATCATTCAACCTTATTTAACCTAATTAAAACATCATATACCTATTTAAACTCCTATAACATCATTGTTCCATTTACAAGTCAATTTGGTCCTATGGTCCTTATCAGGACCCTTAGGACTTTTGATCTTCCTGTTACACTCATCCATGCCAAATGCCATTATAGGCTTCAAAATGCTATAATTGATGCTCTAGAAAGGTTTATAGGCCTTCAAGACCCCTGCCATCTCCTGAATCTCCAAATGATCCTCAAGGAGCTTGGGTGCTCCTGCACCATCATGGCATTCCACCACCATGAGACCACATTTCTTTGAGGCATTTTTTTCAAACAGTTCATTCCCTTGTCTATGCTATTGCTTACTATTATTCTATGATAGATTTTTTCTAAGCATCCATAACTTGTTTGAAAGCACTTGTTTTAGGCTTTTAGCCATAGTAGCAAGACAATGAATTGTTTGGCTAAATTCTTTGATAGACATGTATGAAAAATGTGTTAGCATAGACAAGGCAGTGAACTCTTTGAAAAGATGCCTCAAAGAAATGAGGTCTCATGGTGATGGAATGGCATGACGAATTCCATGAAAAGAAGAAAATTGCTATGGATTGTCATGGCATTCCATCACCACTGAGACCACATTTCTTTGAGGCTTTTTTTCAAATAGTTTGATGCCTTTTCTATGCTATTGCTTATTAGTATGCTTTGATAGATTTTTTCCACAAGCATCCATAGCTTTTTTGGAAGCACCTATTTTAGGCTTTTAGCCATATCAACAAGGAAGTGAACTGTTAGATAAAATGCTTTGGTAAACATGTATGATAAATGTAGTAGCATAGACAAGGCAACAAACTATTTGAAAAAATGCCTCAAAGAAATGTGGTCTCATGGTGATGGAATGCCATGACAATCCACAACACTTGCTTGTCATGGCATTCCACCACCATGAGACCACATTTCTTTGAGGCATTTTTTTCCAATAGTTCATTCCCTTGTCTATGCTATTGCTTACTATTATGCTATGATAGATTTTTTCTAAGCATCCATAGCTTGTTTGAAAGCACCTATTTTAGGCTTTTAGCCATAGCAGCAAGGCAATGAACTTTTTGGCTAAATGCTTTGATAGACATGTATGAAAAATGTGTTAGCATAGATAAGGCAGTGAACTCTTTGAAAAAATGCCCCAAAGAAACGAGGTCTGATGGTGATGGAATCCCATGACAATCAAAAGCCTCAAAGAAATGTGGTCTCATGGTGATAGAATGCCATGACAATCCACAACAATTTGCTTGTCATGGCATTCCACCACCATGAGACCACATTTCTTTGAGGCATTTTTTTCAAACAGTTCATTCCCTTTTCTATGCTATTGCTTACAATTATGCTATGATAGATTTTTTCTAAGCATCCATAGCTTGTTAGAAAGCACCTATTTTAGGCTTCTAGCCATAGCAGCAAGGCAATGAACTATTTGGCTAAATTAACGTGGGCATGTGAAAATGTGTTAGCATAGATAAGGCAGTGAACTCTTTGAAAAAATGCCTCAAAGAAATGAGGTCTAATGGTGATGGAATGCCATGACAATCAAAAGCCTCAAAGAAATGTGGTCTCATGGTGATGGAATGCCATGACAATCCACAACAATTTGCTTTTCATGGCATTCCACCACCATGAGACCACATTTCTTTGAGGCATTTTTTCAAATAGTTCATCTCCCTTTGTCTATTATTGCTTACTATTATGCTATGATATATTTTTTCTAAGCATCCATAGCTTGTTCAAAGCACCTTTTTAGGCTTTTAGCCATAGTGCCAGCGGCAATGAACTATTTGGCTAAATGCTTTGATAGACATGTATGAAAAATAAAAGTTAGCATAGATAGGTGAACTCGAGGGTCGTTCTTCAAAGAAATGGCCGATGTCGATGGATCGCCATGACAATCAAAAGCATTTGATTGTCATGGCATTCCATCAGTCATGAGACCTCATTTCTTTGAGGCATTTTTTCAAAGAGTTCAGTGCCTTGTCTATGATATTGCTTACTATTATGCTTTTGATATGTTTTTTCCAAGCATCCATAGCTTGTTCAAAAGCACTTGTTTTAGGCTTTCATCCATAGCAACAAGGAAAAAATTGAGCTATTTGACAAAATGCTTTGGTAGAAATGTATGAAAAATGTGGTAGTATAGACAAGGTAGTGAATTGTTTGAAAAAATGCCTCAAAGAAATGTGGTCTCATAGAATGCCATGACAACCAAATGCAATTGGCAGCTACTCCTAGTTATTTGTTATGCAATGTGAAGTAATTGCATAACTACTTAGGTTGACTTTGTAAAAAATATATTGTAATTGAAATTTTGTCATCTATCAGAATCTAGTTGTTAGTTATGAAATGTGAAGAAATGCTTTCAGTTTGAAAGATGTGCAATGCAATGTAATAAATGTTATGAATATAAACTACAAAAATCTATTTTTTACTAAGTTACCGGTTCAGTTTTGGGTTCAGGATCAGGTTCAAGAACCAGGTTCACTGGTTTGGGAATTTTTTTTTTGGGGTTGGGTTCATTTTGGGTTTGGTCATACAAAAACATATAAAAATCAGAAATATATACATATTTGCAGCAGTAATCAAGTTCAGAATACACCACCATATTAATAGTCAAATAACATAGCAAAAATACACCACCACTTTCATAGTGAAATATTAAAATATTAATGATCTACTTGAATGTCATGATACAAAATTATAAATTGAAGTTCAAACATAAAAATTTCAAGTGTTTACAATTAGCCATTATTGATCATTGATCAATCTGAAAAGTGTGAATATTTTTCTGTGTGGAGGGAAAAAAAGAAAATAGTGTTACATAATTATTTACATTGTGAAAGAGCCAAAACCTTTTTCTTGTAGATCATAGAAGAATCTCAGTGAATTTTTGGGTGTCCTTGCCTTGGAACAGAAATATCTTGAGCCATGAATGATTGACCAGGAACTATGAGAAAGAAATAAGATAAATCACATGCAACTTGTTGCAATTTCTTTCCTTGGGAAAAACGGTAAAGTTTGCTTTTCAGGGAGAATATCCTTTAGAGTTTGAACGCATTGATAATTTTCAAGATAGACTTAGCCAAATATGTCATCTAGGTTTGAAGCTTTTAGGTAAAATGTTTGCTTCTTAAAATTTTTGTTCAAAATTCAAGATGCAGACTCTCCTCCCTTAGGGAAGAGAAGGCCTATGAAGCCTAACACTCTTATGCAACACTTCTTAAGTTCTTGTTGATGCAGTATTAGATGCGAAGTTTCAAAATAGCATGATTATATAAATTCTCATCTCACGACTATCATTGCATCAAATTAAGAATTTTCAATCCTTTATGGTCTAGACAGAGAAGTATGGAGTAGTGTTCCAATGCTAAAGTCTTATTGTGAATCTCTTTGCTATGAGTGGTTCAAAAATGAGGAATCTGTCTTCTGCACCAAATGAGAAGTATTCACAATATGTGCTAGGAAGGAATAAGTCCATAAGATTGAGTATGCAAGAACTGAGAATTGCAAAATTGGCTTACATTTGACTTCCAAACACAAAAATTTTCACACTTTTCGATGTTCACACGTAAGTCAAAAAATATATGTGTAAGTTGTAAAGTATATACTTGAATACACGTAACTCATATCTATTGAACCATGAATTTTAGAATTTGCAAATATGGACACCATCGATAAAAGATTTGTATTAAGCAAATAGCCATGTACACATACATCAATATATGTTGATATAAGTATAAAATATAGTTACAAAATAGCCATATAGGTTACGAGAATGCCATATAGGCATTCAATGTCAAATATATCCAATACAAAATATGTACAAAATTGCCATGTAGGCATACAACAAAGGCCTCTGTGCATTCAAAATTCATTTCTCTCCATGCTCTAGTTCAAATACAATTTTCTTTCCCTTTGTTGGGCATTCCGATGACGATAAGTCTGTCATCCATTTCTACTGTGCTCAAGGAGTGCTCTAATGCTCCTCCTAGTGTTTAGCCTCTCGGTGAAGTTTCAACTGTTACAATAAGAAGTAAAGACATTAATATATAGAAATTACATTATAAAATTAATATATTTAACAAAATAATCACTTACGGCCATCTCACGATCACTCTCCTCGATGGAAATATTTGCATGTCGATGCTCGCATGCTCAAGCCCTATATAAACCATCCAAATAGGAATTAAACTACAAATAAATAATGGTTTTATTTTTCACTAGAACTAGTTCATCTATAACAATGAATGTAAATTGAAATTTAGTAATTTTTTCCTAATACCTCCCCTATCAGAGCCATCGGGATTGTATAGTGGAGGAAGCACCAATATCCATTGGCTTGTAACATATGGCGTGTTTTTCTCACCAACATCTAAAAATAAAACAACAAATTATTCAATCACAAAACAGTTACAATAGTGATCCATGTGATGACTTATAATGTATGAGATCTAATGAACAAAATTTTGAGTACAAGTATTAAACAATATATTTCTGATTATTAGTTATTGAATTTGAAGTAATGCTTTGATTTTGAATGATCTGTGTAATGCAATGTAAGGTCAACAATATGAATATAAACTACACAAATTATTAAACTTAGAATTCATTACTTAAGTTCTCTTTAAATTCTATATTACCTCCGTGAACGCTTGATCAAATCTATGGCACTCGGAGGGTTTCCTTAGAAACCTCCAATATTACCCTGCTCAACATCCAAAATCACATATTAAAATACCATTAAGTAAAACAATGCTATTAACACATGTAATAAATTTATAATTGTTTACTAACTTTACATACCCCACCGATAGGTGTACTACAAAATAAGTAGGTGGATGACTGGTGTATCCAGTCTCTACACTATGACCCTGCAATTTTATTAAAATAATAAAACTAAATTAGTTAATCTTGCATTTCACAATCAAAATTTAATAAATTAAATTCAATGAACATGGCGAATTTTACCTGAGTGTCAATGCCATATGCATCATGCAAAATTTCAGCCATCCTCTCCATCCCCATATATGCATACAAATCAGGTTGCATAGTAGCATATGGACCCTATGTAGCACCCTCTTGAGTGTTGGTAGGGTCATACAAACAAGTCGCCCTGCAAGATTGACACACATGGGTTCGAAGTCCACCACCTAAAGACTCCCCTGGATGGCGTTGTACAATAGGGCTATTGTGATGGATGACACTCTAGGTCAAAGTTGTGATCGCCTGCAATGTCTCTATGTTGGCACTCTCTTTCACAATGGAAGGCATCACAATCTGCTCATGAGGTCACCTATCCTGAGCTAACCCCCCACCTCTCCCCTAGAATTCCCTCATATCAAAATAATTTGGGATTTGGTTCAATACAAACTCATTGTATAGTTTCCTAAGAAAATATTGGGGGACTTCACAATTATTGCACAATGGGTAATCAAAGACCATATACCATCTTTCATAAAAATTATTCTTAATCTCTTGGTGGTGGCACCAATGAATAGGAAACCTCTTTGCATTGAGGGTAATATTTTGATTTTTTTTAGGGTCAGTGAATAGAGAGCACAAATCACCTTTAGTAATTTTTAAATCTTTTACTTGTTTATATGATAATTTGTCTTCATAATATGCCCTAGCTGTCTACCTCCTATCTTGCCATCCAGATATTTGTTGGGTGATTGCATATACATTTTTTAACATGTCTTTCAATGAATTTGCTAGAAGCATTCTTTCTTTGGTTGAAGCATTTGGATCACTCAACCTACTAATAAGATACTCAAGTTGTTTTCTATTGTTCTCAATTTCACTCAAATTTTCTTGAGTGCCAGGAGGGAATTGAGAGAATGGTGGGGGAGGTTGATTTTGTTGTTGAGGTTGATTTTGTTGAGGATTTTGCTGTTGAGGATTTACCTCCTCTTCTTGTTGAGGATTTGCATGATTTCCTATAGATTTAAAAAAAAAATCAAATCTAACCTAAAACAAACAAAATCAATTTCAAACTAACAAATTCAAAACAAATAGTAAACAATACTTACCTCTTGCATCTCCTCATCGTCATGGCACCATATTTGCAGACAAAATCTAACTATTCTTGATGAAATTTTTAGAAGTGCTTTCTCCTAGAATGCAAGTGCAAAAATGAGGGTTTTTGGCTGTGGGCAGAGCTAAAAAACAATGAAAAGAAAATGATACACATTTCACTATTTTTTTCTTTTAAAAGCACATAACGCGCTTGAGTTATAATGCGAGCGCGTTATGTGTTTCCCCATTTTTTTCCCCTTTTTCCACAAAAGTGTGACCATATTCATGCACCCACCCACATATAGAAACTCCCACTACCTGAGTAATCTAGATCTGAAAGATCAAAAGGCATCGCAAGTCTACCAATAACAGGACATAGAAAATGTAACCATGTAGTACCAAGGAAATATCCACAATGACATGCACAACCTACAACAAACTACTACAATAAACATTTCTCTCACCACAAACCTTCACGGCCATAGAGAGAAACTCTGCACATCATCTTCTTATAGAATATCCTCCTACATACACTTCTAATAGCCAGCTATGTCAAGAATGATCTCCTTCACATCCCAAAAGAAAAGTCAAAACAACATCCAACCATTCAATCACCAAGATCAAACCAACTTCTAATATCATGTAATCAATATGGATGTAAGATTCTCAAAGAAGATCAATCTCTCAAAAAAACTTTGAGTAGACCAAGAGTGGGAACGAGAATACTCCTTCAAGATATACAAGCCATCATGACTAATCCAAGAGCTATCTCCTCATAGGTCTCTTATTGAACTCACGTTCAACCAAGGTGTAGGCTTCTCAGACTTTCTGCTAGAAAAACTTTATCAAGAATACTAATCACCAACACTTCTCTCATAAGAGAAAAACAACCTCACCTTTTTCTCCATGTATCCATGAGTACTAGCAATTGATCATCTCATGCTAAACTTCAACTACATTACTACACTATCATGAAGTATCAAGCAAATAATCAAAGCACCCAATACACAAAGAATTACCAGACCACTGTCAGAGATCCAATCATCTGAATCAAGAAATTATCATGACATCATGATCTACACATCCCCATAGGAGATACCATGCTTCAAATGACCTCACCATTGTCTCAAGTACAATGCACAATGTCAAAACTCTAGTGCACAAGCAAGAGTATACCATGACATAAGGAAAATAGACTTAAAACCAACATCACTTGTCAAGCACCACCAACACCTTAGCCAAAGACTCCAAGCATCCTCCATGGTTCCAAGATGTTGTACATCTTCAAATAATGTCGATGCAAAAGCGAAAGAACCCTTTTGCATCACTAAAGAATACCATTCACCACCATGTGATGAATCCACAGTCACTGCTAGAGCTCCCACTGAAAAGTGACCCGAGTTCTCCAAGCATCATGACCACCTACTATAGGTTGCCTTAATCGACTATTCAGGTACTCAAGAATATCCATCCTCTCATCTCAAAAAAATCACACGAATGCACAAGTGACCACAGACAAGGCTAGCTAACAAGTCTACACTAGCAATGAATCAATCTCGTGGATAAAGACATTCCACATCCAAGTTATCTCACAGAAGCCAATGGGTAGCTAATCCACCAACCACATAACTTGTAGATCACAAACATAGAACATGCAAACCTATTATCACATTGAAAACTGCAACACTGAGATATCAAAGAGAATAACCATGTAGACAATATGACTCAAACATGAGATCATGCCAAATTTGATTTGCCAATGATGTCCACAATGAGCACCATAATCAAGGAACCCACAAGCATTACCACAAGAATGTTGAGTGACAAAACACTTACCAACACTCCCATGTAGAGAAGGAGACATACCTCCTCAAAACCATGAACAAAGCATGCATGTAGAATTGCAACTATCTCATCCAGCACCACCCCAAAAAAAGTCAATGTCTAGAAAATAGCTTAACAGCAACTCCACAAGACCAAAAGTTTTGCTTAACCATGTAAAACCTACAAAATCATAGAGCCATGCAAGTACAAAACATCCTTCAAAAGAAAACAATAGTTCAGGAAATCCAAGCCCCTTTCAGGCCAACTCTAAACCAACAACATGTACATGCATCCGAGAATGAGAGAAAAGGCTATTTTAGAAGCTTGCAAATCATCTGATGATTAACTCCATAGCCTTTATGTATTCGAGGCTAATAGGAAACCATTCCTTCCAACACCAGGAAACACCACCTAGCATAAGCACTCTCTTCCATGGTTGAGAAACAACCTAGGCTTCTCCATATCACCTAGGATCCTAACACACAGATGCCCAATATGAAAGCTTTACTACTACACAATCATAGAGTAAGAAAATCCACCTCATACTTCAAGTTTAAACCTCTACTAGCGAGCAGACATAGATCATATCATGATCAACTCCCTTCTCCATCTTGACCATCCTTCAAGTTGCATGCTGTCTCAAAATACCACAAGGCTTCCACTCATCAAAGGATCAATACATCAGCCCATTCCTCTAGATTTCTTCCAACCTATTCAAGCTAAGAAATCATCACATGAGAAATATCCAGAATCAGCAACCAAATGAAGGCTTTGATACCACTTGAAAGGAAATCAATGGAGCACATCTCATAGGAACTCCAAATAGTAGTGCCTTTGGTAACTTTAATTTCAATTAGGTTGCCTCAAAGACACGTACAACTATGTCATAAAGTGGAACAGACATAGTTCATTTCCACATTGATCCTTTTGAGAGAAGCACACGTAAATTTAACAACATGCATTAATAGATTCTACTACAAGAACCAACAAACACGAAAAATGAAATAGAAAACTAGAATACAAAGATTTATGTGGGAAAAATCCTTTTGGATAAAAAACCCCACAATCCAAAGATTGAGCCATTGTATTATTCAACAACAAATGGTTACAATACAATTTCAGGCTCATAGCCTTTTTAGAGATTACATCTTGTTCATTCTGGATACAATTGGTAGAAAACTCTCCCAGAGAGATCAACCATAGCATTCATGATCAAGAGAGATTCCAGCACAACTCTGCCTCTCTCTTCCTCTGCTTCCACCTCGTGGCCTCGGCCTTTCAGCTAGCCACTCGGTCCTCACCATCTCTCTCTCACTGGCTCTCAGCTCTTCAGCTCCTTGGCTTATCAGCACCTTCTACAGAATGTCCAATGCATACATATATGCATTCATTCTTTAACAAGCTCTCTATGAATCAGTTCGAGATCACATAACATCAATCTCCAACTCAGCATCCTTATCGTTGTTCTATTCTGGTGTAGATTTTTCCTTGCAGACCATTCAGTTCAATTCACAACTGTTGCAAAAATCCAACCGCCAACTGTTTGAATTTCACTTCCTCTGATTGGTCCATGAGCCTCCACATAGGGTAGTCAAATGGTCAAGGAAACAATCCACTAAGTTTGCATGTCAGTGAGACACGAGAAGTGTCTCCCTGATGCTCAAAGGATTCATAGACGATATCGGCATAGGTTCCAATAGTCGACAAGAGGTTATATCAAACACCATGAGTCATACCGAATCTATCGATATCCATTGCACTCCTATTAGCAACCATAAAATAGTTGGAAAGACCTACCGCTCTCACCAAGACATCATACCGAAGCTCACAAGGTATTCCGAAGAGTTCATTAGTCGACAAGACTATCGCTCTTCACCTAGACAATACATCGACATCTTCTAGTAACATCGACCTAAGCATTCTCATTGGTGAGACAATCACCATTCGATGTGACATCATACCGAAGCCTTTGTGTTTCTCTGATGACTCCATTCGCTAGGAGTCTCACCAAAAATGCCTGATCACATGTTGCATTGTTGATCAGACATACTGCTATCACCAAGAGGTTACACTGGGCCTCCTACGTTACACCGAAGTCACCCATCAATCAGCGAGACCAACACCTATCGCCAAGAGTTCATGCTAAAGTCTCCAGGTTACCTTGAGCCCACCTTTCACCAGGAGTCATGCTGAATGCATCCCACACTATTGGTGAGACAAACGCCCATCACCAAGACTTCATAGCGAAGCCTTCAAGTCATACCAATGTGTTCCACTATCGGCGAGAGAATCAACCTTTGACAAGACTTCTTACCGAGGTTTCCATGTTATCCCAAAACCACTGTTCACCAAGAGTCACACCAAACTAATGACCCCATGTGTTGTTGGTGAGACTTCTGATATTTGATAAGACATCATATCGAAACAAGCCTTTCGGCCAAGGTTCTCCTTGATGTCTTCAAGTGTTACATTGCCGCCAAGACAATCATTCATCGCTAAGACTTCACACCGAGACCCTTAAGTTACTTCGAGTTTTTGTCGGTGACAAATACTGACTGTCACCAAGAGATCTTCCCAAGCCCTTATGTCACTCCAAAGACTTCTATCGGCGAGACATTCATATCGGTAAGACTTCATACCAAAATGTAAACCTTTCGGCCAAGTCTCCCCGATATCTGATAAACACCATCAGTTGGTAAGAGATATCCACTCAGTAAAGGGTTACAATGAATGCACCAATTCAAAGTGATAGGATCCTTCGATAATACATAAGAAAAGTCATAGCGACATGAGAAAAACACAAGGTTATTGAACTGCCAGTCGGCCAAACAACAGGGATGTCACAACAACCATGCTTTCTCAATGGTTTTAGCCTGTGAGATTGAGGCAACAATTCCAACAATCTCCCACTTGACAAAGATCACACAGGCACCTCCAAAGCAACCAAGAACTAAGACCACACTAGCTCCACCAGTTCAAACCCTGCAATACTCAAGACACCCAATCAACATGATTCCATAGATAACAATCCATTAGATAATCTACAACAAAGACCAGGCATCCAACTGCAACTCACTGTCCAACAAAACAACTGATCATAGCCTTTTAGGAAACCAAATATACCTCAAACATGCTCTCATTCTCTATCAAGAATTCTTCTCCAACATCCAAGATGTCCACCATTCAAGCAACAATCCTGTCATCTTCCATGTGTGGAAGAAAGATACATCACCAAGGTGAATAAGCATCATTCCAACAAACACAAGCAAAAGATCCCAGTGATATCTTCAACAAGATACTGCTACCTCTTCACTATGCTCAAATACTATACAAAAGCAATATCAACTTCAAAGCTTCAAACAAAACACAACAGTGAAGTCATTATCTAGAAACAAGATAAACAACACCAGTTAGAACAACAATCAGACTATCTGCTTCCATCCAACTAATAAACCCATGCGACTGAAAATAGCACCCATAGCACATTTTATACCATCCAATCTCACATACCTTAACAAGTATCAACATTAGTAAACTTATGCAAAATTAGAACCAACTCATCAACAACAAATACAAGCTCCAAGTTCCAACCAGTCTAAGACGACAAGACACATACATAAACTCCCACTGCCTGAGTAATCTAGATCTAAAAGATTAAAAGGAATCACAAGTATATGAATAAAAACATAGAAAATTTGGCCATGTAGTACCAAGGAAATATCCACAATGACATGCACAACCTGCAACAAACTACTACAAGAAACATTTCTCTTAAACAAGCCTTCATGGCCATAGAGAGAAACTTTGCACATCATCTTCCTGTAGAACATCCTCCTACATACAATTCTAATATCCAACTATGTCAAGAATGATCTTGTTCACATCACAAAAGAAAATTCGAAACAACATCCAACCATTCAATCACCAAGATCAAACCAACTTCTAATATCATGTAATCAATATGGATGTAAGCTTCTCAAAGAAGATCAAGCTCTTAGATAAAATATTGAGCAGACCAAGAGTGGGAATGATAATACTCCTTCAAGATATACAAGCCATCATGACTAATCCAAGAGCTATCTCCTCATAGGTCTCTTATTGAACTCACGTTCAACCAAGGTTTAGGCTTCTCAAACTTTTGCTAGAAAAACTTCATCAAGAATACCAATAAGCAACACTTCTCTCATGAGAGAAAAAAAACCTCATCTTTTTCTCCATGTATCCATGAGCACTAGCAACTGATCATTTCATGCTAAACTTCAACTGCATTACTGCACTATCATGAAGTATCAAGCAAATAATCAAAGAACCTAATACACAAAGAATTACCAGACCAGTGTCAAAGCTCCAATCATCTAAATCAGGAACTTATCATGACATCATGATCTACACATCCCCATAGGAGATACCATGCTTCAAATGACCTCACCATTGTCTCAAGTACAACGCACAATGCCAAAACTCTAGTGCACAAGCAAGAGTATACCATGACATAAAGCAAATAGACTTAAAACCAACATCACCTGTCAAGCACCACCAACACCTTAGTGAAAGACTCCAAGCGTCCTCCATGGTTCCAAGATGTTGCACATCTTCAAATAATGCCCATTTAAAAGTGAAAGAACCCTTCTGCGACACTAAAGAAGACCATTCACCACCATGTGATGAATCCACAGTCACTGCTAGAGCTCCTACTAAAAAGTGACACCAGAGTTCTCCAAGCATCATGACCACCTGCTATAGGTTCCCTCAACCGACTATTCAGGTATGCAAGAATATCCATCCTCTCATCTCAAAAAAATCACACCAATGTACAAGTGACCATAGACAAGGCCAGCTAACAAGTCTGCACCAGCAATGAATCAATCTCGTGGATAAAGACAATCCACATCCAAGTTATCTCACTACAGCCAATGGGTAGCTAATCCACCAACTTCATAACTTGTAGATCACAAACATCGAACATGCAAACCTGTTATCACATTGAAAACTGCAACAATGAGATATCAAAGAGAATAACCATGTAGACAACATGACTCAAACACTAGATCACACCAAATCTAATTTTCCAATGATGTCCACAATGAGCACCATAGTCAAGGAACCCACAAGCATTACCACAAGAATGCTGAGTGACAAAACACTTACCAACGCTCCCATGCAGAGAAGGGGACATACCTCCTCAAAACCATGCACCAAGCATGCATGCAGAACTGCAACTATCTCATCCAGAACCACCCCCAAAAAGTCAGTGTCTAGAAAATAGCTTAGCAACAACTCCACAAGACCAAAATTTTTGCTTAACCGTGTAAAACCTGCAAAATCATAGAGCCATGCAAGTACAAAACATCCTTCAAAAGAAAATAGCAGTTCAAGAAATCCAAGCCCCTTTCAGGCCAGCTCTAAACCACCAACATGTAAATGCATCCGAGAATGGGAGAAAAGGCTATTTCAGAAGCTTGAAAATCATCTGATGATTAACTCCATAGCCTTTATGTATTTGAGGTTAATAGGAAAACGTGCCTTCCAACACCAGGAAACACCACCTAGCATAAGCACTCTCTTCCATGGTTGAGAAACAAGCTAGGCTTGTCCATATCACCCAGGAGCCTGACACACAGATGCCCAATATGAAAGCTTTACTGCTACATAATCACAGAGTAGGAAATTCCACCTCATACTTCAAGGTTAAACCTCTACCAGCTAGGAGACACAAATCATATCATGATCAACTCCCTTTTCCATCTTGACCATTCTTCAAGTTGCATGTTGTGTCAGAATACCACAAGGCTTCCACTCATCAAAGGATCAATACATCAGTCCATTCCTCCATATTTCTTCCAACCTATTCAAGCTAAGAAATCATCACATGAGAAATATCTAAAATTAGAACCAAAAGAAGGCTTTGATACCACTTGAAAGGAAATCAATGGAGTGCATCTCATAGAAGCTCCAAATAGTAGTGCCTTTGATAACTTTAATTTCAATTAGTTTGCCTCAAAGACATGTATAACTATGTCATAAAGTGGAACAGACATAGTTCATTTCCACATTGATTCTTCTGAGAGAAGCACACGTAAATTCAATAGTATGCATTAACAGATTCTACTACATGAATCAACAAACATGAAAAATGAAACAAAAAACTAGAATACAAAGATTTACATGGGGAAAATCCTTTCGGATAAAAAACCCCACACTCCAAAGATTGAGCCATTTTATTATTTAGTAACAAATGCTTACAATATAATTTCAGGCTCATAGCCTTTTCAGAGATTACATCTTGTTCATTCTGGATACAACTGGTAGAAAACTCTCTCAGAGAGATCAACCATAGCATTCATGATTAAGAGAGATTCTAGCACAACTCGTCCTCTCTTCCTCTGCTTCGACCTCATGGCCTCAGACTTTCGGTCAAGCACTCAGTCCTCACTATCTCTCTCTCACTGGCTCTCAGCTCTTCAGCTCCTTGGCTTTTCAGCACCTTCTACAGAATGTCCAATGCATACATATATGCATTCGTTCTTTAATAGGCTCTCTGTGAATCAGTTCAAGATCACATAACATCAATCTCCAACTTAGCATCCTTATCGTCATTCCATTCTGGTGTAGATTTTTCCTTGTAGACCATTCAGTTGAATTTGCAACAGCTGCAAAAATCCAACCACCAACCATTTGAATTTTGCTTCCTCTGATTGGTGCACAAGCCTCCACATATTGTATTCAAATTATCAAGGAACAATCCACTAAGTTCGCATGTCGGTGAGACACGAGAAGTGTCTCCCCGATGCTCAAAGGATTCATAGATGATATTGACATAGGTTCCAACAGTTGGAAAGAGATTATATCAAATGCCATGAGTCATACTGAATCTACCAATATGTATTGCACTTCTATTGGTAACCATCAAACAGTTAGCAAGACCTACCCCTCTCACCAAGACATCATACCAAAGCTCACAAGGTATTCTAAAGAGTTCATCATTTGGTAAGACTATCACTGTTCACCCAGACATTACATCGACGTCTTCCTGTCACATCAACCTCAGCATTCTCATTGGTGATACAATTTCCATTCAATGAGACATCATACCGAATCCTTTCTGTTTCTTCGATGACTCCATTCACTAGGAGTCACACCAAAAACACCCAATCACATGTTGCATTGTCGGTCAGACATACTGCTATCGCCAATAGGTTACAACAGGCCTCTTATGTTACACCAAAGTCACCTAGCCATTAGCAAGACCAACAGTTGTCACCAAGACTTCATGCCGAAGTCTCCAGGTTACCTCGAGCCCAACTTTCACCAGGATTCATGCCAAATACATCCTACACCATTGGTGAGAAAAACACCTGTCGCCAAGATTTCATACTGAAGCCTTCAAGTCATACCAATGTGTTCCACTATTGGTGAGAGAATCAACCTTCGGCAAGACTTCTTACCGAGGTTTCCATGTTATCCCGAAACCACTATTTTCCAAGAGTCACACCGAACCGATGACCCCACGTGCTATCGGCGAGACTTCCGATATTTGTTAAGAAATCATATCAAAACAAGCCTTTCAGCCAAGGGTCTTCCCAATGTCTTCGAGTGTTACATTATCACCAAGACAATCCTTCATCACTGAGACTTCACATCGAGACCCTTAAGTTACTCTGAGTGTCTGTCGGTGAGACATATCGATTGTCACCAATAGATCTTCCCAAGCCCTTATGTCACTCCAAAGACTTCTATCAATGAGACACTCATATCAGTAAGAATTCATACCAAAACGTAAACCTTTCAGCCAAGTCTCCCCGATATCCGATAAACACCATCAATCGGTAAGAGATCTCCACTCGACAAAGGGTTATAGCAAATGCACCAAGTCATAGTGATAGGCTCCTTCAGCAAGACAAAAGCAAAGTCACTATGACATGAGAAAAACACAAGGTTAATGAACTACCAATCGGCCAGACAATAGGAATGTCATAGTGATCATGCTTTCTCAGAGGTTTCATCGTGTGAGATTGAGGCAACAATTCCAACACTGACCGACTCTTTTTCCATCATTTTTACTACTCTCACGATGTCTGCTAGCTTGGGCACCCTTGTTCAGCTTCTTCCACGGAAACCACAAAAAAAAATTGTGGGGGTGATTACAGATAGTCACATTAAGTTCTTGGTGAAGGATTGTGACCCCTTAAGAATGACTATGTTTAAGTGGGTCATCAGTGCAGACTTCCTTACTAACAAGAACTAGTTGCGGAGCAACTGCAACATGCTTTCGCACTTCGTGGCCTCCTTGTTGGACTTGGGTGTAGCCAAACCCATAATAATTACGCTATGCCAAAAGATGTTTGACACTTCTCTAATGGAAGGGCTCAACAAGATAGTGCATGTGGCAATCCTAGGTGTTGGTATTCTAAGCACCATGGAGCTTCAGAGGCATGTGGATTTTGGCATGGATGTGCCCTAGTTACCTTTCCTGACTGAATTTCACATGATGGGTGTGGAAGTACACCATTTCTCTTCCCAGCTGGTGGCCACTTTCCTTCTACAGGAGTATGGCATGGATGAGGTTCCATGGATTGCTTGGAAAAAACATTATAGTTACCTAGTGTGGCTTCATAGCGAATAGACCCCGGGTCTATTTTGCATAGCCTATGTGAGCAGTATTTTGTCCCTTCCTACAACCTGCCTGTTGAGTGAAGAAGAAGAAGAAGAAAAAGAAAGAAGTAGAATACACATATTAATTTTTTTTTCTTTTTCCATTTGAGGCAAAAAGAAGAAGAAAATTTGACTACAGCTTTTGTTGCCTCCGCTTTTGATAGTTTTTCCCCTTACTCTCATTCTTGAGGCTTTTGGCTCAAGAGGACCTTGGATGACATTTCCAAGTCCTCAGCTATATACTATATTGTAAATTTTTTTGATAAACTTAATACAGTATAGCTCTTATTTTCTCTTTGTGTTATTCTAGGCCTTATTCTAAAAAACATTAAAATAATTACAAAGTTTTTACATATCATACAAATTTGCTAAAATTTTAAAAGAGCTGTGCATTTTTAAAATATTAAGTTCTTAGATAAATACCATAAACCTAAAAACATTTATTTGGATCTGTATGACATTTTCTTTTCGTATGTGCTATTTCTTGAAAGGTCTCTTCCACAACACTTTGGAATTAATCGATCGCCCTGGCTTTTCAACATTTCTATGATACTCTTGTATTGAAAATTTTTATGTAAGAATCAAAGATTTGTCTAATTGCTTGATGATAACAAGTTGTGGCTTCATGGGATTCTTTCCTGTCTCTTTTGTGCCTCAATATTTTTGTATGATTTTTGTACATTAATTCGTACTAGGAAAAATTTGCAGTCAATTTGAGGGAAATTTGATCTACTAATAGGAGAATTTGTCTAGGGTTGTGTTTGTCCTTTGGAGGGGCCAACCTAACATTTTGAGTTGCCACAATTAGGCTTTTAAAAGTTGATTCAGTTGAACCACCTTTTACTACCTCACAATATGGCGATGTTTCCAAAAAAATCTTGTATTTGATAGCAATATTTGATCTTTGTGATTCCTTTGGCTCATGGATACTAAGAGGTACAACATGTTTAGGAAGACCTAGACGGCTCTTATTTTCTTCAAAAACTTGTGAACTTTTTCTTTTCCTCTTTCTAGCCAACTAACAACCACTATTCCTTTGGGAAATTTCCAAAAGGGTAACTTCTTCATTATCATCAAGACAAGTGAGGTCAAAATGCTCACAAAATCCGGTATGAATTCATGAGTAGAGCTAGACTTACCTCAAAAACTTACATTGAATTCTAGGTATCAGATTGTCCCAAAATCTTCCATTCTTGTGAATATGGATGATTCCCAACTGGTGGTAAATGTTGCCCTTGGTCAGTTGGATCCCATCATCAGGACTTCTCGGTCCCTCAAAGACTTATTTATTATCTATGAGATTTCTGCCTTGTTTAAAACTTGGGAGGACTGTCTCATCAATGTTGAGGAAAAGTAGAATTCCAAAAAATTCTTCCTTGTTTGATGGAGACCCATCTTTCCAAGAAGTTTTCTCCTGAGCAAACTATCCTTTGTCTTCACTTCTTGTCTAGAATGAGTTGTTCACCAAAGGTAGGCATTAGCAAAATTATACTCGAGTCATACCCTTTGTGATCACAATTGCAACAAAATTCCTTTTTTTTTCTTTTACTTCTATAAGAGGTCTATATTCCATCTGTAGACCTTTTTTCCTTCTTGACCCCAGGCTTACTACAATCCTTCAAAGTCATAGGGAAATTTTTCTTTGTCGGGTCAGAGATTGGTTCCGAACACATTTTGACAAAAAATGTATGACATATGGTGTTATTTTGCAATCAGGGATTTCCTTGCCTATTGAAATATTCAAAAAATTTGGTGAGGTCCCTTATATCGCATTCCTGGAATTTTAGACTTGCATTCATTGTGTTGGCTTTCCTAAAGATCTAACTTTCTATGAACTTTGAATTTTTGACAGCTCACTTTACACCCGCACCTATTTGTTCCATTGGATCCAATCCGAGGACTAATACCTTATATTCAAATTTACCAATAGAGAATAGAGAAAGAAAACAATAAGCCCCTAGAAATCTCAGTCTCATCGGAAAATCCAAACAAGAACCTATTCTTGGGTCATCTTTACACTTGACACCATCATGGGGTATGGTCCATATATGATTATAAGGTAGATCACTGAGCTCTTTTGGATTCTTCATTATTTTCAGATAGGATTCATTTCCATCAAAAATCACATAGGTGCTTAGCCCTGTTACATAGAAATTTCCAAATGAATCAAAATTAGTGAAATGGTTCAATAGCGTTTCTCCCTCAATAATCTGATCCCCTGTGTCTTCCTTTTCCATGGGAATTCTCATATAGTATTTCTCTTAATGGGGAGTTGGGATATCATCAGGTTTGAAACATAGATTTGTGTCATCTATAATATGTTTGAGATGCAAAGCTTCAAACAAAATTTTCATCTTTGCTCCATGTTTGGTGCATAGTATTAAGTGGGACCAATCAAATGATAGGTATCCACCAAGTTTGGCAGTAAAATCTCTTGATAAGCACATTCTAAAAACTAATGGAATGTCAATTATTACTACTTCCTGAGTGACTGTCTAGCTTGGACATGATAAGTGGGTTAGGGACAAATACCTTATATGACCAACAGTTGGGACTTTCTTTTTGTCAATTTGCACAATTCCTTTTTCAAGGGGCTCATACTGAAGTCTCAGAGCATCTGCTACTTACTTTGGCATGACGGTAGTGCTAGGTCCTGAATCAATCATATTATTATGCAACAATTTATCTCCTATTATAAGCATAAAAAAGAAAGGTGTGGGCTTTGTTCTGCTTACCACTTTTTCTCCAATGCTATCCATGCTATTCACATAAGACATTGATTTCGGGGCTCGATAGGAAAAAGAAAATATGGTACTCCCACTTTGTTTGCTTAACTGAGTCTCAAATTCTCGCACACCTTCTCCTTCCAACTTCAACGCTTCTTGAAGCATAAACTATTTATTGGGAATTGATATAATGTACCATAATGAAATTCTAGCAGATACCCTTTCTAAATACTCCACCACGTTAAGCACCGGAGTATTTTGGGTTTTTGGCCTAAATAGTGGTATCTCTTTTGTTTTCAGGGGAAAAATTTCCTTCAGGGCTAGGCCCTATACTCTATTTTCCTCTACCATTTTTCAAAAGATGGTTAGGTGGCTGTGGAATGGGTCAAATAGCGGGTGGCGAGACCTGCTTCTTTGGGGGAGACAATTGAAGTGTTTGCGGTCATGGTAGAGCCTATTGCATGTACTCCCTTGTGAGCCTCCTTTTTGACCTTGTATTGTAATTTGACTGTACTTGTGGAATTCTAGTTATCAAGACTTTTTCTACAAATATTACTTTGTCTTCCTCTAGCCATGAGAAAAGAACCTAGACGAGTGCAATGTCTAAATCTTTTTTTAGGGACATCCCTTCCATCTATGCCCTAAGATGAGCATTTTCCATTTGAGGTGAGTCATATTCACCCATATTTGGGAACATACCCTTTCTCCTTTGCTCAAAAATATTTTGCTACATATTTCCCCTTGGATAATCTTGGGGCATATGACTATCATTGCATGGGAAGCACTTGACAGTTTTGTCGTCTGCTAGATTGTTTTGGCCTAGGACTATCACTTTTTTTGGACTAACCTTGACAATTTGCAATGGCGTAGGAATCAAGACTATTTGGTTCATCGATGATGGTTTTTGACCTCTTCCTCTATAAGATCCTTTATACAAATTTTGTTGGTAAGGGGGATTTTCTCTACTGTAGACCCAAGTGGTTGTTATCGTAGGTGTCACTTGTTGCCATTTGATAATGACCAATTCATTAGCAAAAGTCTACATCAAATATTTTATATCAATGATATCCACCACCATTGATGAAAGAACCAATGGACTGACATGAGTGATAGGGTATTCATTCATAGACTGTGGGGAAACCAACTTCAATTGCACTGTGAGGATGCTTGGATTGGTTTCCTCTTGATGGTTATCAGAGATTTCTGTGAATACTAGCATTGGTGGCCAAGGCAAAAGTTTCCCAACATCGATCAGGTTGTTCTCTATGCATACCACCATCTCATATTTGTTAGGTAGGGTAGTTCCTCCGATGGAGGTTATCATTAGTGGGTGATCCCATAATATTGGTTTACAATTTTTGGCCAAATTGGACACTGAATAATTTTTTTCTAACTAAATCTTCATTTTCGAGCACCTATAGTAGCTAAACTATGAGGAATTTGAAGATGATACATACTGGTGATTTTTGACATTTTTTCTATAGATTCTAAATATACTTTTTTCAAACAATTTTGAATTAGATTGCACTTCTTTTTCCATCTCCTTCGAAAACTAGTTTTTTTCAGTAAACACCATTATTAAGGTGTGATGCTCACCATATACAACATAAAACAATTTCCACGAAGGATTAAATTCTATTTTTTTCAAATTTAGATTTTTAACTATGATATCTAGTTCTTTCATTTGGTTCCATAGTGTTTTATTGAATATATTTTCCTTAAACAAGTTTCAAAGTCAAATAAATTACAATTTAGACATAGGCAGACTATATACAACATAACTTTTTTTGTATGCATCAAAATTCAAATTTTTGTTTACTAGATCAAGGACATCAATATCTAATGCACTTAAATTTTTCAAAAAACAAATTATATTCTACTATTTTTCCACATGTGCAGAATAGAGAGCTTGATTTTTGGTGATAAACATATATTCAGAAGAAATAAAAAATCAATATAATAATCAAATTGAATTTATTTTAAATTATTCTTTTTGGGAATCTTATAATAAGGACTGCATACTCACAAAAAAGTAATTAAATTTAAACAAATTCATTTGATCGCCCAAAAGATAAATCAAAAGTGGTTTTCATCAGCATTTTGATGGGTGTAAAAGAGACTCTATTAGAGGTATGGTTTAAAACTAGCAGGGTTCTATCCAAGGGGGTTTGATCTAAGGTGGTTTGATGAAACCCTATTCAATTGGAATCCTTTAAATGTAACTTTTCAAGGCTTAAATTATTATATTTTCTAAAAATATGTGATTTCAACAAAAATCAGGATCTTTGAGAAAGTGTAAACCAGTATTGTGGGATCACCAAAGTGAAATATCTAGATTAATGACCTATAGTTAGAACATGAACACCATCATAGCTTGAGGTTGAGCGGTCACATGAATCCTTTGCCAGGTTTTATGAAACCTAGTGTTGAAATCACTCGTGGCTTCCTTGGGGGCCCTCTTGATGGTGATCAACTGTTGCAGTAGAGAACAATGGTCTCCCTTTTCAGAGAATCATTTGAAAAGGCACTGCTCAAGTTGGTCCCAAGAAAGAATAGAACTTGAGACCATAGATTAATACCAATCTTGATAATTCCATTTAAAAGAGGCAACTAATAGCCTTAGATGGATATTCTCCTCTGATATGTTGTGTACTATGCATACTTCTGCTATATCTTGAAGGTTTTCAAAAGGTGTTTTGAAATCCTCCCGAAAGAATTTTGGGATAGCCTTAAGGGAATTAGCTAGTATAACTGTCCATACACCTAGGGGTGTAGGTAGCTGTAATGGACTACCACTATCCCATGTTAAAAAATTTCTAGGAGCAAGAGGGGCTACTTGAGCCATGAGGAAAAGATTCCTATGAATTGGGTACACAGGCAATCTTATCTGGAAATTTAAACCTCTTGGTGGAGTAGATAAGGCTCTTGATAAAGGGATTTGAATTCTTTCTCTATTACTCCTTATAGGTGATACATAAATTGTAGTTCTTCTCCTTCTAGGGTTTGAGGTAGGTAGCTAAGAATACTAGAAATGACCTCTTAAGGATGCTCTCGTTTGGATTTCGGGCATGGAATTTCTAGTTTTCCTTCCCTAGCCTGATGTAAGAAATATTTTTGACTTCTAATCAGGCTAATTGAAAAATATTCAAGTCCCACCAAGCATGCAGAAAAAGAACTGTTGATCATCAAAGCTTGCACCTCTCTAACAATCTATGGGAAATTCAACGAGTAGGGTATAGATTGCATCTCATTGAATACCTCTGAGGTTTTTATAGAAATTTAGCTCTTCTTTTGGGTTTTATAATAAGGGATAAAGAAGAAAATGAAAAATTTAAAACATGAAAGGCGATATGCCAAAGCTTTTACAACATTTTAAACTCAGAAATATTCCTATGATTGATATGAAAGACATAGAATTCCACAACCCTTCATTATTGGAAAGAGAATGAATAGGAAAGGCTAACTTCAAGCATAGTGCAAACTTTCAAATCTTTTTGTAGGTAGTGTTCATTGAGTTCTGATCAAACATAAATAAAGTCCTTAGGGAAAAAGTCCAACGACATAGTCCAATTTGTCTAAAATGCTATTTCTCAGTACAAGCATAAAGCATAGAAATTCGCTATTTAAACTATCAAAATATAGCTTACAAGACACAATGTTTCATTCATAATGAAAATAAAAAGAAAAAATACTTGAAAAAGGACATACATGGACAGTCTCAAAAATTTCCCTTAATAGTTCATGCCTTTAATTAAAACTGAAACTTTGAAACAAAGGTCATATGCCAATCTGGCAATATCTTAAACCTTAATAGATATAATTTTCTAGAATAAAGTAGTTCTATAACTTGCTTTCTGAAATATAGTTCATAAACCCTAAGAAAATTTAAAAGAAAGCAATTTCTCTTTTCAGAGAAAAACAACTTCCTCTTGGAAAATTTCTCTTCTAAGAATCAATTATCCACCACACACAAAATAATCAAAATTCCCCTCTTATAGTCACTAAAAGAAGAAATCACTTCCTCAATCCAGAAGTAATGACTGCATGTGTTGATGACTGATAGCATACGATCTGATCCCAAAATATTAGTTAGGCCACAAAAGATCTTTGCATTCATCCTTCAACTACTACATTAATGTCATCCATATTTTTAAATGAAGATAAGACCTAAAAATGATCAAATCTCAAAAGTAGTAGTCTGACATAATTGATTGCTCCCATTACTACAAGGTGTTGACTTAGAGACACCTGTCTCAAACATTAAGAGAGGAAAAGAAGAAAATGTTAGCTTAGACAAAAGACCTGATTATATTTCCTCTTAGAAGGTGTGGATAATTTGTATTGAGAATGACATGTTAGCATGGTGGAAGCTCTCAAACTTGTAAAACTCTCTATCGATTCATACCCCAACATCCTCTAAAAAGTAGCATCCCTAATACTTTTAGGGTTGGTGGATAACTAAGGATCATAAAAATTGTTGGTGATATCTTGAACTACCTCCTTTTGGATGCATTTGTTAGATTGAAGCTTCCTGCAACATTCAAATGGTCATTCATTTGGAGGTAGGGCATCAGTGAGCAAGTAGTGCCCAAATATATTAGTGTAACCAGGTCTTCTGTTTGGAGCTTTGGCTTGCCTACTAGAGGTAGATGCTTTTGCCATGATTTTTTGAGAATGATACAAAGCCTCTCTAGTTACAACAATCATTTTCCTTTTGCTTCTAAAAAATATTTCTTTTGAGTTCAATTAATTTCTTGGATTTTGCATGTAGTTATGGTTTGCTACTATCGATGGCTCATTAAATTCTACCATTGGGGTGATACATGTGGATGGGAGATCTGTATCCCTTGGGAATGTTGAGAAAGCCACAGGAATGGAATTAGCACATTCCTTCTACCACCTCTTCTTTCTTTTAATTCATTACATTGAAAACTATGCTTTTCATTATATGGAGTATGCCAAGATGACACAAGGTACTCCTAAAAATATGTCCTCATTAATTTTTCAAAGCCTTAGCATGTTAATCCATGTCTTTTAACATTATTGAACCAGTTGGCACTGATGATGGTGAAGGACACACGTCAACCATTAGCGTGTGAGGGAATTTACTCTAAATGCCTAAATTTATTTCTCAAGGTATTCCATTAGATCCTCCATATGATTTGTCCACCCTACTCCATTTTGTTTCAAAATTTTCTATTGTCATCCAGCCAAAAATAGACATCCTGTTGGTGAAGTTCCCTAGTTATCCTTTTCTATATATAGCTATACCAACTTTTGCAACATTCATTCAAGCATATAGTACTATAACTTAGTTGGCCTTCTGCTTATTCTCTTTTTTCCATAGTTCACTACTTCATCATGATGTCTACTAGTCTAGGTAGCCCTATTTGGCTCCTTCCATAGAGACCACAAAAATACTTTGCAGGAGAGGTCACTAATGACCATATTAGGCACCTGGTGAAGAATTGCGACCCCCTAGTCATGATTGCGTTCAAATGGGTTGTCAACACATACTACATTACCGATGAGAACCATCTTCAAAGTAACTGTAACGTGCTCTCCCGCTTCGTGGCCTCACTCTTGGACCTGAATGTGGACAATCCCATGATAATTGCATTCTGCTAGAAGATGTTTGACACCTCTCTAATGAAAGGGCTCAGTGAGATAGTGCAAGTGGCTATTCCTGGTATCAACATCCCTAGTGTTATGGACCTCCACAGGCACATGGAATTTTGAGCAAACATACCCTGGTTTCCCCTCCTTACCAACTTTTGCACCATGGATGTGGAGATGCACTACTAATCCTCTCTTCCAATGACCACTTTCCTTCTATAGGAGTATGACGTGGAGAAGGTTCTGGGGATTTCCTTGAAAAATAACTTTAGTTTGCTGGTTCTAATTCACAACTAGTAGACCCTAGGTTTGGACTGCATGGCTTGTGTGTGTTTTGTCCCTGCTTGTAATCTATCAAATGAAAAGTAGATGAAGAAAAGGAGGAAAAGTTAAACTTGATTACGAGCCCCTTTTTGCTTCATTGTTGGTAGCTAAAATTTATTGTTTATTTGATTGTCACCTCCCTCTTAACAAATGTTTGCTCGCTCCCCTCTTTTGGGTTTTTCTCAAGGGGGCCTTAAGTGATATTCTAAGCCTCAGGCCATACACTATATTGTAAATTTTGTTGATAAACATAATATAGTATAGCTTTTTATCTCTTCTATGTTATTCTTGGGTTTTAATCTCAAAAGACTTTCAAATAATTACAAAATTTTACATATGTTATATAGCTTTTAAATTTCTTAAAAGAATTGTGCATTTTAATGGAAAATCCTTATATAAATACCATTCACCGATACCTTTAAAACTTTTTTCACCATCAGTTTAAGTCCATATGCATTCTTTCTTTTGCATGTGTTGTGTTTCAAAGGTCCTCTCCATAGTGCTTTGAAATTTTTGGGTCACCCTAGTTTTGTAGCACACTTGTCGTACCTTAGCATTAAACCTTCTTTTCTAAAATCTAGGTAAAAAATATTTTCATCAAAACGTCATTTGATTGTCCAATGACAGTTAATTGTGGCTCCACGAGTCTTTTCTCTATCTTTTTTCCAATTTTGGGGTTTTTCTCCAAATTTCCATACATCAATTCATATGGAAAAACCATCGGATCCAACTTGAGGGTAACTTGTTTCATCAGTAGGGTAGCTCATTTATGACTATGCCAATCTCTTTAAGTTGACAACACAACATGTTTGATTAACCTAGTTAGGCTCTTGTTGGCTGATTTAGTTAACCCGCCCCCTTGCAAATAACAATATGATAACATTTTCAAGAAAATCCTGTATCTGGTAACAAAGTTTGACCCTTGTGGTTCTGCCTGAACTTTCGCATCACCGGGTGTAATGGTCTCAAGAAAACTCAACCTGAATTTTAGCTTCTTTAGAAACTTGTCCAATTTTCCTTTTGTGATATGTTCCTGCACACTAGTTCTCTTTTGCTTCCTCTTCCTTGAAGGGAATGTAATAGGATGCTCTTCATTTTCTTCCTCATACTTGTCTAGCTACTTGATAACCATTGTGCCCTTGGAATTTTGTTGAAAAGATATGTTCTCTTTAATCATTAGGGTGACTGTCGCAATGCTTGTGAAATCTGGCATGAATCCTTAGGCAAGATTAGACTTATTCATAATAGATCTTATGTTCAATTATGAGCTTTGGACCTTCTCATAACCTATTAATATTTTTCTCTTGTGACACTATACAGCCAGGAATCTTTCTTTTGCACACTCCAAGGAAATATTTTTCTAGATTAAGAAAAATCCCAAATCGTTGGTCTTTCAAAGAAAACCCCTTTAGATGATTGAGATGATCATCCTTTCCTGATGAATCACCCATATATATAAAGATAATCTAGTTGACCCATCCTTTTAAAGTAATTCCCATTTCTCTTTGAAAAACTGCACCAGCATCGAAGAGCTCGAATGGTGTTTTTGAGCATACAAACATTCCCCACTTGGTGGTAAACATCGTCCTGTATCGGTCAGATTCCATTATGAAAGCTTCATTATTCCTTTAGGAATCATCTATCAAAGAGGAGAACTACCACATCAGTGTCAAGGGGTAATGATCTTTCAAAAAAATCCTTCTTGAGTCCTGAAAGTCAATATAAAGTTAGATATCTATATCCCTTTCCAAAACTTGGACTAGATTAAATACCCAGGCAAAAAATTTGAGAGGAAAAATGACCTTTGATTCTCCTGATTTGACGAACTCTTGTGTTACCAAAGCTTCAACCTTTTGGTAGACTATCCTTTGTTTGTGCCAAACAAACTTGGGTTCTTCACCTAAGGAAATTGTTGGCTGAACTATACTCAAGTCATAACCTCTAAGATCATATTTGGAGCACAAATCCTTCAACTTTCTTCTACCCCTGCAAGAGGCCTTCTATTGATTGCCAATCTTTTGTTGTTTTTGACATCAAGCTTATCACAATCCTTTGAAACTACAAAGAATCTTTTCTTTTTCGGATCGGAAACTCATTCCAAATGTGTTCCGATAGGAAATTTCCAATTGAAAATTCTATCTTGAGGTCGAGGATTCCCTTGCATATCAAAAGCTTCAAAACTTTTGATGAGATCCCATACATTATGTATGTAAGATCTTAGTCTCATATTTATTTTGGTTGCTTGCTCGCGGATTTGGCTTACTATTGATTCTAAATTTTTGATAGCTTATATCTTACTTGCATCCATGTGTTTTGCTAGACTCAATTTGTGGACCAAAGCTTCATATTCAGTATCATCAAAATGTATGGTCCATACATGATTATCAAAAAGGTTGTCAAACTCCTCCTAACTCTTCATTAGTTTTGGAAAGACTTGATCTTCATTGAAAAATCACATAGGTGCTTGGCCATGTAGCATGGAAGTTGCTAAATGGATCAAAATCAACAGACTAATTGACTAGCACCTCTTCTTCTAAAATTTGTCTGCCTCTATCTTGTTCCTCTCTAGGAATTTCTACACAATATATCTCTTGTTGAAAGGTAGAGGTATGGGAAACTCCGAAGCATAGATTTGCATCATCCACAATATTTTTGCGATGCAAGGATTCAGATAGAATCTTCATCTTCACCCCATGTCCAGTTCTCAATATCAGGTGGGACCAGTCAAGTGCCAGGTATCTTCCAAGTTTGGCAAAGAAATCTCTTGATAGACACATTCTGAAAAACATGTGGAATGTCTATTATTACTACTTCCTAAGTGACTATCTAGCTTGGGCATGAGAAGAGCATTAGGGATAGATCCCTTATCTGACCAATGGTCAGGATTTTCTTTCCATCAAGTTGCATAATTCCTTTTTCAAGGGGTTCATACTTAATTTTTAAAGCATCTACCACTTGTTTTTCCATAACGGTTGTGCTAGCCTTCGAATCAATCATATTATTATGCAAAAATTTATTTCCTCCTATAAGCATTAAAAAGAAATGTGTGGGATTCATTCTGCTTACCTCTTTCTCTTTATTTCTACTCACGTTATTTGCATAATTCATTGATTTTGGAGCTTGAAGGGGAAGCATAAATCTATCATTTCTACTTTGATTGTTCAACTAAGTTGTGTTTTCCTACAAAAATTTCCCTTCCACCTTTAATTCTTCTTGAAGTAGGGTTTTTTGCTTGGGAATTGATATGATGTGCGCCAATGATAGATTGGTAGGTTCCTTCTTCAATTGATCCACTATGTTATCCATCCCAACTCTTTGGGCCTTAGGCTTAGATGGTGGTATTTCTTTCATTTTTGAGAGAAAAAATTCCATCACAACTGGCCCCAGTGCTTAATTTGTCTCCTTTTTCACTAACAGTACATTATGTGGCTGCAAACAAGGTTAGATGATGGGAAACAAAGCCTACTTATCTAGGGGGAATAGGTGACGTGGGTACAAGCTTGGTGGAGCTTGTTGTACATATTCTCTTATGAGCCTTCTTTTTGATCTTGTGTTGTAATCCAACTACACTTGTAGAATTCTAGTCATTCAGGCTTCATTTATGAACATAGCCTCATCTTCTTCTAACCATTAGAAAAGAGCTTGATCAAGCACAATTTCTAATTCTTGTTCCATGGACATCCCTTGCATTTATGCCCTAAAACAATAAATCTCCATTTCAAATGACACATACTCATTTGCATTCAGAATCATACCCTTACTCCTTTGTTCTGCCACATTTTGCTACATATTTCCCCTTGTTTAGTTTTAGGGCATATGGCTATCATTGCACAAGAAGCACCATACATTCTTGTCCTCTGCCAAATTTTTCTGGCTTGAGACTAGATCTCTTTATTAAGACTGCCCTTGACTATTTGTAATGGCATACTGGTCAGAACTATTTGATTTGTTGATGACGTGATTTGTTGGTGGCGTATGTTGACCTCCTCCTTTGTAAGATCCTTGATATGAATTTTGTTGATAAGGTGGCTTTCCTCCACCATAGACCTCAGTGGTCATTTTTGGAGGCATCACTTGTCATTTGATAATGACCAATTCATTAGCAAAAAATTCATAAGATCTTTCATATCAATGATGTCCACCGCCATTGAGGAGAGACCCGATGTGCTTGCTTAAGTGGTAGGATACTCATTTGTAGGTTGTGGGGTGATCAACTTTAATTGTGTTGGAGTGCTTGGATTGGCTTCTTCCCGATGGCCATTAGATATTTCCACAAATACTGGCATTGGGGGCCAAGGTGGAAGTTTCTTGGCATCAATCATGTTATTCTATGCACATATGGCCACCTCGCATGCATCAGGTAGGATATTCCCTCCCATGGAGGTTATCATGACCATGATATCTGGGTTAAATGCCTTCAAATAGAACATGAATGCCATTATAGTATAAGGTTGAGTAGTCATGGGGATCCTTTACCAAGTCTTGTGGAACTTGGTGTTGAAATCACTCATGGCTTCATGTGGATCCCTCTTGATGGTAATTAGTTATTGCAGTAGTGAGGATCGGTATCCTTTTTCTAAGAATTGTTCTAATAGGCATTGACCAAGCTAGTCCCAAGAAAGGATAGAACTTGAGGCTAAAAATCTATACCAATATTCAGCCTTACCCTTAAAAGAGTTAGCTAGTAGTCTCAATGCGATGTCTTCCTCGGATATGTTATGTACCTTGCATACCTTCGCTATATGTTGAAGGTGTTTGGAAGGGGTTTTGAAATCCTCCCTAAGGAATATTGGAATAGCCTTGAGGGAATTAGAAGGTATGGAAAGCCATACATCTGGGGGTGTGGGTGGTTGTAGTGGACTACCACTATCCCATGTTCTAAAATTTCTAGGAGGAGGGGGAGGTACATGAGCCATAAAGAATGGATTCCTATGAATCGGATATACAAGTAATCTTATCTAGAAGTTTAAGCCTCCAAGTGGAGTAGATAAAGCTTTAGACACTGGGCTCTGACTTCTTTCTTTATTACCCTTACAGATGATACAAAACCTATAGTTCTTTTCCTTCTAGGATTTGAAGTAAGAAACTGATAGCACTAGAAGTGACCTCTTGAGGATGCTCTTGTTTGGACTTTGGGCATGAAAATTCTAGTTTCCTTCCTTAGCCTAATTCAAGAAATATTTATGACTTCTAATAAAGTGTTTCAAAAATCTTATGTCCCACCAGGCATGCTAGAAAGAGAGTTGTTGATCATCAAAGCTTGTGCTTCTCTGACAGTCTTATGGAAAATTTAGCGAGTGGGGGGACAAATTGTCTCATTGAATACCTCTGGGTTTTTTATAGAAATATGACTCTTCTTTTGAGTTTTTGAGATAAGATATGAAAGGAAATATAAATATAAAACATAAAAGGTGATGCACCAAAGCTTTTACAACATTTCAAACCCAAATTATTTTGATGATTGATATAAAAGACATAGAATACCACAACCCCTTGTTGTTCGAAAGAGAAGAATCTACAAAGGCTAACTTCAAGCACAATGAAAAATTTTAGATCTTTCCATAGGAAGTGTTCATTGAGGTCTGATCTAACATAAAGATTTCTTATGAGTAAAAGAAAAATATTCTATAAATTACAAGAACTATGTCTCCTAATAAAACATAGCATAACAAAATAGAAAACTAAAGAAAAAATAAAAGTCCAATGACATATTCCAATTCTCCTAAACTACTATTCCACTATACAAGCATACAACATAGAAATCCACTACTTAAACTATCCAAATATAGCTTGCAAGACACAATGTTTCATCAAAAGTGATAATATAAATAAAGAAAGCTTAAAAAATTCCATACATGCACAGTCTCAATAAATTATCCTCAATGTTGGAAAATGTGCCTCAAACTTACTGACATGAAACTCCTGAAACAGAAAAAATCGGTGAGACCCTCAGAATGTCTTACCGACTAGCAGCTGTGTTCTAAAGATCAAAATTGCCGAGACATTGGAATTGTCTTGCTGATAGTAGTCATCGGCAAGACATGGGGTTTAGGTGAGAGATTCTTAACTCATTTTGATGTGTCGACAGGTTGGTTCCTAGTGGTTGTCAGAGAGACTCTGGCCGATGAACATATCAGAGTAATATGAACTACTGGGTATGCATTCGGTATGATCTCCTATTGATGGTTGTAGTCTCGCCAACTTGTATGCAACTTTAGTGAGAACTCTCTTCGATATTGTGTGGTCTCACTAATAGGTATGCATTTGGTATGAACTCTTGCCGATAGTGTATCTCTCACTGACGAGTAAGTGCATTCAGTGTGAACTCTTGCCAATAGCGCTTGTCTCGCCAACAGCTCTGTACAATGAACATCGGTGTGACATAAAGGTTATATAAGACTCTTAGCGATAGCGATGGTCTTTCCAATTGTTTTAAATGGACATTGGTGAGAAGTCTTGCTGATGGAGTGAGTTTGGTTGATGGTTTCACATTCGATATGACTCTTGTCGATAAGGACAGTCGGGCATTGTGGCATCAGGGAGACACAGTCTGGTATCTCACCGACATGTGATTCAGTTTGAATGTTTTGACCAAATTTTTATCTCACGTGGTCTATTTTGAACCAATTAGCGAATCAGAAGGAGTACCATTGGCAGTTGAACTGTTGTGACCATTCTTGTGTGGAAGATCAATAGATGAATGAGCAAATGGATTATTCTCTGAAACTAATGATGATGTTTTGTTCGAGATAACAAAAAGGGTGATTTGAATTGAACACGAATTGATCAGAGTGAATTTATAGTATGCTTTTGAGAGCATTGTAATTATGAATGTTTTGTACAAGATTGATCAGTGAATACTGCTACTATAAAAATTGACACCAGAAAATGAAGTTCAATCTTTGTATGTAATTTTGTCTACTGTAATACAAAGAGACATTTCTTGGTGTGGTGGGTTTTTCTCCCATAAGGGTTTGCCCATGTAAATTTGGTGTCCAATTGTGTATGTGTGAATTTCTCTTTTCTGTTATTCTTTTCAAGTGTATCTTATTGAACTGTAATTGCAAAATTTAAAGTCACATCTGCATTCTTCCCTAAGGTTTTGGCGTTAGGAGAGTTTGTTCTGCACCCAAGCTTTCCTTACAAGTGGTATCAGATCCTGGCGAGTTGTGTTATCCTTGTGGGTATGTTTGGTTTTTTTGTGTCAATTCTATTCAGTGGGAGTCTTGTAGAAGTCTAGTAATTTGAATTATAGATTAAGATGGCAAGCACATTAGGAAAGATTGAAATTGAGAAATTCAATGTTAACAATTTTGAGTTGTGGAAACTCAAAATGGAATATCTATTGGTTGATCATGATCTTTGGCTTGCTATGTCTAGAATGAAACCTATAGGCATGAAACAAGAGGATTGGGACCTCACAGATCAAAAATCAAAGGGGTTGATAAGGCTCTATCTAGCAGACTCTGTTCTTCTAAACGTTCATGAAGAAAAGTCAACATCTTCTTTGTGGAAAAGACTAGAAGCTATTTATCAAGGCAAGTCCTTGGTGAATAATTTGTTCTTGAGGAAGAAGTTGTACTCTTTGAAAATGCAGGAAGGAGCGTCTATTGCTAATCATTTAAATGCTTTCAATATGTTGATTGTTTAGTTAGCATTTGTGGGTGTCAAGATTGATGAAGAAGATCATTGTATGCTATTGTTATGTTCTTTGTTGGATTCTTGGGATAACTTGGTGATGGCTATTGGGAGTATGACATCCACTTTTAAGATGGAAGATGTTTTTGCTTCTTTGTTATTAGAAGAGATGAGAAGAAAATCTTCTGAGATGGCAAAGGAGGCTACTGTTGTTCAAGGAAGATCAAAAGAAAAAGGAAAGAAGGACAAGAAGTCCAAATCAAAATAAAAAGGGAGATCAAAGTCTCCTGGAAAGAAGTCCAAGGTGAAGTGTTGGAATTCTAGGCAGCCTGGTTATGTCTGAAGGATTGCAAAGAGGAGAAAAAGAAGAAGAAGAATTCTTCTGACAATGATTCTTCTCAGAGTGATGGATATTCCTTCAGTGCAGCCTTGGCAACACAAACATCAGATGATGTCGGGTTGATTGATTCTAGAGAATCTTTCCACATGACATATCACAGAGACTGGTTCACTAAGTATGAAAAATATGATGGTGGAAGGGTCTATTTGGCAAGAAATTCATCTCTGGAAATAGTTGGTCATGGAAGATTTATAATTCAGTTCCTTGATAGAAGAGTGAAGGGAATCAATGATGTAATGCATATACTAGGTCTGGCTCAAAATTTACTTTTTGTTAGTAAGTTGAACGATGTTGGAGTGCAAGTCTCATTCTGTAGAAATGGATGCAAAATGACTATAGGCTCAATGGTTCTAACTAGGGGTTCTTGTATTGGTACTTTACATAAGCTGGATGAACTTGTTGTTCAATGCAATAGTGTATCTATAAAGTCACATAAGGTTACTCGTGGAGAAAAGGAGGATAATGTTCCTGATAGTGCAAACTCTATAGAAGTTAAACTTCCAGTAGAAAAGACTATCCTCTGGCATCATAGGCTAGCCCACATTGGAGAAAAAGGTTTAAAAAACCTTAAAAAATAAAAACCTAGTTGAGGGGCTTCATGACTGTAACTTTGAATTCAAATTTTGTGAACATGGTATATATGGTAAACAACACTATGTTTCATTTTACTCTAGTCCTCACAAATCTTCTGATTTACTTGATTACATACATGTTGATGGTTTTGGTCTAGTAAATGTTCCTTCTTTGTCTAAATCAAGATATTATGTATCATTCATTGATGATAATTCAAGAAGGTAATTTATTTATTTTTTGAAAAGTAAATTAGAAGTGTTCAGTTGTTTTAAGGAATTTAAAAATGTTGTGGAAAATCAAACTGGAATAAAAATAAAATGTTTAAGGACTAACAATGGTGGTGAGTTTTGTTCTAATGAGTTTGAGAAATATTATAAAGATCATGGAATTAAAAGACATAAAACTACACCCTACACTTCACAACAAAATGGAGTTACTGAAAGGTTCAATGGGATAGTGATGGAAAGAGTACAAAGTATGTTGAGTAGTGCTGGCTTGGAGGAGAAGTTTTGGGCTGAGGTAGTTGCAACATGTTATTTAAATAACCATTCTCCAAATTCTTCTCTTGTTGAGAAAACACCTTTGGAAGCGTGGTCTAGAAGGAAGCCCTCACTGAGACACATTCATGTCTTTGGTTGCAAGGCATATGCATGTGTCGAATGAAAAATGGTCTAAATTGGAAAACAAGGCTATTAAATATATTTTTATTGGTTATAGTGTTGGCATAAAAGGATACAAGCTTTGGAATCCTGATACGAAGAAGGTTTTGTACAACAGAAGTGTTATTTTTTGTGAGCTGAAGCCTTCTACTTTGGATCTACAACTAGAGACAAAATCAGAAAATAAAAAGGATGTAGTTGAAATTCCTTTGACACCAGATAAAGAGGAATTGAAAATTCAAAATGTACCTAAAACTAAGGAGAGCTCAAGTAGTTTTGAGAGTTGTGAAGAAGAAGAACAACCTTAGCCTCAGCCCATGAGGAGGTCAACAAATGAAAGAAAGCAACCTGATAGGTATGGGTTTTCTATGTTAGATTGTACTTGTGCCTATGCTTTAATTTCTAGCATTAATGAGCCTAGGACTGTCAAAGAGGCATTTAGAATGTCTAATTCAAACTCTTGGTTGGAAGCCATCAATGAAGAAATGGTATCATTAGAAAAGAATGACACTTGGAGTTTGGTGCCCTTGCCTGAAGGTAGAAAAGCTATTGGCTGCAAATGGGTATTTAAATAGAAAATAGGTTTGGATGGTAGTGTGGAAAATTATAAGGCAAGGTTGGTTGCGAAGGGGTATTCCCAGGTAGAGGGAATTGATTATGGAGAAATTTTTTCTCCTGTAGCTAAGCTAACGTCTATTAGATTTCTTTTGTCACTTGCAACAACGTATGACTTAGAGATTGAATAGATGGATGTGAAGACAACATTTCTTCATGGTGACCTTGAAGAAGAAATTTATATGTCCCAGCCTGAGCACTTTGTGGAAAAAGGTAAAGAGAATCTGGTTTGCAAGTTGAAAAAATCTTTGTATGGATTAAAACAATCTCCTAGAATGTGGTATCAGAAGTTTGACACATTTTTTTTGTCATTGGGATTTGTAAGATCGAAATGTGATAATTGTGTGTACTTCAAAGCTGAAAATGATTGTGTTCTTATTATTACTCTCTATGTTGATGATATGTTGTTCATAGGCAATAGTAAGTTAATGATTTCTGATCTAAAATCTTAGTTGTCTACAAAGTTTGAAAAGAAGATCTTGGTATAGCTAGGTATATTCTAGGAATGGAAATAACTAGGGATAGGAAAAGTAGATAACTTTGGCTTAGCCAGAGTAAGTATATTAATACTCTTCTGGAGATATTTTGTATGACTAATTGCAAGTAGCTAGTTCTTCCAGTTTTGCAGGGAACAAAGCTATCTATTGAAGAATATCCAAAATCTCCAACTAAGATGGAGGAAATGACCAGAGTGCCTTATGCTAGTGCAATTGGCAGTCTGATGTATGCAATGGTCTGTACAAGGTCAGACATTGCCCAAGTAGTGGGAGTTCTTAGTCATTTTATGGAAAATCCTGGAAGGATACATTGGGATGCTATGAAAAGAGTGTTTATATATCTAAAGGGCACTTCAGAATATGCTTTGTGTTACCATGGAAATTTGGTTGAATCACAAAGGACTCTCAACATTCAAGGGTATGTGGATTATGATTGGGTAGGGGACATTGAGAACAAAAGATCCACCAATGGATATATTTTCATGATGAATGGTGGTGCAGTTAGTTGGATGAGTAAGGGACAAGCTATAGTCACTTTGTCCACTACAGAGGCATAATACATGGCAGCAACACATGCCTGTAAAGAAGCAATCTGGTTAAAACATTTTTGTTCTAACATTGGGTTTGATGCATGGAAAATGATTACTGTGATAATTAGAGTGCTATTTTTTTCATGAAAAACCCTACTTTCCATGCCAAGATGAAACATATTGATGTGCAGTATCATTTTGTATGAGATATGGTGAAGGATGGAAAGGTATCTTTAGAAAAGGTGGATACTCTGGAAAATGTTGCAGATGCATTGATGAAACCAATGAGCACATACAAGTACAGGTGGTGTGCCAGTTCGATGGGCCTTGGTGCCCATGAATTTCAGTAGGTTTGTTGTGTTTTGGAGGTGTCAGTAAGATCTTCGTCAAGTGGGAGATTGTTGGAAAATGTGCCTCAAACTTACTGACATGAAATTCCTGAAAGAGAAAAAATCGGTGAGACCCTCAAAGTGTCTTGTCGACTAGCAACTATGTTCTAAAGATAAAATCAACTGAGACATTGGAACTATCTTGCTAATAGTAGTCATCAACAAGACATGGGGTTTCAGTGAGAGATTCTTAACTCATTTCAATGTGTCGATGGGTTGGTTCCTAGTGGTTGTCGAAGAGACTCTAGTCGATGAACATATTAGAGTAATATGAATTGTCGAGTATGCATTCGGTATGATCTCCTACCAATGGTTGTGGTCTCAGTGACAGGTATACAACTTTGAAGAGAACTCTTGCCAATACTATTTGGTCTCACCGAATGGTATGCATTCGATATGAAATCTCATCGACAGTGTTGGTCTCGCTGACAGGACTATGTTTAGTGAGAACTCTTGCCGATAGTGTTTCTGTCGCCGATGGTTAAGTGCATTTGGTGTGAACTCTAGCCAATAGCACTCATCTCACTGATAGCTCTACATGATGAAAATCGGTGTGACATAAAGGTTCTATAAGATTCTTAGCGATAGTGATGGTCTTGTTGATTGTCCTGCAATGGACATTGGTGAGAAGTCTTGCCGATGGAGTGATTCTAGCGAATGGGTTTGCATTCGATATGACTCTTGCCAATTGTGGTGACTCTTGCCAATAAGGACAGTTGGGCATTGTGGCATTGGGGAGACACGGTCTGGTGTCTCACCAACATGCGATTATATTTGAATGTTTTGACTAAACGTCTATCTGACGTGGTCTGTTTTGAACCAATGAGTGAAGCAAAAGGAGAACCGTTGGTAGTTGAACTATTGCGACCATTCCTGTGTGGAAGATTAATAGAACAGTGAGAAAATGGATTATTCTCTAAAACTGATGATGATGATTTGTTTAGGATAATGAAAAGTGTGATTTGAATTGAACACAGATTGATCAGAGTGAATTCATACTATGCTTTTGAGAGCATTGTAATTATGAATGTTCTATACAAGAATTATCATTGAATACTGTTGCTATAAAAATTGACATCAAAAAGTGAAGTTCAATCTCTATATATAATTTTGTCTATTGTAATGCAAAGATACTTTTCTTGGTGTAGTGGGTTTTTCTCCCATAAGGGTTTTCCCACATAAATCTGGTGTCCAATTTTGTATGTGTTTATTTCTCTTTTTTGTTATTCTTTTCAAGTGTATCTTATTGAACGGTAATTGCAAAATTTAAAGTCACATATGCATTCTTCCCTGAGGTTTTGGCATTAGAAGAGTTTGTTCTGCACCTAAGCTTTCCTTACACTCAATAGTTTGTGTTTTAATTATAAACTAAACTTTGAAACAAAGGTCAAATGCCAATTGGACAATATTTTAATCCTTAATAGATATAACATGCCAAAATAAAGTAGTTTTGTAACTTTCTTTTGAAAATAGTTCTAAAAACCCTAAGAAAACTAAAGAAAAACACTTCTTTGACAAAGAAATGGTTCCTTGGAAAATATATCTTTTTTGTGTCATCGCCACCCTTATATATCCACCAAAAGAAAGAAACACCACCTCATTTTGGATTAATTGCCGCCAGGTGTTGATAGTTGATACCACATGATCCGATCATAGACCCTTAGTTAGGCTAAAAAATATATTTGCATTAACTCTTAGCTATTGCATTAATATCCTTTAGATATTTAGCAAAGATAGAAAATCATATCCGATTGGATCCTAAGAACAATAGCTTGGCAAAGGACCTAGTTGATTGATCACATCACTATGAGGTACTATCTCAAAACTTCCATCCCAAAAACTAAGTAAAGAAAAGAAAAGGTTAGCTAGCTCAAACAAACTCCTCAATCAAATAACTTTATAGGTAGTGCATATAATCTATGGCGAGGAGATGATGTGTCAGTAGGGTAGAAACTCTCAAGCATTCAAATATAGTTCCCAAGAAAAATGTCTGACAAGCAAACACGTGTCCTGAACCTTCTCCCAAAAGGAAGATGAAAAGGTAAAAGTTGTGTAGCCACCACGTACCGTATTGTGCACCTTTCTAATAATTTCGTTTGAGGACAAGTGCACCCAATATAGAAGACATTTATGTAAAACCAAAAATAAAATGACTGAGGTAAAATAACTTCACACTAACTCTTGCTCTATGGAACCTATGTGAACTAAACACAATGACTCGTCCTTAGGATATATATTATAAATACCTTAGAAAAACTTTAACTTTTCCTCTAAGTGTGGTACACCAATGATAAGATATCATTATAGACATGTCACTAGTATAGAAACAACAATAAAATACTGAAAAAACTACTAAAAACTACTTATAAATGACTGAACTTGGTCACGTGACCATTAATAGTTTATTTCCAGACATAAATAACATGACTAGATTGATGACTAAACCATTTTGTCATTTATTGGTTTTTTGATTGATCAATTTGGTAGTATATTTAGTCCATTAATTGATGTAATCTGGTCACTTATTTAGTCATTATTTTAACTGATATATTTAGTTGTTGATTTAGTCATTGATTTTTGTAATGTGGTCACTTATTTAGTCATTTTTTATTCATTGATATATTTAACTGGTCACTTATTTAGTTTTTGATTTAATCATTGATTGTTGTAATTAGGTCACTTATTTAGTCATTGACTATTGTTAACTGGTCACTTATTTAGTCATTTTTATTCACCGATTTCTATGCATTGGTAGTGTATTTAGTCATTAATTTTAATCATCATTTTGATCAATTTGGTAGCATATTTAGTCATTTTTATTCACTAATTTCACTAGTCATATATCTAGTCATATTTATTCATCGTTCATTGATTTCTATCAATTAGTAGTATATTTAGTCATTTTAATTAATTGATATTTGAGGATTTAAGCATAAAACACAAAAAATGCATCAATCATCAATTGCAAATAGTAAAATAGCCATTGAGAAGGAAAAATTGGTGAACTTTACTAATAAAAGAAAGGTTTTCTAATTATAGCTTATAAATAGAGTATTAAAATTATTATTTTCAATCACAAGACTGAAAATTTGAGTTATAATATTGCACAAAAATGACTACAAGAAAGAAACTTCTCCAAAAAAATTCTACAATGATGGAAACACATTTTTGAATCCTTTCAATGCGAGCAGATTCCCCTTTCATTTCTTAAAAATTCTACAACATGGGCAATCTTCTTGGAGCAAGCTATAACATGTAGAATCCAAGGAGAGTGTTGATTGTGTCCCATATATGAAGCTCTTTCCTTCAATGCAGTCAACAATAGCCCAGCTAGAAATATTTCCTCATTTATATGCAATGTGCCATTTGATATGAGCAACAAGGTGTTCCCTTTTTCACCATGAATGAAGTTGTGCCTCAATACAACCAACAAAATTACTATTAGTCTCAATTCAAAAATAATAAAAGTGCATTGTATATTGCAAGTTTACAAAAGTAAGTCCAAACATAGCAAAAAGATAAATCAATTAAAAAACTTGTAGCCTTGTCAAAAAATGCCTTAAACAAAGTTTTCAACATAGGCCCAAAACATGCATATTGAACAATTGATTTCAGAACCTTGTTCAAAATTTAAGAAAAGTGATACACTTAGATTATAAAATGAAGGTGACATATTATAGAATGAAGGCTATAAACACTAAATAGATTGGAACAGCATTATCAATTAAAATTTCCTAGAAACCAAGCCCAAGAATTCCATCAAACTTGGACAACAAAAATTTCAACCTTGGTTCACATGTTGTCTCAATAAAGACCTGCACCATGAAAGAACCCATTTATACATAAATGCCAAATTAAGTTGATGAGAAAAGATCTTTGATATCCAACTGGGAATCCTTAACATTCAAAAATTAATAACCTGATGTTTCACAACAAGTTTCCCAATTGTGACATCATCTTTACTTAAGAAATTGGATATTGATCCACTACCATATTGGATCTCATAGGATTCTCCTTCACAAACAACAAATGATATATATTATTTTTTTAGAAACTTCCTTAATATCCCCATGTAAGTAGACTAAACTAAGTGAGGTTGAGGGTTTGAAATAGAGTACCATCTTCTTGGTATGTGCTTAAATTTGATCATCACTTGTATCTTGAATGAAAATAGCAAGCTAGTTGCACTATAAAATCATTTTTAATCATTGTTAGAAAAATAACCACAAAATCCTCTTTAATTAAAATAATCCTTCTAGATATTTTGAGACAACGTATTTCAGTTAATTTCTAAGAGAGCTAATTTCACTATCCAAACAACCAACAATATATTTATTGTATATAATTTCCTAGAATTCGAAATTTAAATGCAATGAAACTAACCATAATTACCAAATATTTGACACCAAAATGTAGTAAAAAATGAATTGTTTGACAACATATGTGTTTTCAAAAACTAGATATACCCTTGATATATTGATTTAAATAACAAGGAAAGATCAAACTGGAGATAACAATATAATATTCATTAATTCACTTCAACAAACAATTGAAGCCAAAATTCAACCACCAGTTATAACTTCATTCTATTGATCTTCAAAATGATTTTATAATTCATTTCAAAATTTATTCCTAACATGTCAAAAAGTGTCTTTTCAGTTACCCACTTTTAACATAAATAAAAAATTCTTAATTATCATTGATTAAATAGGATTGCATATAAGCAATGAAAGATGAGACATGAAGAGAAATGATCAGATGCTAAATTCCAGAGCACTCACAAGATGCAAAAGTTCATTACTCATTGTAAGGTACCCATGGTCATTCATATTTGGAAACGTCCACTCTCCATGATAGTATATCCGAGGCTTGGTACTTCAATACAAGGCCTATTCTGCTAGGGGAGCTAGATATGTCTACTCCCATTGGTACACCATGTAATCATGAGGCCATTTGTACTCCTAGATTTTATTTTTGTTGGCCAAGTGACTCTTCCATCTAATGTCTAATAGCTCTTTTCTATCCGTGATGAATTTTGAGTATCCAACATCAAGTGAAATTATTCCATCCAAGGTTAAATTCATGTAGTGAATATTTATGTCACCATCCTTCTATAAATTAGTGAGCAAGTTGGGAACAATTTTGCTAAACTCATCTATCCAATCCTTGGAAAATTTTAGTTGATCATCATCCCTTAGTATCTTAGGCACAAACCAATGCTTTAGTGTGTGAAATGAATCCATTCTTGCATTGATATTTTGGTCTTCTATAGATATGTATTGGAATTCATCTATGACCATTCAAACCATTTGATCAGTAGGATTTAAAGTTTTAGGGGCCTCAACACTCTTTGTAAAATTCTGCACAAAGTCATTAAGGTGTGATGTATAGGTTGTCATTTCTTGAATAAGGGGTCCAATATATTTACATGGCCCTTTATCTAATCAACTTCTTTTGAAAAGGAGAAGTAGAATTTATACACATTTCCAATTTATCCACAATTATTTTAACCCTATGCTCCAAGATCTGTTCCAATACCCTAAGGGTTTCTCTCTTTTCTCTTTCCATTGTTTCTTCATTAGTCTTTTTCAACTTCTCAATTTCTAGTTTTAGCACATTTACTTGTTCAATAGTGATTGCACCTATATCAGTTCAGATGACAAGGGTTGGTAAAATATTAATTTTTTTCTTTTGGAGGGACCTTCTCCCTTTAACTACACTTTCAATTTCACATTTTTCAATGAATAACCTATGCACTTCATCATTCAAATCAGTTGATGCTTTCGCATATTCTATCAATCTAAGCTCCATAGCTTTAACCACATCCCTAATAAACATTATTGAGTTCATTTTAATAGTAGCTACCTACAATGAAAATGTGTCTTGAACTTTCTTGACCATGGTAGTCCCTCTCATTTCTTTTACAACATATAGCAATCTTGGTTTTTGTGTTCTTTTTTGCTTTGTCCAAAAGGCTAGGGTTTCAAGTCTTGGATTGTTATCTGTGACATGCATTCCCTCATCTAAATTGAATTCATAAACCAACATGGGACTTTCTTGGCTTCTTACTTGATCCAATAAGAATATCATTTTTAACTCCATCGTACGAATAATTAGTATATTACTTTCTAAGACCAATTTTCTTGCTTCTTGGAGGATAACAATCATTTCATTAATCCTAAGTTGTTCAAAAGTTTGGGCAACAATCTGGTCATGTTGTGATGCCTCAATGACCATCTTATTAATTTGGATTCTCTCCTCAAATTCTTTCACTTTCATCTTAAACCAAAAATCCTTAAACTTGGGATTTTGAATAAATTCATCATCTTCAATAAATCTAAGGTCAATAGTCACCCTTTCATCATCATGCACTTCTTGATCAATATGCCCATGTACATCCACTCTTTCTTTTGGTTTGTGAGAATTAGTTGCAATCTTAGGTTGTGATTGATCAACTTCATCATCTTTAAAATTCAAAAATACATCTACTACCTCTTTAGTATCCCCTACTCCTTCACTTATTTCATATGCCACTAAGAGGGGCACTCCATGTGTCTTCTACCTTTTAGGACTTGGTTGCTCAGGGTATGCTTCTGATTGTATTGTGGTAGTGTCTGGTAGGGGCTCTGTGATTACAATACTGCTTGGTTTGATGGGAAGCTTGGAGGGTTTTGAAGACTGACCCTCAGGTTTCTTTTCTAGTTCAACATATTTTCTTTCAAAGTCGTCAATTATTATGTTCATCCTTTTGATAGGATCCCTTTCTTCAACATAGAATCCTTGGAATCCACTGTCCGTTTTCTTCTTCTCCTCCTGAAGCCTCTTTATGATTTCCCACTTACTCTTCCTCTCAAAAACTTCATTAGGTGTAAAGCAATTTCTTATTACATCTTCGTAATCCATTGCATAGGTAATCCCAGCTTTAGCGAGAAGTGTATGCTTTATAAAATGAATATGCCCTTTAGGATCAAAGAACCTTTCTCCTCATGAATTCAATTAATACCCCATCTTCAAATATTTTATCAGTTCTTCAAGAGTGTCAAACCCTACAGATAGCTCCTCACATTCAGTTAGCTGAAGGAGGAATGCCCCCTTTTTTCTATCTTTTCATAACATCCTACTCCATCCATAACATTTTCCACATAAACTCTAACAATACAATTAGAATAGAAACAAATTTAGGTAAAACATATGGGGCTTGAGGAAACCCATAGACCCTTATCACTATTTGGTCTACTAAGAAGAACCAGTTACTGAAATTGTGAGTGTGTCCCTGCTTTGGCTTCAATGCTAAAGGTCTTAATACTTGCATAATTTTATTAGGAAATCTTGGTGAGATATGACCAAGAGTAGCCATGACCTTTATTATGAAATAATCATGAAATATTACATAATCATTATTTCTACATCTATTATCCCACATGTAACACCAATTTTGTATAGGCAACCTATTCCCTTCTTCATCAGTCATTCCCAAACACATTATTTTAGTCCATCTGTTTCTATTTTGGTATAGTTTTAAATGATGGAGTAAAGAGTATTTCCTGAAAGTGATGGGAGCTAAGTTCTCTCTTGTAAAAATCCCTGATGTAGCCCTTTCTCAATTTCAACAAAAAATTCATACTCAATGTTGACTTCAGGATTTTGTATCTTCATTTCCATCATCATGAGATAGGTTGGAATCCTCTCTTTAGCATCTATTCCAAGCACTTGGCACAAAGTAAAATAAATTCTTTTGAAATATACATGGAAGTCTTCTATGGAAAATGACTCAATTTGGGAGGGGGAGATAGGTATTCTCCTATTGTTTACACCCCTTTTCATGTGTAAAGGAAGTTCATCACTTGTGTAGGTTTTTCTCAATCTCCTATAATCCTCCTCACTTCTTCCAAATCGATATTAGTGATAGCTTTCTTGTTTAACATAAAACACACTATAATTGCTTCTTTAGTCAGCACCACTAATGGTGAACCATCTACATTCTTATAGCCCTAGTAGCCGAGTGATAATATTTTGCCAATACTTTAATAAATTCAACATATATGAAGACATTTGGGGCTATCAATTTGACCAAATCTAAGGTCCAAGGATTTGAAATTGGAATCTTGTCATCTCTTTTTTCATAGAAGTACAAAAACATATTCCACCCTGAGATAGGGATAATTGGGTCTCTACATCCATGGTTTGTATCTTTAAACACCTTTTTGAATCCTTTATCTATAGAATTAGATAACACATCTAAAATTGATTGTTTTAGGGACCTCTTCTTTGATTTAGAAATTGTGAACTCTTCCTTTTTACTCACAAGTTGACTTCTTTTTGGTGGCATGATAAAGAATTTACTCCTACTTGATTTTTTTAAGTGTCTACTTGTAGAAGGAAATTCAGTTCTTATACACTTGCTACAAAGGGTTTTTGTGAACTTACCTAGTGAAATAATAGTTGCATCTAGTCTTCCTGCTTGAACTCCCCTGCCTCAGGTACACTAAGCTATCTGAATGATTGCAAAAATGTCATCGAGACCCAAGTAATATTTGTTGTTGAGCTCAATAAACTCACTATTAATGTCAATTCACACAAAATATTTTAGAATCTGCCCATATTTCAAGTTTGAATAAATGCCTTTGATCTTGGGAAATTGAATGGTGAAATCATTAAATGCTTTGACTACTTATAGGTTTGTAAGAGAGGGGGACCAACCATGTCAAGGCTCTACATCATTGAGAGTTGAGAGCAGAGGGATGCCCTAACTTACCTCACTCTAAAGAGATGAGGATCAAGAATGAAGAGAACTATCAAATGCTTTTATCACCCTATAGACCCAAAGTTCACATTTGGGCTAGGTGAGCTAGTTATGGAGTTAGTACTACACCTCAGAAAACTCTCTATTTGAGGACTTTAGTATAGTTCTAGGATGACAGTGTGGCACGCTGGCATCTCTCTAGCATGCTGGCATCCATACAACCATAAAATAGGAAGTACAATAAAAACTACCTAAAAACGTACTAACATCCTAGGTAGTTGATTTTCATGAGGAAAATAGAATGAGAAAGTACAAAAAATAAAGATGGAGATGATAAAGAAAGTAAATAAAAGCTAGGGTGACAAAGATAATCTCACAAAAGTACTAGTTCGCCAGCTAGCTCCATGTGTACATTCACCTACACACAAGCAAGAAGGAGAAAATTGTTTGGGCTATATAAGGGTTTGCCTAAGTCAAATCCCCATTTTGGTGTTTCCACCTCCATGAATAGCCAAAAATAAATAGAGTAGAATATATGATAAAGAAAGTAGAAAGGAAACATTGTTGAACACTGTACAAAAAATACTATGCTACTGTAGACATGCAAAATTGGCATCATGCATTTAATTAGGTCATATTCATCCATTCATCAAATAAATCAATTTTATTTGATTAATCTCTAAAGTCCCCCATTTAAATTAAATAAATTCATCTTTAACACTAACATCATCCCCTTTAGTTAAATAAATCAAAATATTTATTTAACTAAGTCTAAATCATTTTCAATCTCCTTTTGATTTATTTTAATCCATAAATCTATGTCAAAAAGTTAAATCGCCTAATATTCACTTAAGTTAATCAAATTCTAATTAATTTAATCCAATCTCATGTCACATCCTCTAGCTTTTACCACTTGCACAAATAAATCATTTAATTGATTTATTAAATCTTCTAATTTCCATCAACATGACATAAAAGTGGAATATCCTCCATTTCAAATCTCCCTCCAAGTGGGATGAGTCCTTCCAACAAGAAATTTATTTCATCTTATAAGTAATTTTACATTGAGCCAAGTGGCCATTACTCCATTTGACTCTCCCTCCACCTTGTCATTTCAACATTTTCAAATTTCAAATTTATGCATTTATGGGTACATTCATCAAAATGTGCACATCCTTCATCCATCCATATCTTGACAAGTGGCTCCTTCTTATTGGTTGGTTTTTTATCCCACATTCATCCCATTGTTTCTTCTCTCATCAAACTCTTCTATAAATGGAGAGGTTATCCTTCACTTTGATCATCCACAATCCACAATCTTCATGCAAAGTTACTCTTCATATTAAGAGCTAATTTTGTCCACTTCATTGCATTTTCATCATTGGCTTGTCAAGGGTTGGGAAAGGGTCACTTTTCACAACAAAGTGACACCAATCCACTATGGAATAGGTGTGCATTATGCTTCTGTAAGCTTTTTTGGTTTATGTTGTTATTTCTTTTTTCTCATGAAGTATGGTGCATTATTTCATAGGAGTATTTGTAGGTTTGTATTTGCATGAACTAACCCATTGATAATGAGTATGGAAGTTTAGAAATTTGCAGATTTAGGGGTGCTCATAGCTACTTTATCAAATAAAAAAGGAGATGAGTGAAGAATTACCACCTACACCCAAAATCTCACTAGCCAATGGAGGGAGAAAGAAAGTTATGGACTTGAAAAAGTCACCACAACTGCAACAGTGATGAAGACAGGTCTCACAAGGTCCAAGTCCACACTTCTATGGCTTTCTCACACTTGCAATTTGGAGTTCATGGAGTGTCAATGTTATGGAAATGTTCACAACAAAATCCTCAAATGCTAGTTGAGAGTGTGAAGTGTGAAGTGATTGAATGTGTAGAGGATGAAATGAATGAATGGAGAATTTTTTTGAAGGTGGGATGAGAAGGAATAAGCCATTTTTGAGTTGGTTGGTCAAAGAGGGATGTTACAATTTGACCCCAACCAGGTGTGTAATGCCTCTACCAACTTTAGACATAGGAATCCATTAGGGATGGTAGCATGTTGCATAGACATCCTTGTGTCGCACTTGCATCCCTAACAAATATTCTCTCACTGACATAGGAAAAATTCCAAGTGGATGGATGGAAGGTAGGTGATGTTAAATTTTTCCTTTGGATTTGATTTTCTAAGGTGAGAGTATGTGAAAGGGGAATTTTCTTAATGGGTGCAATTTTTATCATATACATTTTTCCCCCACTTTAGCGAGCATGATTATTGATGAGTGCTCAATAAATTAGATCAAAGTGTTAGAGATAGAGATGTATACCTAAACCATTGATGAAGAAGACCATGATCTGGAGAACTCAAAAGTGTAGGGTAGGTAAAGGAATCCATAGGTACTCTCATTGGGGAGTTTTGAATAAAAGGGCTCCATATCCCCATAGAACTACGAAGTTGTAGTACACCAAAGGCCCTCAAACCAATGATGGATAAATCTTGTAGGATGTAACTATCTCACAGGCCCATAGACCTACAAGAAGGAAACCCCCAAGTTCTCTCATGAAGGAAACCTAATGAAGTAAGCACCTTATAGGCCTACAGACCTGCAAGAAGGAAACCCCCAAGTTCTCTCTCATGAAGGATGCCTAATGTAAGAGGACTTTGCAAATTTAGACTAGAAAGCGGCTTTACAGGAACACTTGTCAAGTGACATGTTAATCCATGGGTATGTGTAGGATCATCATGGAAAAAATAGGCCCTTAAGTGGCAAAAAATTCAAAAAAATTAAAGTTAGGAAACTTGACATAAAAAATTGAATAATTTATCTATATTATCTCAAAAATATGTAAGAATAGGATCTGTAGCAAATTAAATGTAATTTCTAAACTACTAGGTTTGTTTAAAAAAAAAAATCTATTTGGTGAAAATTTGAAATTTCAATGTCATAGTACTTAAATTTCAAGGAAAAAAAAAGTAGGTGTCTGTCTAACCACCCTAACCACAATAAAATGATAATATTTTTTTATAAAATTTTAGATATGAGTAGAGGACTCATGTCCTCATGTGATGCATATTTTTTTGTAATTTTTTTCCTAGTAAATAATTAATTATGAATTTTTTATTACAACTTTTAAAAAATATAAAAAGCTCATATGTCTGAACACCTTAACTTGGTCAAAAATTCATGAAATTAATTTTTTCTTTTTTTAATCCTATAGTATGGGAATCATAGAATGTGATGCATGTTTTGGATTCAAAAAATGTGATACCATTTGAAATTATAGATTCTTTTCAATCAACCTATCAATCAGGACTTTAGTCATAATTTGAATAGAAAATGAATAATATTTATTTATCAAATTCAAAGTAAAAAATAATTTATATTGGTGGAAAGCTATGAATCTCCTTTAAAAAACCTTTTTGTTTCATCAATTTTGAGTAAAAAAGGTTTGTCAGCCACATACCCATCATATTGCCACTTTTTGGCCCATCATGACCCTACACATACCCCCATAGATAAAAAAATATCAGAAAACAAAGAAGCCATGTAAGCTAACAAGTAGACAGTCATGTAGAACATGAACACGTTGGGAGGATTTCAAAGGGGTCTCTTGGGAACCCTTAAAAGAAGAGGGGTGCACTCAAGGGACACATTATTTGAAAGTATAAAAGAGATGTTTTTTCTCAAATCAATTCATCATCAAGGAATCCTTTCGAAATATGTTCACTTCATCAAGTAAATCAAAAGGAAAAACATGCCCCCTCATAAGGGGAAGGTCAAGGCTTCTCCCATAGGAAAAAATTTCTCCCACCTTGGAGTAAATTTCTCAAGTTCTTTCTTTGCAAACCCATGATGAAGAAAACATTATGTTAGGGGTCCAAGTTGAGAATGCAATTTTTGAAAAAATATTTGTAAGGATTTTCGAGAAAAGATTCGTTGGAAACAAATGTGTTTTCTAAAAATAAAAATATCATAGAAATGTCATTGTCACACATGTGAGGGAAAACTCAAGCAAAGAAGAGAGAGATATAAGAAAAGAGAAAAATAGAAAAATAAGCATAACAAAAAGGAAACGCAAGGGTGATATGATATTTTTGGTTCAGAGCTACTCATAAATATATATATATATATATATACAAGTATAATAGTAGTATATGGATGAATTATCATCAAACCCCTACTATATCATACCATGTGAAGAATGCATGACAATAAAAAGTAAAAAATAAAAATGGATCAACATGGAACGGAAGCCTAAATCCCCCCAATGCTTTGCATCATCCCCAACTTGTAGAAATTCAAAACACATAATAGAGGAAGAATGATGATACAAATAGAAGAAGGTTTATGACACAAAATTACTCCTATATCCAAGCACCATAAAGGGTGACAAGGGTCATCTAGGAACACATAACATAAGCATAAGGGAACACATCACAACACACACACATCTAATCTAAAGATAAAGAAGAGGCCTCCCCATAACACTCATCAATGAAGAGATCATTCAATTCCCAATCTATATCATTATAAATGAAAGGAGGATGAGCCTACAATGGTGGAATATTAAGGGGAGGAGCTTTTGACCCTCCGAAAACAAGGGATAAGGAAGAAGCCCCCGCAAGGTCTTCTCCACTCAGCTCTTGTGGAGCTATGGTTAGTGATTTTGTGAATATCGTTGACAAGGTCAAGACCTCATCCAGAGAGTTGAACATGCACTCTATAGGAGTTCCATTTTATACCTCAACAGATGGGGAGGATGGCACCTGAGACTCACCGCTTGGCTCACCGAGTGACTTGGGAGAAGTGACAAACTCAACGGAAGCTAGAGCTTACTCTGTCACTAGAATGGAACAAGCTAGTGCAAGACCATCCTTTCGAGAAGTTGAGATCTTCTTATGCCCTCCATTGTTGGAAGGGCCAACCTCTTCTTTCTACTTCATTGGGGGGTGTGAACTCCCCACAGATGAGGTAAAAGACGTAGAGGAGTAGGATAAAATTGTAGTGGACACCACTAAGGTATTCGACATGTCCACGAGTTTAGGGAATGTTGGGATGTTTGGAATTGACATCAACATGGGCAACTCAACCAAAGGAGTGATAAACACATGCACCTTTTTTAGGATCATGCACACTCACACTCATAGTAGGAGCTAGAAGCATGACTAAACAAGATTGAACATAAGCAAAGGGGAGGAGAGAGGAGGACATAGTAGGAGGCCCTGAAGAATAGGTTGTCATCTCCTCTTCAAAGCAGCCTGTTCAGCCACCAGAGCCTTTCACCGACACTTGAGTTTGTGCGCAAGGAAGTTTCTATGACTCTTTGAGCTAGAGATCGAGAGCTGTTAGGGGATATAAGGTTCTTTCTTAGCCATAGAGTTTTCCGTCACAATCATTTTTTATGAAGGAATAGACTCTTGAATGGGAGCAAGAGGAAGTGTTTAAGGAACAATGGGGGGAGTTGGATCTAGTGCCTTGGTGGCAGGCCTCTTCCCATTCACTACTTTAGGATTAGGATTGGTGGGAGACCGCAGAAATTGAGACATAGAGGATTCCCTACAGAGACACTTTCTTCTATTGTACAAGTAGTTCCAAGGTCCAAGAGGCATAGTATAGAGGTATGACATCCTAATCTTAGCTTTGTACCAAGCTAACACCATCATACTTCTCATATAAAAGCTAGGAGTATTCATCCAAAAATCTTCTTTGGAAAGAGGAGAAGAGACACCCTAAGGATGGGCAGGCCTCTCCTTTCCCTTTCAAGGAGAGGAGGCAACTCATTGTTGTACTAAAAGTAGGGTCAAATTTGGTTTTCCTTTTCCCCTAGTCTCATGCTTCACACAATTTTAGTAAAGTAGGACCATTCTTGGGGAAGCAGACTGATTGAAGCAAGCCAAAAATTTTCTAATGAGTAGCCCCCATGAGACACCAAGGGTTGGTATCCAGTGTCATGCACCATATGCACAACATCTTTGTGAAAGAATTTCAAACACTCATGAATGAAGAAATTGATTTCATTCATGGAAGCTAGCCAAGGTATGCCTAACTTCACACTAAAAAAAATCTGATTTTGAAATAACATCAAAGGTTGTCTATGACCTTAGGTCCAACTAGGATTGATAGAGTTATTGAGCCATATGAATTGAGAGAAATTTGATCATGGATACGGATGGTAAACTTTGTTTCTTCATACTCCTACATTGAATTCAACCATAATATCTCCTCCGTAGTGACATTCACTCAACTCACAGGGTCAACTAAGACCCCTATCACAATGTTCCCATTGGGATGAGCAGCAATGTAGAGGGGAGAGTGCTTGTTGTTCAAGGGAATTTTCTATGAGGTGAATGTCAAATCTAGCGAGCTAGTCACAGGCTATGAGGAAGGAGTAACCATGACCATATTCACATACCCTAAGGGCTGAGTGGTAGAATCAGAGGGATCAATAATTAAGTTAGGAGAATGAGATGAAAATGGGTCTATGTATATCGGAAATTCACTATTTTCTTTTTCCACTGATTCATTTTCATTTTGTTTACTCCCATTGAGACATATAGTACCATCCTCAATGTGGTCTTGTATCTCGTGATGAATTTGCATACAATGTTTGGTATCATGTCTTTTGACTCAATGGTACTGATAAAATGCATTTGGATCATACCAATCATGGTAGGGTTCCTTTAGAGGTCTAGGGTTCTCCAAGGTTATGATCTTATCCTTCAGCAAATTCTGCAATATGGAAGAATAAGATTATGCTAATTTTGTAAAAATTTTGTTGCATCTGAGGCCATTATCATTCATTGTAGCTACTACATGCACAACATCATTTCCTTCTCCAAAGATCAATACAATAGACTTTCCCTCTAAATATGAATGTGAGGAAGATCCCTTGAACTAAACTACACTTGTTGATATTCTCGTAATGCAACACATAAATGCGTGAAGGAAGGGTATTTATAAGGGAAAATTTTTCCTACCATGGTCTCTATAGATTCCCTATGAACACCTTTTGCATGTCAAAATCAGGCAATGGGTATGAGATCTATGAAAAGTGTGCTTGATACTATGCTATGAAATTATTTATCTTCTCATTACCCCTTGCTTGAATTGGACAAGATTCGAAAAGGTCATCTTCAGTCCAATATTGGCTTGGAACTGTCAGAGAAACTAATTTATAAGTTGATCAAATGAGAAAATAGAGTTGTTGGGAAAGGAACAATACCATTCAAGTGTTGTATACTTAAGAGATTGAGGAAATAGTTTTTCCATCAATGCATCATGATGGAAGAGTTTTGTACACATGGCATTATAGTTGGACACATATGTTTACGAGTCCCCTTTACTGCCATACTTTTTAAATTTGGGAATCTCCATTCCTTATGGGAAGGGAATGCTTAATATTGTCATTGAAAATGGGCTATGTCAGAAGAAGAGTTGAAAGATAGGTTGGGAAGAGGCCTGGGAGAGCCGTTCCAGTTGGTTCTACATTCAACCTATATTCTGAAGTAGGGTATTCAAAATAGGGTTAGTAGAGGACAAAGGACCAGTGGAACTTCTAGAACCACCACCACTATAACCACCTCTAAAGCCACCACTATGACCGCTGTTGGAGCCACTGGCACCACTAATAGGGCTTCCATCAGAGCCACCTCCATCACCTTCACCAAAGCCACCTCTACTAGTGCCACCTCCATCCGTGCCACCTCTGCTACCAAAGCCACCACCACCCATTCCACCAGAGCCTCTTCCACTAGGGGTAGTAGGAGTGGTGAAATTGAACCTAAGGGGTGTTTTGATCACCTTGAGGAGAAGAAGAGACGCTGATCAAGGGACTTGTTTTAGTCATTCATATGGATGTAGTGGGTATCAAGACACCTAATTGTCTTTCATCAAGCACTCATCCTCAGGTGGTACTTGATCTAGGGCTATATGAGGGGACATAAGCTTTAGTTAGATTGACAAGGCCACATAGAAATTCTATGCCCATTTGATCTTCTCCTAGAAATTGTCTCACCTCACATGCAATCCTAGTGGCTCTCACCATGTTTGGTGCTTTCTCTAAATGGTTTACAAGGTCTAGTAATCTATTATCTAATGCCATAAGGTTTTCCGCAAGAATGAACATCATGTCACTCTCATCTATGGATGAAGTCATAGGGGATGCGGGAGGAGTAGGCATGTGAGTGGTCTCTTCCATGAAACTCATCTTGTTAGCATAATTTTTAGGAAAACTAGTAGTAAAATCATTAGTTAAACTAGTGGGAAAACTAAAGGTGAAGCTAGAAGTGACCTTTGTCTTCTCTATCGATGGGTGTCATACACTTCTCCTAACAACATACCTGAAATTTAGGAATTGGGTTGTGATACTCATAAAATTTCACAACATTTATGATTACAACAATCACAAGGTACAAGGGAAAAGTATCAACATAGATTAATGAGCAGATGTTGCTTTCACCAAAAATTTAAGAGAGGGGAACCAACCATGTCAAAGCTCTAGGTCACAGAGAGTCAAGAGCGAAGAGTTTCCCTAACTTAACTCACTCTAATGGGTTGAGGATTGAGAATGAAGAGCACTTTGAAATGGTTTTGTCACCCTACATACACGAAGTTTAGGTTTGGGCTAGGTGAGCTAGTTTTTGGAGTCAGTACTGCACCTCAGAAAACTCTTTGTTTGAGGATGTCAATGTAGTTCTAGGATGAGAGTAAGACATGTTGGCATCTCTTTGGCATGGTAGAATCTATATGGCCAAAAAATATGAAGTATAGTAAAGACTACCTAAAAACTTACTAACAGCCTAGCTAGTTGATTTTGAGAGGAAAAAAAATGAGAAAGTATAGAAAATAAAGACAAAAATGATAAAGCAAGTAAATGAAAGCTAGGGTGATGAAAATAATCTCACAAAAGTGTTATTTCATCGGCTAGCTCCACATGTACATCCACCTACACACAAGAAAGAAGGGGAAAATTGTTGGGGCTATATATGGGTCTACCTCAGTTAAACCCTCATTTTGGTGTTTCCACCTCCATGGACAACCAGAAAGAAACATAGTAGAATATGTGATAAAGAAAGTAGAAATTAAAGATTGTTGAACACTACAAAACAATACTATGCTACTCTATCAAATCACAAAGGAAAGGAGTGAAACATTACCACCTCCACCCAAAAGTTCACTAGCCAATGGAGGGAGAAAGCAAGGTATGGACTTGGAAAAGTCACCATAGCCACAGTGGTGATGAAGGGAGGTCTCACAAGACTCGAAACCAAAACCTCTATGGATGCATCACACTTGCAATGGGGAGTTGATGGAGTGTCAATGCTACTACAATGTTCATAATGAAATGCTAGAATGTTGATTGAGAGTGTGAAGTGTGAAGTGATTGAATGTGTAGAGGATGAAATGAATGAATGAAGAAGAATATTTTTGAAGGTTGGATGAGAAGGAATAAGCCATTTTCAGGTTGGTTGGTCAAAGAGGGATGTTACAATTTGACCCCAATCAGGTGTGTAATGCCTCTACCAACTTCAAATGCAAGAATATGTTAGGGATGACAACATGCTACGAAGACATCCACACGTCGCACTTGGATCCTCAAAATATATTCTCATTAACACACAAGAAAAACACCAAGTGGATGGAAGATAGGTAGGTGATGTGGAATTTTTCCTTTGAATTGTATTTTCTAAGGTGAGGGTATCTGAAAGGGGAATTTTCTTAAGGGGTACAAATTCACTCTTATACAATACCATAGTACCGCTCGATCATTTCAAGATTGTTGTGGGGTAGTGTTAGCTGTACCGCCACCCCATGCACACCCCTTTGGAGTCTCACAGGACAAAGGGTTAATTATAGTAGTTGAGTGACTCTTCACCGCCATATCGCTCTTTCATATCAAGACTATTGTGGGGTAGCAGTATGGTAGGGTTAGTCATACTGCCACCCCATGCACACCCCTTTGGACTCCCACAACACAACAGGTTAGCTCTAGTGATTGAGTGATTGTTCACCACCATATAGTAGTGGCACTGTTTACCCCTTGCGGGGCTTCAGTTTACTTTAGTTGCTAACATGTTCTCATCGCCATCCCACGGTATTCATATTTGGTTAAGCATTTTTACATTGACCTATATGTCTTGCCATCCTGTGCATACCTCTATTGATTGTTTCCTTAGTACAGTATTGGATTTTATTATGAATGTAGTATTTTAGATATCATTTTATTGAAAAGATTGAATTTTTTTCTAATTTTATAGTCTCTCTGTTTTAGTTTTTAGTGACAATCAAACCGAAGAGACCATTTCTTTGTTTGTAATGAGGAGGATTAGTTCACCTAATGTTAAGATATCTATATGTATTATTAAATCATAGATGTTCATTATATGTTTGCATCTAGAAAACATATAGGACATATAATAAATTATATTCTAACTGAAAAAAATTAATTTCAAATTTTCAACCAAACTAAGAAAACTAAGAAGAACAATAGAACTTAACTTTAAATGCATTTCAAATATCCAGTGAACATCTTAGGTTTTCTATACAATGTACCAATAGAATAATGATGATTACATTAAAAAATGTATCAGTAAAAAAATAGTGAATAAGCATACCTATACTTAGATCTTTATTACATTCAATAGTAAATTACACCATACATATAACCAAAGTTTAGGTGACAAGCTAAATTCTTAAGGTGACAAAACACCATCATAATCATCTACATTTCTAACAAGATCAAAAACTTGATCATTCGTTTCTACATCTACTTGATTTTCTTCCTCATCCTCATATGTGACATGCAATGCAATCTCTCTCCCAATCTAATCATTGGTAATCAAAATGTCTTCTTCAAACAATCCATCATCATCTTTATCCACTTCTTTGAATGTTTCTTGTAAATTAATGTATTGCCCATCAAGCTTTATATCAACAACTTCCATGAATTTTTGTTTTGAATGAGACTATGTTTGAATGACATACAACCATCCTGGGATTCTTATAGCATCAATTAGAAATGATTAGTTAATTTGAAGTGGAGAAACATACGACTCATTTGTCTCTAATAAAAATTATCTTGTATTTGCATGTAAAAATTCATACTCATCAAATTTTACTATAGATGGTCAAATCAACTTACATTTTAATAATATAGGACTATTTTTACTATAGTCCATTGGAATAATTTCTTAGATGAATCCAACATAAAATTTCTTCTTAGTTTCATGAAGAAATTTTGGAATGTCATGATGGTTTATACAAGTGCATTGTGGTGGTATTGGATTGGATCTTATTTTAGGTTGTGGTGGTGTATCTTCTTGGTACGAGGATCATGGTTTTACTTTTCCTTTTGGTAGCTCTTGTTACATTTGAGTTCTTTGATTGTGTGAGGGCCTTTTGGTTGATCTTCATGAGGAGATTGTTATAATGATGTCATGGATAAATTGATTACACTTTTCAATGGGATTTTTTTGACAATGATGGATTGGTGGTGTTGAATATGTTTATGATGGCTTGGCAGTTGTAGGTATCTTCTTGGCTTAGATATTTTGGTTCTACTTATTATGTTACTAATAGTTCAGTTGTGTGTGTAGACCTAAATGATCTTCATGGAGATGATGGTAGTCATGATGCCATGTGTGACTTGATATCATAGTTTAGTGAGAGTTGTTGGAAGTGATGTGGATTCACCATTTAATGGTGGATGTTCTTCTATAGTGTTTGTTGATGTCATGGATGGACTTTTGGATTCTAATTCTATGCAGTGTGGGTTCATTGACATCTTTGGTTTTATTGACAAGGGATGGTTATATTCTTATTAATTAGAAATGTTGTTTCTTGGTTAGAGTTTTATGCTATTATATCATGGTTTACTCTTTATCACATGTTAGAGTTTTGGCATGGTACTCATTCTATTGAGACCATGATATATGCATTGTTGTATGTGATCTCCTATGAGGAGGTGTGAAATCATGATGTCATGGTTGTGTTCCTAATTCACGATTAGATATATGACTTTGATCTTCATTTGTTCTCTTAGTATTGGGTACATTGATCATTTGCTTGATTACTTCATGATGGTGCTATGTTGCTTTTGGAGTTTGGCATGGATTGGTTGGTTACAGGTACTCATGGATACTTGGAGACATAGGTGAGGCTTGATTTCTTTTGTTATTAGAGACATATGTTGAGATGGTTCCTCTTGATGAGTTTTCAGTAGGAAGTCTGAGGAGCCTACACATTGGTTGGACATGAGTTCAACATGGACCTATGAGGAGAGTGTTCTTGGATGATTCATGATGACTTGGAAGTCTTGGAGGAGCATTATCATTACCCCACTCTTGGTCTACTTGGTGGATTCACTTGAGAGGTATCTCCCATTGTTTTTTTTAGGTGCTTTATGTTTATTCTTTATCTTCTCATGCATATGGATCTTGAGCTATGAATATATGGTTATGGAGGGTTCATTTGAGGAGTGTTTCCATGTATATCTCCTTATTCATTGTGATTGCATTCATTGATTTTGAGTTTAGGAGATGTATTGGGATTATTTCCTTATGAATTGGGAATGGATTTAGTTTGATCTTCTTTAGCTTGAGAGGCTTACATCCATGTTGATTACATGATACATATGTTATGTTTGATCTTGGTGATTGAATGGTTGGGTGTTGTTATGGATTTTCTTTTGGAGTGTTGTGGAGGAAATCATACTTGACATAGTTGGCATTTAGAGATGTATGTAGAAGGATTTTCTATAGGTATATGATGTGCAATGGTTCTCTCTTTAGTCTTGGTTATTTTCTTAGATGTTCAGTTTCACATTACATTGCTTTGAGGTTTGGTTGGAGCTATTGTGATCACTATCTTGTGGTCATGTGTTTTCACTTATGTTCTTGGGTGATTACATGGAGGTTCCTTTAACTTTTTCCTTTGTTCAATATGGAGAACTTGGGAGAGCTATGGAGACTTGTGGTGAGAGTTTCTCTTATAGGTTTGCATATCATTGTGGATGATTCCTTGGTTCTAAATGATTTTGTTTACACTTTTTATATGATGCTATTGATATACTTGGTATGTGTTGATATTTTTTATATTTTCATTACCCATGCAGTGGCAGCTCTTGGATGTGTATGTCATTCTTTGATAGGTTTTGCACATGGAGTTTATGATTGCAGTTTATGGGTGTAAATGTTATGGTATGAGTTTACTATGGTTTGTATACCATGGAGGTATAGATAGGTGGATGTATTATCAATTTTTGTGGGTGTTGTTTCAGCTATGGGTTTGTCTATCTTGATGACTATTAGTGCATATTGTTACCTTTGGATTGAGTGTATGTGTTTGGGATATTGGTTGAGGTAGGACTTATGCTTCATTGTGATAGATTGTGTGACTTATCTATTGGATGAATTCTTATCTTTGTGCATTTGCATGATGGAGTATGAGAGAATTATGCTTGAGATGGTGGTCACTTTGATTCTTGTTGTAGGTATCTTGATGGAGCACATGGAGCACTTTGATTCCATGATGGTATATGTGGCTCTATGGATTGTTCATTTGATTCATGTTTTGAGGTTACTTGTTCCCCTTATGAAATGTATACAAAAAATGGGAGAATGTTAGGAAAAGGTGTGTTGTACACCTTTCATAATGTATTTAATGTAATTATTCTTGGGGCCACTTTATGATGTATGTAACATTGGGACATAAGTTGAAGTTGTAAAAATGTAATTATTTAATATTGGGGAAAATAAATAAATAAAGTACCCAATATTGAATATGGGGACATAGTTTTGTAATCACATGGTTTTGTGTAATACCACTTGGTGGTTTTGTGGGAGCTTGTTTCTATAAAAATAGCCACAAGGGTAGCTGTTTAGAGATGGGAAGTTTTCATGTTAGCTTTGGTTAGCATTTTTGAGGGTTTGAAGCATGGCATGGAATGTGTGGTTGCATGATTGTTCACATGGATTTCTTGGAGAGGGATTATTTCTTCAATGGTGTTCTTGGAGACTCTAAAGATGTATTGTAATATTTATTATTGAATAATACATGAGAGATGTATGCTTTTGGAAGTTGGGTTTTTTCCATCTTGAGAGTTTTCCCAAGGTATATCTTGTCTCATATTTTCATGTGTGTGTTGTCTATTCTCTTGCATGTGGATTTTGAATACTTAGTTGCATAGATTTATCTTTTGGGTTATGTGGAAGTTTTCTTTAAATGGCTGCAAGTTTCCAACAACTCATAGATACAATCATTGAAACATGAAAACTCATAATCACATTAGTAACCTACAAATTGAAATATCAAATAAGATAATCCTATAGACATCAAGACTCAAACACCAAATAAACCAAAAATTTGATTTTCCAACCATGTCCAAAAATGAGTAACCATAGTCAATGAACCATACAAGCATTAAGAAGATAAGAACAATATCGTTATAGCAAATCATATCACCACCACATAACCACATGCATAATCATGTCGTACCAATACATAAATGTACCTACATACCCATAACATCATAACCATAGCCATCGATGTACCTACACTCAAGTATCACCCATACAAGACTCCAAGTCTCCACTCATGTCAAACCATGTCCTCAAAATTGAAGACAACCTGTGTGCCTATCACCATGGAAGTCCAACTCTAAAAAAATATTGTAAACATATACCAGGAAGCACTAAATTGATAATCATATATACCATCATAAATATCATATGAAAACTTGTACTCTCTCAAGGTTTCACCTCTTAACTTGTCCATATGCTCACACAATCACACCCTAAATCTCAAGCTCCTACAATTGATCAAACAAGTACCAAAATCTTCTAGCATAACAAACTAATAAACAATCTTGAACCACTATGTAGTTTTCCACAAATTCTCTCCAACGCCTCTTGGAAATTGAAAATATGATTCCATATGCAAAAGTTATGCTCAAAATTGTGCAACTGAGAACATCTGACTTTCAGGCCCCAAAAATTAATCAAAATAGAAAAATCATGGAACCAAACCTATACCACGATGTAGTGCTCAAACCTAGCTTTCCAAATAAGTAAAAGATGTTGAAAATCTGACATCATGGTCAAAATTTATGCAAGTTTGAAAAAAAAGTTTGATTTAACTATATAGGAAACTTTTGGTTGACACCACTCCCAATTAAAATGCATTTAATTTTTTGAAAATATTAAAAACTAGATTTTTAAAATGTGGAAATTTTTCCTTTTAATATTTTAAAATCAAAATTTTAATGGAGACTCAGGCGGGTGGGCAAATGGTTTAAATGATTTAATTTAAACTTATATATTAAAAGGATTTTCCTTAAAGTTTATACAACCATTTTCATTTTTAAAATAATTCAAAGAACTTTAAAGGATGGCAATTCATTAAAATCTTTCATCAACGGTTGAAACAAAGTCATGACCAGGTACATTTGCAACAGGTTGACCCCATACCATCCCATTTTTTTAAAATTTTCAAAACCCTTTAATAAGCTTTTTCAGTCAAGTTTTTTTAACCCTTTTAATATTCTTTTTCCTCCAACTAGGTCGTACAACCGAATAGGCCTTTGATTAAAAAAATTGCAAATTTTTCAACCTCTCAAAAATGGGGAAAATTTTATGTCATTTTTCATGTCTCAGGCCTCCTTGATCCAATGGTGAGGTTCATTTTTTTCTCAAGAGGTCATCCATGAAATTTTCCCTACAAAACCCTCATATGAAAAATCAAACCAAGAAAACCATTTTGATCCAAAATTTTAAAACTTTAGATTTGCAATAAACCCAAAAAAATTTGATAATCCAAAATCCCAAATCTACATACAAACACCTACAACATGTGTTCTATATCTTTTAATACCTCTAATCTATCATGCATAGCCATGGATTCATCTTTGTAAAAATCTCAAACTAGGGTTATAACAAAAATCCATCAACCATGAAAGCTCTGATACCACTTGTTAGGAAATATTGCATTCAACCAACTATCTTAATCCATTTCCTACATAACCCCATGAGAGATAAACATGTATACAAATAACCATAATTCATAGATTAAATAGAAAAGCCACAAGATAGCACAAAATATACCCTAGGAAAACCCTCAAGAGGGAAAAACCCAACCTCCAAAATCATCCATACTCCATCGTATTATTCATCAATAAAATAGTACAATAGTTACAATGAATACCTCTAAAGCATCAAACCTCTCAATGCATCCTCATGTGTCCAAGCATGAATCCACACATACTATGCCATGCTTCACATATGCACTCCTCATAAAGAATCAATAATGAGAGCCCACTCACCTAGCAAACCTTAACAACTAAACATGTATTTGATTATATAGAATCAAGCTCACACAAATACAACTAGTGGTGAGATAAAGCCATGTGAACACTAAACCACTAATCCCTTATTTAATATTAGTTACTAATTTTTCACTTTATTTAATATTTCTCCAATATTAAATTATTATCACATGTCTCCCACACATTAGATAATAATACAATGTTACAATACAACATAATGTGGTCCCCAAATAATTACCTAGTGTGATCAACCACATCACCTAGGTGCATTACAACTAAATAATTATTTAATTACAACATTATAATAAATTGTTATATGCAATGGTTTACAACACCATATCCAAATGATGACACCTTAATCCTAACAAATTTTAGGAGGCAACCACTTTTAAAAAATTACAAAAAGAAGAAAGAATATTCAATAAGTGCAAAAAAATAAAACTTGTAGTACTCACTCATGGCTATATTTTCACCAATTGGCTTTTAATAATACCTAATATATAAGATAGGTTTTTAATCCTATTTAAAGAATTTATCTCAATCTTGTACATAAGGGAGATAAAAAAAAAATCATTTTATCCCACCGGAAGAAATAATTTGAATGAAGATGATCTAAAAAAAATTAAAGAATTATATCAATTGAATATCATTTTAAATGTAGTCAAGAAAAGAATAATAAAGACTATAAATAAAAATAGTTGTGAACCAATGGTTAGGGATGTAGCTCTTGAGAAGGAGGTTGAGCCTCCTATTGGTATTTATGACTGTGACTATATGAACTATATCAACAAAAAAGGATGTTGTTGGGAATGAATGGGATTTTTATAAATTTATGATCTTATATATTTGACGTAATTTTATTGTACTAATCATTTGTTGTAGTTTTATTTTGATGCAATTGTGTCATTTTGGTTAGAGTAGAAACTCCTATATTGTATGAAATCATCTTTGTAGTAGGTTTCTAATATTAAAAATAGGGGGCACACACTATACATTATGTTATATTTTATTAAAAAAAATAAACACTTTTGTGTATGATAAGTGTTTTATCTTCTTAATCTTAATCATTTGTAAAAATATTTACTATTTTAGAAACTATATTTAGAATAATATAATCATTATTTGTATCATATCTTCAAATTTTGGGCATACACATCTCAAACTACTCATCCAATTTCAACTTTAGCTTACTTAAAAATTTAAAAAAAAAAAGTGACTTTTGACCCTATTTTTTATCTCATTTCCATGCACTTACCCTACTTGAAAAATAAGCTTACAATGTGATTGCCACTTTGATCTCAAGTTCCTTGGTTATTGTCTTGTTCCTCTTCATGTTGTCATTCTTTGTGAATATCCCTAAATCATTTCCTACTTGTAAAATTTTTAGAAGTCTCCTTTTGTAATTTCTAAATGGTTGAGTGTGTAATATTCTATCTCCTTTCATACTTCCTTTTCTATTTTTCCTTATTTATGACAACTACCTCTATTAATTGATCAATTTTTTACCTAGGTAGTTTTAGTTTCTCATATGGTTCTTAAATTCAAAAATAGCATTAAATTGTTGACAAGCAATATTCTTCCTCATTCAATTAGTCTACATAATTAGAAGAAGCATGTCAACTTGTACTTATAAATTACCAAATAAATTTTAAGGTTACTATAGTGAATGGAATTAGCTCAAATTTTAATTGTTAAGTTGAGAAGAAACATTCAAGGTAGTCATTTGTAAAGGTAAGTAGTCACACATTTATTTACTTGTTGCAATGATCATTCTTATTAGATAGTATAATAATAGGTGCATTATAGGTATATTGTTATTTAGGACTAGTATCTATTAAATAAATGATGTCATTTAGGTTCCATATAATGTAAAATGCATTCACATTCCACATTAGGTATAACCATAAAAGGTGAAAATTTAATCCAAAGAGCTTGGAATTTATTCCATAGAATTCAATGTGCATGTACATTTTTTTATATTAATATTTATAGAAAGAAACTTACACAACTTTAAACAATTCTACCATATAATAAATTTATCGTCAATCAAAATATTGTGTCAGATGGATAGGTCAGTCACTTATTTAGTATTGAATCTTTGAAATTATTCGTGTATACAATATATTTAAATATACATATACACACAACAAAATGGAAATTTTCATGGGTATGCAAATTTGAACTATATGAAATAAATTAGAATTTAATAATTTAAATAAAGTATAATTGGACACTTTGGGGCGGGGGCCCTAGCTCGGTTGGCTAAGTAATTCCGTTGCGGCTCTGCTAGTCACGAGTTCTAGTCTCCCCCCGTCCCGTGGTACCGGAGGGCGTGTCGCGCCAACACCGCCAGTCACGTTAAAAAGTTTACTAGGCGCACTGCAGTTTATAGGGGGTCGTGCTACCCGATTCCTGTAGTCTAAAAAAAAAAAAAGTATAATTGGACACTTTGATTGGTTTGAAAATTGTATATGAAAATATAAAGTTCAATGTACTTATATTATTATTAGGAATTAATTAAGATGTAATTAATATATTTTCTCAATATATTATAGTTAAATATTATGATAAAAATTCCACCCACTTACTTTGAATTAACACTATATTATTTAGTATGAAGTACTATTTAAAATGGAAGTAGCATTTTTTCACCATACATTCATTTATTATTATATATTCTCCATTCTTTTATTTGAAATTAAAGTTTCATCCTTCTATATGAATCCAATAATTAATTACAATGTAAGCTTAAATACGCAAATTTAAATTTTTATATTTTTAGTTTATTTACATGGATTTAAAATTGTGTCCTCCCACATGAAGTCAATAATATTAGTCATAAATATAAAATGAAGTCAGCCTTAAAATTGATATTTTATGTTTGTATGAACTTTTGTAAGTATACTAAAACTTGTTGATTAATAATAATATTTTTATATTCTTAGTTATTTTACTTGGATTTACATGAATTCTTAGACTCAAAACTAATTGATTATTATATTAGTCATAAATATAAAATATAAAATTTTATTTGATACAACACAAAAACAACCCACCAATCATAGTAGAGTAATAAGTCAAGCATTAGAATGATAATAACAAATATTGTTGTGTTTAAAAATTTATAAGTTCAAGGATATTTTATTTACCTCAATTTCGGTCTGCCATGATTCATGTATGAACAAGGGTTTTTTTCTATAATAGAGTTCATGGTCTTAGGACATTAAGGTAACTTTGAAAAAAAGAGCAATAATTTTCTATAAGTAACAAGACTTCGACGTGAACTAGTGTATTCTTTCCTAAAGTAAGAGTGAAGGTTAAGAAATGTAATTTTATTTATGAGTGATTTAATCTCCTTTTTATACTTGTCACATGAGAAGATCCACTTAATTTATTCATATGAATGTTGAAATAGTTTTAAAGCTACTAATGATATAAAAATTAATAAATTTATCATCTATGTTGTTAAAATTTCTAGGATACCTATTATAAAGTCATGTACATTCTTTCTAATTTGTCAAAGAATACTTGAAAAAGTTTGAAATATCAATGGTGTTCTTGGAGACTATAACTATTAGTAAAGGCTTCCATGTGTGACTAGACCAAACATTTCCTAATAAGGGATCACTTGTATTCCAACACAATGTTAAAAGTATAGTAAAAATGCAATTAGAATAATGTTGATAATATTAAATCAATATTGTTCAATGACAATAAAATTATGTTATATATGACAGAATGAGAATTTTATCTTTAAGAAAATTATTAAGACCCATATTGACTAGTTTCTTCTTGTTTATTTTTAAAAATGGAACAAATTATTAGAAATTCAAACTCATATTAGAAAATTGAATACCCTATCATAAAAAATAAACCCTAATAAAACTAATATCCATTTTTTGGAGAATTATGTATTTGGTATATGTTAGGAATATTACATCATTCATGTTCCTTTAAGAGGCATGTGATGATTATTTGTTAGGTTTTTAGTCATATGTATGGGAATATAAACTTATTTGGTTGTATGAGTGTTTGTTTGTTTATTTGTATTGAGTTGTTAAAAAAGGTCATATATTTAGAAGAGTTCTTATAAGAAGTTTCCTATAAAATAGGATATAAAATATTATATATATGTAATACATTATTGAATGGAATAATAGAAATAGAAAAACCATTATTACATAGATAAATATTATTTGGCTTCTATGAACTCTACACAAATTTCTTATATGGTATCAAAGCAAACATTCATTCACAACACACATCCATTGACCTAGTGGTGTGTCAAATATTAACACGTGAAGTATGTGACCAAATATGTAGACCACTACATAAAGGCCACCTCTATAGATTGAAAGGAAAAATGCAACAAGGGTCTGCAACTTAATTAGATTGTGGTATCATAATTTTGTGATTTGGTGTGGGTCAAATTATAGTTTTGTAATCTTATATTTAATGGAACCTAGAAATATTTTCATGGAAAACCAATTTTTTTGAGATATCCATAGATGCAAAGAGAGGGAAGTATAGATAATAAATAAGAAGCATTAAAATTCCAACAAAGTTTTATATACAAACCATTCTACTTATATTCTTTATTATGGGATTTCTAGATCGGCTTTGGAATGATGTGCTTTCCAGGCTTAGTGGGTACATGTATTCTTATCCATGTATTAATTAATTCATGAATATCATATATATTGATGACCGCATAAGCTTTTGTGAGTTTCCAAAAGTTCCTTTGTGTTTCTTTCTTTATATATCTCTATTATTCTCAACAAAAAATGGTATTAGAGACTTGGATTATGCACTCACAACTGGGTTGTTCATGTGAACTGTTGTAGAATAATGAAGGTATTTATTGAAAGTTGAGAAATAAAAACATGAAGAGATGAAATTAAACCCTATTAAGAATGGTAAAGCATGTTTCCCAATGTTATATTGAGGGAAGTTATGATGTATGAGAGATTAGTTCACCAATTTCATCATATATTGATGAAATCAACTCTAGATTTTAGTGCAACATGTTGGATAGAGAATTTGGAGAGAGAATGTGAAAATTTTCCTAGTTTTTGGTGAGAAATTATTGGAAAAATGAAGAACATATCATTTTATTGTGTTGTGTTTTCATTGATGTCACCATGATATATGAGTTTCAACTACAAGCTCAAGTCTGAATTTTTTCTGGTATTCTAGTCTGGTATCTGAACCGGTATAATGTTTATATCCTTCGATATTTTGGTATACCCTCTGGCATTTTTTTCTACATTTTTTTGTTGGTGATTACTGTTGCTTGTGGTTTTGGGAAATTATTTATGGATTATGGAAGAATGCACATTCAAGATTTTGCATACTCAGATGCTCATATGGTGTATCGATATTACTTTGTTTTGCTATTAGGTCCATCCTTGGCTGGCATAATGGATGTAGTGTGTAATGGTAAATTAATTTTTCTTATGTGGACATATGTGCAACCTATTTTAGTTCCATTCCAACTTGTTGTAGCATGTTAGATGATTGCATTGATTTTTGGGAAGATTTTGTGAAAGCTTGGAGCCGACAGTTGGTATTTTTGGTGAATAAGAAGTGCATCTAATTAGGATGACCTAATTGATGCCTGCAGAGAGATCATATATATATATATATATATATATTGGATAGCTTTTGAAGATTGTGTGTTTGATGATTGTGTTGCAAATGTGAATGTGAAGAAGAGCGAATATGATGAAGTGTGTCAAGTCAATTTACTGAGCTTCATTGGAACTAAATATGCACTCACTAGGTGTATTTTATCAGTTCATTTTTGGTTGTAAGCCATTTTATCATTGTAATTGGAAGTGTATAAATGAGTTAAACAAATTAAGTATGCATCTACACTTCTAAACAAGACATTGTATCTAAGATTCAAGAAATTTAAGCTAATTTAAACTAAGAATCTTCAGAAATCTATCCTATTGCTCTCTAACTCTAAAGATTTCCTTAATCAAATTGCTCTCAGATTTTAGAAGCTAATTGATTACTAAAATGACACTTAGAGAATGAGAATTAAACTAATTCTATTTCTATATGATTCAATAATGAAAAACTAGAGTAATGGCAGTCATGACTATAAATGCTAGATGCTTGATGAATGCTTGATGGATTGATCCTAAAACTGGATTGCTTGAATGCTTGATCGCCTGGAAAACCTGCAGAGTAAGATTGCACAAGTTAGGATCCTTTTCTTGTAGCCAGCAACCTGTATTTATAGCTTTCACGACACTCATTTGTGAAGGGATAACACAGCAGAGGTTGAGATTCAATCTGGAGAATTGAATGGTATGAGATGAGAAGGTGGAGCTAATCATGAAGGATTGTTCCTCCCCATCAAAACACTAGGCAAGATGAGAGGAAAGAAGATTGAGAGGATTTCCTATAGGTTTGTCCCCGAAGCTCTTCCCGTGAATGATAGTTGAATTAATTAGATTTAAAAATCTAATTTTATTAGTGAGTGAAATAGAGGTAAATGATTTTTGCATTTATTTAAATATTTTTGGTTTATTTAAATTTAGCAAAAGAGAAATAAATAATTTAATAAAACAAACTATAGAAGTTGTTTATTAAATTAAAATAAAAGGAATATGATAATTAAATTAAAGTATCTAGGATATCTTTATTTAATTAAGAAGAAATGTGATGAGGTAATTAAATAACACAAATTATTGAAGCTGTGTATTTAATTTAAAATAGAATTAATGGATAAAGTATAGAAAGAATAATAATGATAATAATTAAATAAAACAAAGTATTTAATTTTGTTTATTTAATTAAGAGAGAAATAATATGATAAAATAGAAGAATTAATAATGATAATAATTAAATAAAACAAAGTATTTAATTTTGTTTATTTAATTAAGAGGGAAATAATATGATAAAGTAGAATAATTAATAATGATAATAATTAAATAAAAAAAAGTATTTAATTTTGTTTATTTAATTAAGAGGGAAATAATATTATAAAGTAGAAGAATTAATAATGAACTTAATATAAATAAATATTTCTATTTATTTACTAAGTAGATGAATTTAAGATTAATTAATCAAATAAGTCGTATTTAATTAATTAGATTCTTTAGACCATTTTTAGGTGTCTACATTTTTCCCTTCTTTGAAGTGATGTGTTTATGCATTGCTTCAAAGAATGATTTTGCTTCAGCTGCCAGTATTGACGAAAAGTTTGAAATATGCTCTAGACTTGCCCCAGATATTGAATTTTGAAATGATAATGATATATGCCCCCACAGGAGATAAATTGATGAATTTTGATTTTTTTAATGATTTTTCAAAAAAAATTAATTATTATGATGATTCGATGATTTGATGATGATTTGATGAAGAAACAATTTATCTCCCAACAAAATTGTCCAAAACTGCCCTTGCAATAGATAAGAATTAATTCCCCAGAAAGAAAAATAAATAGATCCCATGAAAATCCCACAAAAACAACCTATAAAAGCTCAAAAGGTCATTTTCAAAAGTCATTTGTGCATTTAACTTAGATAAACTTGTGATAGAGAGATTTTTAGAGTGCTAGGAGTAGCATTTTTAGAGTGCTAGGAGTAGCAGGATGCTGATCCCCTACCACACCCACCGAATTGAGTGTGTGCGACGTCACCAGTGTCCGGCCAACTACGAACCTCTGGTACATACCCCAAAGCTTCCTCGTAATTTGTGCTTGTACCTTTTAGTTCATTTTTTTACATTTTTTATAGTTTTAGCGCTCGATCAGCGCAAAATAGCATGTCGATCATTTGTTTTAGCGCACGAGAGTTTTAGCATGTCAGAAGAATTCCGTAGCGCATCGCTAGGATAGTGTAGCACGTCAAAAATTTTAGCATGTTAGGTAGGTTCCACAGCATGTTGCTAGGATAGTGTAGCATGTCAAAAAATTTAGCGTGTTAGGTAGGTTTTGCAGCACGGCGCTAGGATAGTGTAGCACGTCAAAAAATTTAGCATGTTAGGTAGGTTATGCAGTGCGCCATAGGTTTGTTTTAGCGCCCCACCAGAAATAGCGCCCCCGAGCTCTGTTATAGCGCACCAACAAGATAGCATAGTGTGTGGAAAAATAGATTGATGAAAAATTGTGAATCTTGATTTTTTATTTCGTCAATTTGTTGTTCACTCCATCCATTTTAGTTTGATCTAACTAAATAAATGGTAAACGATCTCATGATAAGTGAGATCCATTGATTGATTGATGACAATTATCCTCATGATAGGCAAGGAATAATTTGAAAATTTGATGAAATGAACATGATTGATAGATGAGGGTTCACTTTTGATAAATTGATCATATGATAGATAAACACATTTTTAGAATTTGATGACCTCATGATAGGTGAGGTTTTAAAACATTTTTACCCGTAAGATCTGATCATTAGTTTAGATAGAGTAAAATGATGTTTGATATTCTAATGATAATGTATTGATGTGTCTTTTGATATCAGGAGGATTTAGATGTTATTCAAGTGCGAGAGTAGTTCCCCTAGCCCCTAGATATGATTCCACATCTTTCACAGGATGAGAGACAGCATATTATTGATTGTGGTTTAGCTTCGATGTTGGACATGCCCCAGATTAGACTTAATCAGGGTCTACTCATAGCATTGGCAGAGCGGTGGCATAGCAACCACAACACTTTTCATTTACTTACCGATGAGATGACTATGACACCAGAGGATGTATGGCGTATCCTTCAGATTCCTTTTGTTGGTGAGATTGTTGTGCATGATTTAGAGGAGCGGGGTGGGATAGATTCTATTCGGAGAGTCTTTCAAGATCCTCATATTGCGGGAGTTTGGATCCCCTGGGTAGAGATGTATCATTCATATGCTCCACTTCCTTCAGTTTTGGCAGGCTTTATTGGTGGATTCCTTTGTCCTGATAAGAGGTCAAAAGGTCTATCTCTTTGATGGGATCAAGTATTAGAGGGTATGATGGTACACAGGACAAGATATGCTTGGGGCATGTGTATGCTTGCTCATTTATATCATGATTTACACTGGATCGTGTACCTAGGAGGTAGCAGTTTATCAGCAAGAGCTACACTTCTTCAGGTATGGGCATGGGAGCATATTGTTGTAACACATCCTAAGTCGGTGTTATCGAGACCAGCAACGAGACCCTATGTGTTCCGTTATAGAGGTAGGCCTACCTAGCATATGATGGGTAAGCTATATTATTGGAGATGGGTTCTTGATGATGTGGAGACAATGACCTAGCGTCCCTATTTAGATTGTGATGACTGGGATGAGGATGATATCAAGTTGGGGTATTTGGCTGACTCGATGTATTTGATCGGGAAGAGCTCCAAGGTTTTGGAGCGATTCCTATTTCACCGCGTCTACAAACAGTACAAGATTGTGCAGTGTATGCCACAAGGAGTAGCTCATTATGGACGATGCCGAGTAGATGCCAGTGATTGGGGTCCATGCCTACCTTATGAGGGACTTATTGAGGGTTATCGTGTGCTTCAGCCATCAGCATGGGATATACAGAAAGATATTGTAGAGGCACCCATTACTCCCAACTATGGATAGTATCTAGCTTTACACCCACCTCCTTGTATTACCATTTCAGATGAGCCAGCACCAACAGCTACACGGGGTGGTCATGGTGGTCACAGACAGAGGAGAGAGGAGGATGTAGATGTTGATGTGGAGGGTAGTGATGATGATGATAGTGATGATAGTGGAGATGGGGGGAGACCGAGCATAGTAGGTACTTTAGAGCCATCGACTAGTGCACCTTGTAAGAGGCAGGCAGTTACTCCTTCTCTAGTAGAGCAATCAGAGGTTGCTGGTTTGCATGTTGAGATTTTGACATTATAGGGACAGCTAGTAGATGCGCAGGGATTAGTAGCACTGACTCAAGCTCAGATGTAGGCACAGCTAGCTACTACACATATGTAGATTACCTCTCTGATTAGTGAGAGAGATGAGGCCAGACAGGTAGCAGAGCAAGCACAAGCTCAGTTAGCAGGGGTACGAGCATAGTTGACCACTGCGCAGGCACATATTATAGCTCTAACTACAGAGTGAGATACTATTAGATAGGCAACAAAGATAGCATAGGCTACTGCAGAGAGATTGCAGAGAGTGGTCGATGGGACCTATGTGGCAGATTACATGTGAGAGGCTATGTGGGCCGGTGCAGAGATCGAGTTCTACAGGAGCCGATACCATGAGATTTTCCCCCTAGAGTAGAGAGTCAGTTATGCCCAGTCCCGCTCAGAGAGGACTCATTCAAGGACAGTGAGTAGAGGCGTGACACAACCTCTCTCGAGAGATCCAAGAGATCTGAGAGATCCTGGGACAGCTGGTGGTGGTGGTGATACTGGTGCGAGACCTACTCCTTCTGGTGGGAGTACTACTTGAGATCATGTGTGCACCCTTCAAGAGATATATACAGCCATTTTTTGATATGATGTTATCTTCATCCTTTTCACACTTCATTGTATACTTGACACTTGATGAGATATATATGATGTGCAGCAGTTTGATTGATCTATGATGTGTTCTACATGATTTATGTGATGAATGCATTTTAATTTTTATGTTTTATGATGATTTATTATACTAGATTGGATAGATGCATTGATGATGATGTGATATGATATTGATGATGTATATATTTTCTTAATGAAATGCAATGTATGATATATAAAATGAGATCATAAAATGCCTTCTATATGTATGCAATGAATGATGATTTTGCAACTACATGATAATGACAATGTGATGAGATGTAAATGAATGATACATATAATGAATGATTAAACATAACGTGTATATGATATCACAAAATGAGATGTTTATTGTGAAATTTATGATGAGATGAAGAAATGATTTTATATGCATGCCATTATGAAAATTGTATGTGTCAAGTATACTCAATCTTTAATAAGAAAAGATAACATTATTTTCAAATGAATCTTTGTAACTTGTGTAACCAATACTCTACAGATGTACTATTATGAATGCAATCTATTTTTACCATGCAAACCTATTTTATCAATGCAAACCTAAGTGTCATTTCAAAAATCTTTTTATTTTGCTTTGTATCTGTTAAAAACCCATGATCAGATCTGCAAACTAGAATAACCTTCCACAGAAGAGAAAATAAAAAAAAGCACAGAGGTTGCAAAAAGATGTGCAACATTAATTATTCAAGAATTCAATTAATTACAAGATATGATTTGCTTTATAAAAGCAAAGATGCAAACCTAATCTTATCTTGAGCAACAAGATAGCTCGATAAGATAAAGATGAAAGCCTAAAACTTAGGAATTACATAATTACCTAAGTAAACTTATGCAAAGTGTAATTAATAATTAATTACACCAACACCCCCCCATAAGTGCAACTTAGGGAGAAGCAAAATAAAGCATGCACCTAAAACTAAGATGAATGCAAGAAAGCATGAATGGGTCCCGACAACAAGGCCTGATCAGGTACCCAAGTACAAATGCAATGATGAGGTAGAGAAGGAAAAACCCAGTGGGACAAAACCCCCCTACAATGTGATAACATGCTGCAAAGAAGCACTGGAAGAACACTGTGGAGTAACACTGGAACTTGATATAGGAAAGCAAGGAAATATTCTTCTGTATACTACTGAAACTAGATGAGAGTCACTGATTGACTCAAGGAATCATGATAAAGCAATAGAAGACCCGATGCCACGGAACACTCGAAAACTCCAAACAGGAACAACCCTGGAATCTGTGAAGCAATAGGAGATGAGATGATGACAGAATCTGGAAACCATGTATCTCGATGCTGATGCCAAACTGTGACTGAAACTCTTCCATGGGAAGGAGTACCAAAAAAAAACTCTGGAACAATAACCACAAAAACATGGCCCTCAAATTGAGATGGATCCAATGTGGATCATTAACCATAGGCTCTCAATCTGAAGTGTGAACCAATGAATCTGACATGTGTCAAGCAAGACAAGAAATGTGGCCAAAAAGAAACTAAGAGACCAGATAACCCATATGGGTTGCCATCAAAACAAAATGAATATGGATATGCAAAAAAACCCCCTGAATGGAACTTTATCATAGTTCATTTATTACAATAACCCACCGATTTTAAAAGGAGAGCATACAAACATGCATAAGTAGAAAATATAAATTTATGTCAAATCTGTGTAGAGAACAGAATAAGTTTTTCGATGCTGCAAGAATGACGAAAAACGGATCACTGAGTCAAAAGATATGTCCCCCAAAGTGAAATCTGAACATCTGACTTCAACTGGAAAAATATCCCATCAGATAGAAAAATTTCTAGAAATAGACTACACCATCAGAAAATTGGGATCCCCATATTTCCGGCGATATCTTGTTTCAAAAAAAATGCCTCCGGGATCAAAAGTTATGATCAAATGAAAAAAACAGCTGTATTGGAGCAAATCAGGGTACAGGTAGACTAAGTGGGCGCAAAAATTTAGCTCCTTTCGAGCTAGCCCCTGGTCGGCCATATGACCAGGGGGAAAAATTTTGCAAAAAATAAACCCGCCACTGGGTGGGTGGCGGGTGGGCTAGGCGTTGGTGTCGCCGCTGGTGGCGCTGTCGATGGGGAAGCCCCCAGCGGGATAGCCTGCGGACATTGATGTGACCGCGACGAAAGGAGGGGGGCGCGGGAGGAGTTAACCAGTGGCCGGCGAAAACAAAAGGAAGCCGGTGATGAAGAGTTTGGCAGGCCAGTGGGTGGAGGAAGCAGCCAGCAGTGGCCGGAGTAAATGGAGACGGCCGTACTCTGCAAAGGGACGGCGGATGGGACAGGGTACGAAGTACCCATAAATTTGCAAGCCGCAGGGTTTAAAAACAAAACCCCATTTAATATAATAAATATGCCACCGATTATAATAAGCCCAAAATTTTGTTTTAATAAAGCCCGAATTTTTTTATATAGACATGCAAAATTTTTTTTGAAATTTTTTTATTCTGCAAAATAAATATCGTACCCTGTACCTGGCGGGCCGTACGGCCTGTTGGGTAAAAAAAATTTTGCCTCACAAACAACTGACACCGAACATAGGCATGTTATATGTTATTTTTCATCTCTCAGATGCTCTGGATCTGATGGTGAGGTCCAATCTATATGAAAATGCACTAGAAGCTTCGCAACTCCCAGATCTGACAGATCTTCAAACCCTCATAACTCTGGCATAAAATGTCAGAATTAGGCAAAACAAAAGTCGATCTTGACTTTTTCGATAGCCCTGGACTCGAAAATGAGCTCAGATTTCCTCCAACGTGCGCCGAAAGCAACCATGCAAGAACACCCAAATAGAGAGACAAACTCGAGGTATGAAACCCTCAAGGAATCCCAAACGAACTTTGCGATGAACCTCTCCAGAAATCTGAGAAGGGGCTGCAAATCAAGGCTCTGATACCATGTTAAAAACCCATGATCAGATCTGCAAACTAGAATAACCTTCCATAGAAGAGAGAATCAAAAAAAGCACAGAGGTTGCAAAAAGATGTGCAACATTAATTATTCAAGAATTCAATTAATTACAAGATATGATTTGCTTTATAAAAGCAAAGATGCAAACCTAATCTTATCTTGAGCAACAAGATAGCTCGATAAGATAAATATGAAAGCCTAAAACTTAGGAATTACATAATTACCTAAGTAAACTTATGCAAAGTGTAATTAATAATTAATTACACCAACAGTATCATCACTGAGCTTTTAAAATGTTGAAAGTGAATACAAGCATCAATGATATGAGATAGACCAATGATGACTTAAGTATTTCTTTCATGATATTTGATATTGTAAGTGAACACAAGCATCAAGGTATAATTAAATCGAGATGACCTGAGCATTTCTTGTGTAAACAGACAAGAATTAATCATTTTCTTAAGTGAATCAGAATGTCATCCATGATACTTGGTAGAACACTTCCCATGACAATTCACAAAATAATAATGACTAACTCACAAACAGCAAACAAAGAAAAGTATCATTCTCCTTCCTTGCTTCTCTAGTTCAATACATCATTGAGTAGCTCCAAAGAAATGATAAGCAAATGATAAAAAGAAAAGTACAACAATTCAAATTCTACTTAATGTATTTTCAAATCATTATTCAGATTAGATCATTGATGTTGAAATTGTGTGTGCTGATGTGTGCATGATATTCTCAGATGTTTGACCAAAGAACTAACCTAAAGACCTATCCTAGGGGCCTCGGAGACTAATCAGAGATTAGTCTTGCCTATGTTATACATGCAGAGACCATGTAGTTCGATTGATACAGATTCTATTTTTGTGTTTTGCAATTTTCGAATGTTTTTGCATGGATTTTCTAATTTTTTGATTTTCTTTTGATTTTTGATCGATTTTTTGATTTTTTTGGATTTTGACAAATTTTTTGTTGTTTTTTTTTTTTGGTTGCTTTTCAAGTATCGCCACTCGATGTTGTCATGTTTGATTGTCTCCCTATTTAAGCTGAAAGTCCATTGTACCAAATAAATCTAGGACATTGCCCCCAAGCTAGGGTAAGACATGATATCCTTCCTATGATATGGATAGTGATAATAATAGAAATGATAGATGGAAATGATATGAAAGAAAAAAATTGTAAAAAAACTGTACCCAATAGATAGAAGAGCTGGTGAAAATCACAAGTAGCGCCTGTTTGCCAAGTTTTCACCACTTGTTTTTATTGTGTCCTTTTTGTGTATTTTTATTTTTATTTTATTTTATTTTTATTTTTATTTATTTATTATTATTTTTCTTGTCATCATGATGCCTGTTTGCTAGGTTTTCATCAAGACAACCTTATCGACCGTGCACTAGGTATCCTCAAGTATAGAATCACTTGAGATGGATGTTGTTCATGGGCTCCTCCAACATATCTCCTTCTGGTGTAGACACCGGTATGCTCCTAATCCATAGACTGATATAATGACATAAGGCCCTATCCAGTTAGGTTCAAACTTTCCCTTCTTTTCTCTTTCTGCTTGATTTCTAGGGTTTTCCTATAGGACCAAGTCTTTGATTTGGAAGACTCTAGGCTTAACCCTATGATTATAGTTCCTAGACATTCTTTGTCGATAGGCTGTCAAATGATTGATAGCTTGTTGTCGATGTTCATCAAGTAGCTCTAATTCTTGAAGTCTAGAGATCCTGTAATCCTCATCTAAAATGAGTCCCTTTAGTGAAACTCAAAGGGATGGAATTTCTACCTCGATAGGTAATATTTCCTCTGATCCATAGAAAAGAGCATATGGTGTAGCTCTTGTTGGTGTTCTGATGCTAGTCCTGTAAGCCCAGAGAGCAGGGTTAAGATGAACGTTCCAATCATGCCCTACCTCATTTACAATCTTCTTGAGAATCTTTAAGATTGTTTTGTTTGAAGCTTCTGCCTGTCCATTACCTTGATGGTAATAAGGGGTTGAAAAGCAATGTTGGATGTGGAACTTTTCACACATCTCTTGGACATCTTGGTTCTTGAAATGACTGCCATTATCTGTGATGATTGACTGGGGTATCCCATATCTACAAATGAGATAATTAAGTATGAAAGATGATATCTGCTTCCCAGTGATTGTGATTAAGGGAACTACCTCCACCCATTTTGTAAAATATTATGTTGCGGTGATAATGAATTTACATCCATTAGATGAAGATGGGTTAATTTTCCCTACCAAGTCCAATCCCCACTAATAGAAAGGCCATGTAGTTGTGAATTGATGGAGCTCCTGTGCTGTTGCATGTATAAGATTGCCATGAATTTGACATTTTTGACATCTCTTGACAAACTTATAAGATTCTTGCTCCATGTGCGGCTAGTAATACCCCAAACGAAGGAGTTTCTTGGCTAAAGATAATCCACTTGAATGTGTGCCACAAATTCCTTCATGTACCTCATGTAAAGCAAAACTAGATTCGTTATGTTCTAAACAACACAAAAGAGTACCATCTAGGCCTCGACGGTAAAGAGTGTTAGCAATAATGGTATGTTTGGCAGATTGGCGTATGAAGTTGCGCTTTTGGTTGTGAGAAAGATCTGGCAATAAGATATTATCTTTTAGGTAAATATAAATGTCTTCATAAATGGAAGATTGGGCACTATCCAAAAGGCTTATGGTTTGGTATTTGTGGTTTGTGTATGCAGGATTTGACACTTGTTCCACAATAAATCGATAACAATCTTGTGTTTTAGGCATCTGTAGAAGAGATGCTATTGTGGCCATGGCATCTACTGCTTTATTCTCTAATCTTGGTATCTGCTCAAATTTGATATCTATGAAGTATTTCCTTAGATCATCTACCAGTATCTTGTATAAAATCAGTGTGTCATCCTTAGTTTGGTAATCATTGTTGACTTGATAGATGATTAACTGAGAGTCTCCATACACCTCTAGTTCTGTGATTTTCCAATCAATAGCCACTTTAATTCCAAGGATTAAAGCTTCATATTCTGCCACATTGTTAGTACAACGGAAGGTAAGCCTGTAAGATTATGGAATTGTGTGCCCAAGAGGTGTGACAAATAAAATTCCTGCCCCTGATCCATGTTGTGTGTAGGATCCATCGAAGTAGAGTTGCCATGGTTGTGTTGTAACATTGAGGATATCTACATCAGGAAATTCCATGGTCATAGGATGACTGTCTGACAATGGAGCTTCTGCCAATTGGTCGACAATGACTTGTCCTTTGATAGGTCGCCTTTCAACATACTGAATGTCAAACTCACTGAGGAGCACAACCCACTTTGCCAACCTTCCTGTTAAAGCTGCTTTGCTTAGTAAATACTTGAGGGGATCAATTTTTGCAACGATCTTGACAGTGTGAGTGAGCATATAGTGTCACAATTTTTGTGTTGCAAATACTACTGCTAAGCATGATTTTTCAATGAAGGTGTAGTTTATTTCATGTCCATTGAGTGTCCTACTAATATAGTATATTGCCTGTTCCTTTCCTTCTCTATCCTCTTGTGCTAGCAAGGCTCCTAAAGAAATATTTGTTGTTGCAATATATAGCAACAATGGCTTGTCTTTACTGGGTGGGACCAAGATTGGTGGTGTCATTAAATAATGTTTGATTTGATTGAAAGTATTCTCACACTATTCATCCCATTTAAAAGACACATTTTTATGCAAAAGATGGTTGAATGGATGACACCGATCTGCTAGTTGAGAGATGAATCTTCTGATGGACTATAGTCGGCCTTGTAGAGATCTTAATGTACTAATATTCTTAGGAGGTGGCATTTCCACAATGGCTTTAACTTTTGCTGGATCTACTTCAATTCCTTTTGTAGAAACTATGTATCCAAGGAGTTTTGTTGATGTTACTCCAAAGACACATTTCTTGGGATTTAATCTAACTTTAAATTTCTCCAACCTGTCAAATATTTTGGAAAGTTTCTCTAGATGTCCTTCTCTGGTGTGAAATTTGGCTAAGATATCATCCACATAGTCCTCCATGAAGGTGTGCATCATGTCATGGAAGATTGTTGTCATAGCTCGCTGGTATGTAGCTCCTGCATTCTTTAACCCAAAAGGCATGATGTTCCAGCAAAAGGTGCCCCATGGACATGTAAATGCTATCTTTTCTTGGTCTTTAGGAGCTATTTTGATTTGATTGTATCCTGAAAATCCATCCATGAGTGATAGCATTTGATGGCCAGCTGTTAAATCTACAATCATGTCTATGTTTGGCAAAGGAAAATCATCCTTTGGACATGCTCTATTTAAATCCCTGAAAATCTGTACATATTATGATGGTGTGATCTAGTTTTGAAATAGGTACAATGTTGGATATCCATTCAGCATAATCAATAGATCTGATAAATCCAACATCTAGTAGTTTCTTTAAATCATTTTTTACCAATAATGCAACATGTGGATGCATCTTTCTCAGTTTTTGTTTTACTGGTTTAGTGCTAGCTGGTAAAGATAAGTGATGCATAATAAGATCTGTGTCTAAGCCTGGCATGTCAGAGTATGACCAAGCAAAATTGATGCATTGTTCTTCAAAGAAATTGATAAAATTTGGATTTTCTGTATCTATCATGGATGCTGCTAGGTGTAGTATTCTTACTTTCTCTACTGTGCCAATATCAATAGACTGTGTGGGTTCTACCAACACTGATGATCTTTCATGGTAATGTTGTGGGAGGATGTCAAGCCTTCCATCCTTTGGTGCCTCAATGAGGTTTTCACCATTGGATGTGTTCTTTGTTTTTACTATTTTAGGATCAAATACTACCATGGAATGGTTTTCACCATTAGATCCATTATTTATTTCCATACTTTTGTAACTGAAAGGCTTGGCACCCTCCTGCCTAAAAGCATCATTAAAAGAAGTATTAGTAGAACAAGTATCAGATTCTTCATAGCAAAGGTAGTTAATAATAGCGGAGTCATTATCAAAAACAGGGAGATTGATGGGGTGTTGGGGTTCCCACTCGATAAGCTTGGGATGCAGTAAAGGCAATGAATCATTAGATGGGTTGAGGTCAGTGATTGTGAAAGTTCGGACAGAAATGTCATCCAAGTTGTTAGTGGTTATGTCGAGGCCTATGAAGGTATTTTCTTCCACATCATTTATCTCACTCGATGTCTGTTCATCTTCACTTGAGTCATCAAAATTTTGTGTTTCAAAGACAATAGGATTAGAACTCGAGCTTTGACCATCCTCATGTTTGGTGGTATATTTTTTGATAACATCAATCTGGATATCTTCATAGGAAACATCTGATAAGTTTTCCCACTCATATTCATTTGAATCTATTTTGGAGTTATCTCTCATTTGAAGAATACACTCCATAGTTTTATTGGTGAGTTGTGCTCTAGCTTCTTCTATGTATCCTAGTCTAGTTCTGCCATTTTGCTAAATTGTGAGAACTTGGATTGGTTATGTTACACTTTGTTCCCCTCATTCATGAGGTCCTTGTTCTACTGTATATCCTAGTCCGATTTTATCCTTATGTTGGAGCGTGAGTGGCTAGATTGGTTCTGTTATGCCTTGTTTCCTTAACCAAAGAGGTCCCTGTCCTAAATATCCCATCTTCTCCAGAATAGTTTTTCCCTTTCCATATTGATTTGTTTCTATGATATTACTCATGGAAGTGGAAGCTTCCTCATCCCTATAAAGCCAATTTAGTACGGCCTTATCTTCTGATTCTTCATCTAAGTTTCCAGCTTTTACAAATCTACCATCTAATGCCATTGTAGATTGTGCTGATTTTTGGGTGGTTGTAGATGGCTATCCATATGTTTGTAAGGAGGGTAACATCTGTGATAGATTGAAAGAGTGTCCGAAACCATATTCACTTATTCCTTTGTCACTTATCTATAATTTGTTGGTGAATTGGTGTGAGAGTGAAGCCAATTGTTCAACATTTGAAGGGTTAGATTGTGCCATCTTGATCTCTTGTGATTTTTGTTGTTTTGGAAGCCACTTTGATATAAAGCTTTGCTGTTTCTCACCATTAGCTAAATCTGATGTGCTAACTTCTCTATTGTGAGGTATTATTGTATCCTGAGATGATTTCAATGTATGACAAGCTTGGGTGTCATTATAGTCTGCTGTGTTTGTTACCTCCTATCCATTGACAGGAAATTTTAGGCATTGATGATAGGTGGAAGGTACTACTTGCATATCATGGATCCAAGGACGTCCCAATAGTATGTTGTATTTCAATTCCCTATCTAAGACTTGACAAACCACATTTTGGACAATAGGTCCCACTTGAATGGGTAATATGATCAATCCTTTAAAGGATCTTTCTTCCTCATCATATGCTTTGATTGTGATTTTTCTTCTTGTATCAATGGCTTCATCTGAGTATCCTAGTGCATGAATCAGCTTTAAGGTACAAATATTTAAACCAGCCCCTCCATCTATCAGGACACACTTTACACGGTGTTTATGGATGAGGACTTCAATGTGAAGGGTGGAATTATGTGGATGAGTGAGTGATACATCATCATGTTCGAAAAATGAAAGGCAATGAGGTGTAGATAGATGTCCCACCATAGCTTGAAATTGACATACATCCAAATTGTTAGGTACCATGGTTGATACAAGAGCTTGCTCAAGAACCTCTTTGTGTGATGGGGAGATGTTTAAAAGTTCCAAGATAGATATTTGCACCGGTATTTTCTGTAGTTGATTGATGAGATTATATTGATTGGAGGGAGGATCTACAGATTGGGATGATAATGATGCTCCTCTCAATATAACTTTGGATTGTGCCCTTGTTGTGGCATTAACCGGTTGGTGCTCTTGTTTCCCTTTGAGTGTGATTACATTAATTTGGTTTTGATATTTCTTCATATGTTGTACCAAATTAGTAGGTGTAATGTCATTGTTTCGATTGATTTGATTGCATAACTCCTCATCCTCCTTGGTAGTAGAAAGACAAAGGATCATTGTGTCATAAACATAACCAAAATTCTTACGTTTGCTGTTTGCGAAAGAGAATTCTCCCTTCTGATAATTGGGTAGAGGATTTTTGAATACATGTGGTATGATCTTTGTTTGTTTGGTGCCCCTCTACAAATACTTTCTTTTGATCTATAAGGTTTTGTACCGCATGTTTTAACTGCCAACAATTTTCAGTCATGTGGCCTTTATTTTGATGGTAGTGATAGTAATGTGAGTCATTCCACCATGATGGTTTCACTTGAGGGTCCCAATTTCTAGCCTCTTGTACTTGAATAAGTTTTTCATCTAAAAGTTCTTTGAGGACCGATTCCAATGATTGCCCTAATGGCATGAATTTTCATTTATTAGATGGTCATTGGAATGATTGGGTTTTTGTTTCTCCATTGTTTTGATTATTTCCTTGATCACTACTTTCTCTGACATTAATACCATTATTTTGTTTGTTTTTAGTTGTTGGCATCAAGGTGAATACTGGTTTGGATATGTGTGTATCGATAATGGTATCAGTATTTTTATTCTTTTTCCAAAATCTTGGCTTTTCATTGTTGTTGTTAGGGGAATTGCTATTGTTTGAACCTTCAATGAAGTGTTTGATTGTTCCTCTTTTGATTAGAGCTCTTCAATTTTGAGCCCCTTTTTGATAACTTGTTCAAATGTAGATGTACATTGCAAGTCCAATCTGTAATTCATGTCATCCACTAGGTTATCAATGAACATCTCTATCTTCTCCTCTTCAGGAATAGATATAGGGTATTTAGCACATAGCCTTCTCCATCGTTGGAGAAAGGAAAGAAACTTTTCGCCCTTTGCTTGTTTGGTGTTGTAGAGTTCTTTTAGGGTCACCCGGTGTTGGATGTTGAATGAGAATTGTGTTATGAACCTATTGATCAATTCTTCAAAAGATTGGATCTCGGGTTCCATTTTAGAGAACCACTCCATGCAAGTGTTTCCTAAGCTTCTTGGAAACAATCATAGCAAATAAGAGTCCTTGTGTGCGAACTCTATGCTCATGGTTCTAAATTCTCGTACGTGATCTATTGGATCGGTTCTTCCATTGTATTTGTTGTATGTCAGATATTCACAATACCGTGGAAATGGTACCATGTTAATGCTTTGGTCAAATGGATAAGGGCAAATATCCTGTAAGGAATATATTTTTGTTGGCCCTTGTTGGATGTTTTGGAACTGCAGTTGTAATTGTTGGATTTGTCTTGTCAAAGCATCTACTTGATTTGGATTTTCTATACTAGTTGGCTTAGGTGTGGTCGTTTCCTTGAGTTGATTGACATCAAAGTCTTTAGGAAGCTTAGCACCTTTGTCAGCTAATAACAGAAGATACTTTTCCATATCTTGCTCTAACATCTTTTCCATAAATTTATGGAAATGAGGGTCTTGTTGAACTTTCTTGATTTCTTCTACAGTTATTTCTTTCTCTTTTAAATTAGTGAGAGGATCAGTGTTGATGTATCATCCCTAAGGGTTTTCTTCAGCCATGGCTGCTATTCTTTTGTTTTCTTGTTGTTGTTGTTTTTGATATGCTAATCGTGTGAAAATAGGCATACAAACTTTTTACTCTAGACTTTGATCTTGGATTTTTGATTTGATAAGTGTCAAAGTTTTTGATTTAAAATCTGATTTAATCGTGTCTAGTTTCGTGATGAAAGGATGATAAAATCCTTGATAGGGAAATTTTGACACAAAAATATTAGATTTAGTGATGATTGATAAGGACACTTTGCAAGATGTTTCAAGACCTAGGCGTAATAGTAAAGTTTTCTCTTTCTTTTGTATGATTCAAGTGTTTTGGATTATGGAAAAAAATGTTTTTGGACCGATACAACCTTGTTTTTGATGTGGGCCAACTAACAAACTGTCTTACTAACTCTCTATTTTTTTGACCTTTGGGAGCGCTAAAATAGAGCCATGACATGCTAAAACAGAGCCACAATGCGCTAAAATAGAGACATGACGTGCTAAAACAGAGATGCGAAGTGCTAAAACAGAGCCTTCACGTGCTAAAATAGAGCTGTGACGGCTAAAACAGAGCCGTGACGTGCTAAAACAGAGTCCCGACGCACTAAAACAGAGATGTGATACGCTAAAACAAAGCCATGACATGCTAAAACAGAGTCGCGATGCGCTAAAACAGTTGCACTATGCACTAAAACAGAGAGACGATGCACTAAAACAGAGTTCTAATGTGCTATAATAGAGACATGGTGCACTACAAAATGTTTTTGAGGTGCCACAGGAAACTATCTTACTCTATGAAATTCACTTGGACTTGTATCATATTGTATGGCAAGTTGTGGGATGTATTTTGGATGAATTTGTTGACTATGATTGTGGGGTTGCCTAAGAGCCCTTCTTTGATAAAATTCTTGTGAATCTAAGGGAGCTACAGCATAGTCGTCCGTATAACCTCTAGAGAAATCATGATATCTATGAATAAAGGTCCTATGTTGGAGTAGAACTTTTCTTCTTTGATATAAAAATCGTTGCTTTCTCAAGAGTTTTTTGTATGTAAGTGTTTTCTTTGGTTTTCTGATTCATTTGACAAGATATTTCTTGACAAATTTGGTGGATACCCAATCTCGAATCATGAGAATTTCACAAGTGTTTGATTTGAAGATTTTTGTGATGATCTTATCTGAATTTAATGAAGGAAAACATAGCAAGCAAGAATAGAATAGTTGATCCAAAATCCTAGAATCTAAACAGATAGTGTATGTTCTAAGAACCAAACATGATTCTTCTTGATTTTCACTGGTTTGATAACAAAATAAGACAATTCAAACAAACTCACTCCTAGAGACAAAAGGTCATTGTTATATACTCAAACGGCCCACAACTTGGAATTGTGTCGACTCACACAGCCATGTCACCCCCTAGAGGGTGCCCGTGTTTTTGTCTTTTCTAGGTGTGTACTCAAAGTGATGAAAGTGGATATTGGATCCCCTGAGCAAACAATCCTTGGAAATTATATGGTGAGTGCTTGAGGGTAGATTCTTCCTCGCCCCTGCACCGCCGAGTATTACAATGTTCGGGAACTGACAAGCGTGTTTCTATTTCTAGGTTCTTAGATAGGGTTTCCGTTCAGAGCAGCAAATGGATAAACTCCCTTGAGAGACCTCCCAATCTTTAGAACAAAGATTTTGGGGATGGTTATCCTGCACACTTCTGTTGAAAGAGGGTTTCCCCAAATTCACATAAATTTTAAAGTGGGTTGGAATGCCATGGCTTTTGGCTATCCCCACTCAGGTTGTTCCCGTAGGGTGAGTACTTTTTCCCACTACGGCAGGCCTGTCTAAAGGTTCTAATGAAAGTTTGAAAATGCACAAAGTAAAAGTGAGTCTGGTTTTCTAATGCACCCAGTCAAGGGGAGAGCATAAACCTATCACCCAATCACAACAAAGAAGTTTGTTCACTTTTTTTAAAACCCAAAAGACAAATTTGCTAATCTATATGGAGATATTGCTCCATAAAAAGCATGATGTTCAATTTTAATCCCACAAGAAATGATGAAGTTTCTATCCTAGGATTGATCAATTTTTATCCATTTGCTATCCTAGGATTGATAAATTTTAACCAAAAAGAGACAAAAGAACAAAATCTAGCCACAGATGTGTTAGATCTAGATAAAAGATATTTAAAGAACAAAGAGTTGGGGCACTGAAACAGTGGATCGGCGTGTTAAAACAGTTGTGCAGCGCGCTAAAACAGTTGAGCCGCGTGCTAAAACAAATGACCGGTGCGCTAAAACAGATGACCAGCGTGCTATAGAATATAGCCAGTGCGCTATAAAAAACCACGGTTCTGCGAAAACAAACACGCCAATACCTGTAAGAAACTTTTCAAAAAAAATTTGCAGAATATGGGGTTAGGCCTCACGCTGGGCACCAAAATGGAAGTGTATAAATGAGTTAAACAAATTAAGTATGTGTCTACACTTCTAAATAAGACATTATATATAAGATTCAAGAAATTTAAGCTAATTTAAACTAAGAATCTTCATAAATCTATCCTATTGTTTTCTAACTCTAAAGATTTCCTTAATCAAATTGCTCTCAGATTTTAGAAGCTAATTGATTACTAAAATGACACTTAGAGAATGAGAATTAAACTAATTCTATTTCTATATGATTCAATAATGAAAAACTAGAGTAATGGCAGTCATGACTATAAATGTTGAATGCTTGATGAATGCTGGATGAATGCTTGATGGATTGATCCTAAAACTGGATTGCTTGAATGCTTGATCGCCTGGAAAACCTCCAGAGTAAGATTGCACAAATTAGGATCCTTTTCCTGTAGCCATCAACCTGTATTTATAGCTTTCACGACACTCATTTGTGAAGGGATAACACAACAGAGGTTGAGATTCAATCTGGAGAATTGAATGGTATGAGATGAGAAGGTGGAGCTGATCATGAAGGATTGTTCCTCCCCATGAAAACACCAGGAAAGATGAGAGGAAAGAAGATTGAGAGGATTTCCTGTAGGTTTTTCCCCGAAGCTCTTCCCATGAATGACAGTTGAATTAATTAGATTTAAAAAATCTAATTTTATTGGTGAGTGAAATTGAGGTAAATGATTTTTGCATTTATTTAAATATTTTTGGTTTATTTAAATTTAGCAAAAGAGAAATAAATAATTTAATAAAACAAACTATAGAAGTTGTTTATTAAATTAAAATAAAAGGAATATGATAATTAAATTAAAGATTCTAGGATATCTTTATTTAATTAAGAAGAAATGTGATGAGGTAATTAAATAACACAAATTATTGAAGCTGTGTATTTAATTTAAAATAGAATTAATGGATAAAGTATAGAAGGAATAATAATGATAATAATTAAATAAAACAAAGTATTTAATTTTGTTTATTTAATTAAGAGGGAAATAATATAATAAAGTAGAAGAATTAATAATGAACTTAATATAAATAAATATTTCTATTTATTTACTAAGTAGATGAATTTAAGATTAATTAATCAAATAAGTTGTATTTAATTAATTAGATTCTCTAGACCATTTTTAGGTGTCTACAGTAATACTATAAGAAGTGAGCATTTGTACTTGGACAGTGAGTCAAGGCAGTAAGACACCCAATTTTTGTAATATATTATAACTCATTATATTATATTTTGAGCTAACACTCACTGTGGCTTTTCCCATTTTGGGTTTTCCACGTAAAAATCCTAGTGTTCATTTATTTTGTGATATAATGCTTTATTAACAATTTTACTTATCTTTGTTTTTGTATGAATTGGATTAATTGGATGGTATCTAATCAAAAAATTAAGAAGATACTGATTCACCCCCCTCTCAGTATCTTGGACATTCAACAATTGGTATCAGAGCTTGGTTCCTTCAGAAAAGCCTAATAGCTTGAGGGAGATCTTGAAGATGGAAGAAATGAATGATAAAGGAGAGTTCTAGATTTCCCTTGAAGATCTTGATAAAGTTGAAAGAGAAAATAGAGATCTAAAAGATAATCTTGAAGATGAAAAGGAATGTGTTCAAAAAATAAAAGAATAATTGAAATGGTTCAAATATAGGCATAAGGAAGTAACTGATTAGTTGAAGAAGGATAATGAAGAAATTATTGGTTTGAAAGTGCAAGTAGAATAGAAGAAAAGAACTGCAGAATTTCTGAACAAAATGGTACAAAGCAAGTCTAAAGATTGCACCAAGCTTGAACAAGAAGTTGTGAACCTAAAAGTAGATTTGGAGAAGGAAAAACTCTGTGAGAAAAATTTCAAATCTAGCTCAGACAAACTTGATGAATTGATTCCAGGACATAAACCAAGTAAAGACAAAGGTGGTATGGGAAATGATACTAATGAAGGTTCCAAAGCTATGGAAAATTAGAAGGCTCAAAATAAAGGAAAGCAAGAAGGAAATTCAAGGAACTCTACTAGGAGACCCCATGTAAGATAGCCTAATGCAAAAAGGTATCCTTCTTTTAATGGAACTTGTTTTTCATGCAAAAAATTTGGTCACAGGGAAAAAAAGTTTAAGAGTAGCATGAATCAATTTTCTAGTTCCTTCTTCGATCAATGTTTTACGTTCAAAATAATTGGACATGGGGAAAGTGAATGTAGAACCTTGATGATGAATCCATTTAATGGAGGAAGAGTGAATCAGTCCTTTAATGGCTATTGTTATACTTGCAACAAGCATGGACATAAAGCTAATCATTTCAGAACAAGAGTCAGTGGAAGTCAATATAATTAGAGAAATATTGTCTGCTATAACTATAATAAACCAAGACATATCTCAAGAGCTTGTAAAAGAAAAAAGGGTAAGGAGACCAATTCAGTAGAAAAGAATGAATCTATGAAGAAGGTTGACAAAGATGAGATTATGAAAGAAATTAATAAGATCACAAGGAAGAAAGAAGAACTATAAACTATTGATGTGTTTGTTCCCTCATCCAGTATGAACAATTCCTATGAGAACTAGACCCAACATGGTCTTAAGAGGAGCATTATCAAAAAATTATAAAAACCACCTATATAAATGGTGTGTCAGAGGCTAGCATGAGGATGGAATGTGGAGAATGAATAATCATAAGTTTTAGAAAAGGAACCAGAAGGAAGTATGAAAGGATGATCTTTTGCAGAGTGAATTAGTGTTTTTCTGAGCAGTGATGAGTTTTTAGTAACTTTTTGATATTTGTTGCATTTAATGTGAATTAGGATAGCTTGTCATTTTATAAAGAAAATGTGTAAGGTATTTTGATCATTCATGCATTTGAATAATTGAAGAGATTCTTGGAGAATTTTTTAGGAGATTTGGAGTTTGAGTCACGCAAACCCTAGTTTTGAAGAAAGAGGTATTTTAATTTTTCTATGCAATTGTGGGTTTGTGTTCTTTGAATTGGTTGAATCTAAAATTTGAAGAATGGAAACCCATGTAGTCGCTAAAGTGTTAGAGAGGTGGAGACCCTCTTATAGGAAATATTCCTTCAAATTTTTTGAATTCAACCCCATGGGTGCATTCTCATCAATCCCTCATGGAGTTATGTCGATTGAGGACACAAGAATGTATATTCAAGTAAAGATTGAGGAGTTCAATCACACAAAATTGATTTCCATTTGCTAGAATGAGCTTACTGGTGATGATTTCTTGATAAAACTTGAGTACTCGAACTTGGTTGCAAAGAGGTTAGATAGATGGAACAATTTTCCCAACTTTAGTTATGATGATGAATTTGTGAAGCTAGTCCTAAGTAGAATTCAGGATAAATTCTTGTGGACTAATCGACTAAACCTGATAACTAAGGACGTGATTAGAGATGTCACTAGACTTTGGGATAAAGGTACAGTACCTATATTAAAAACTATGAAGAATGAGGTAGTAATGGAACTTACAGGAATTGCATATGACAAGAGAGCTTTAACAAAAAATCCCATCACTAATCTAGTTGTGAAGTATGCCACTATCATGATTGGTCACAAAATATACTTCACCAATAGAGAGAACTATGTTTTGGCTACAACAATTTATATTGGATTTGATATGGTTGTAAATGGTGCAGACAATGATTTATGTGAGCTTCTCTGACAATAGTTGCTTGATAATTTGAAGTCGACAAAGGAAAGGAAGTATGCTTTCAAATTCAGTTAATTGATTGTTTTTTTTTTAATTCTATTTCATGAAGAGACTCCTTGAAAAGAATGATGAAGTATTTTGGGATTCATCTAGACTGGTGGCACATCAAATTTTTTATTATATGCATAGTTTGGGTGATCTAAAAACTCAATAAAATTCTCTACCAACATTCTTTTTTGTATTTAAGAGCAACATAAATGAAATGGAAAGGATTCTAAGGAAAATAGTTGAGAAATACAAACATGGAAAAACCTTAGTGTCATAGATGATCAGGATGAAGATGAAGAGGATCCTGATGCAAAATTTTTGAGGAGAAGAAGAGGAGGTTTATCCTCTACTAGAGGTGCTTCTAAGGAAGTCATTGGTTTCAAGAGAGTGCATGATGTATCATCTTTTGATGATGAAGAAGAGCATAATTTTGGTGTTCATGTGCACACCAAACTAGAATCAAAGAAAACTAAGGTGTCTGATGAAGCCTCTATGGACCAGAAAAGAAGAATAGGACAATTCAGTATGTTCTGGTTCTCATTTTAAATTAGAGGAAACTATCAATACTTTGCTACATTTTAAGAATATGCTTAAACCTATAATGGAATATTATGATAATGCTTTAGATGAGAATAAGAAAACTTTTCTTTTAGTTATCATTCAATATGTTATCATATTGGAAGTTAAGTGGGATGAAATAAAGAAAGATGTACTTGAGAATATGTGGGAAGACCTGATGAAAAGGAGATCAGAGGTTGTTGAATATAAAGAGAAAATTAGGAATGATGCATATGATAAGATTGGGTCTTCCCTTACCCTAAATGATCTGGAGACTTTGAAAAATATTTGTGTAGAGATGTTTCAAATGAAGAAAAGGGTAAATATTTTAATTAAAAGGAATAAAAAGATGAAAAATAAGATAAGGAAGGAAACAACAAAGGTGATTTGGGATACAAAAAAAAATGCCATGCTTAAGGTTGATGAAGATGTTACTGCTGAAAGTGCTGAGGAAAATATTCCTCTTGATACAGGTAATGCAGACATTTATGAAAACATTGATGTAGAAAATGATGCTAGTGTTGAGATTAATCCTTTGGAAAGTGAGAAGTAGAATGAAGGTAAAGCTAAGCCTGAAAAGCATAATGATGCTCCTCTGGAGCACACTAAAGTAAGAAAAGGAAATAATGAAAAAGGTAATGGGTATGTGCAGGATCATGATGGGCCAAAAAGTGGCAATATGATGGGTATGTGGCTGACGACGTTTTTTTACCCAATTTTTTAAAGGAGATTCTCAAATTTCCACCAATATAAATTATTCTTTACTTTGAATTTAATAAGTAATTATTATTCATTTTCTATTCAAATTACGACTAAAGTCCTAATTGATAGACTGATTAAAAAACATCTATAGCTTTCAAACAATATCAAATTTTTTGAATCCAAAACATGTTTCACATTCTATGCTTTGCATACTATAGGATTAAAAAAATAAAAACTGAATTTTATGAAGTTTTGACCAAGTTATGGTGGTCAGACATACAGGTTTTTTATATTTTTTAAAATTTGTAATAAAAAAATCATAATTAATTATTTACTTGGACAAAAATTACAAAAAAAATGCATCACATCAGGATATGAGTCCTCTACTTATATCTAACATCTTATAAAAAAATATTATCATTTTATAGTGGTTAGGGTGGTAAGATAGACACCTACTTATTTTTTCCCTGAAATTTAAGTACTACTTGATTGAAATTTCAAATTTTCACCAAATAGATTTCTTTTTTTTTAAACAAACCTAGTAGTTTAGAAAGTACATTCAATTTTCTACAAATTCTATTCTTACATATTTTTGAAATAATATAGATAACTTATTCAAATTTTTATGTTAAGTTTCCTAACTCAAATTTTTCTAATTTTTTTGCCACTTAAGGGCCTATTTTTTCCATGATGATCCTGCACATACCCTAATCCTGAAGAAGGAAAAGGGAATGAAGAAAAAGAAAAAGAAAATCCAAAAGAAGAGAAAAATGAAAATAGAAATAATGGAAATGATGAATAAGATAATAGGGATAAAGATAAAGATAAAAAGGAAAAAAAGAAAGTGGAAGAAGAAAGGGAGAGGAAAGAAAAGAAAAATGACAAATCTATTGGGAAAAATGAAGAAATTCAAAAGAATATTATAAAATATCTTAAGCATCTTGAAGAATCATCCTCTAGTAATGATGTTCTAAAAGGCTTTCTATCTAAGAAAATCAGATTCTAACTGATAATCCCTCGGGAGCTTCTACAACTTCCTATGATTGAAGGGTTTTTAGATATGGAGAAGATGTCTCTAATTGATAAAGTGGTGTTAGGAGATGCATTGTAGGCATCTAGAAGGAATGTGATTCTTGAAACCTATTAGAAAGGAACATAACTTATAGAAGATGCTCTTAAAGCATTGCAAGAGGTCATACCTAGTACATCTATTGATGCATCCCTTGATCCTATTGAAAATTTTAGATTTTTGTTAGATTCTTTCAAGGAGTATATCTCTAGACGTGGAGAAAAGACAAAACAAGAGGTTGAGGAGAAACTGGTAGAGAAAAGGCTATTCACATTGCATGACAAGTGTGCTCTTGAACACTCAAATATTTAAAAGAATATGGAAGTCGTGAAGATTTGTGAGTCAAAAGCAAATGTTGTTCTTGCTTATTACTTGAAGTGGCCAGATGCCACTCAAAAAATTAAGGTTGTTATGGAATCCATTGATTCCCGGTTGACTATTGTCTCTGGTACTTACAGCCTATCCAAATACATAGAGAGATCAACTTGGAATGCCATCATTGTGCATAAAAAAAATTCTTTGTCTTGCAGAAGTAGAAGGAAGAGATTATCTAAAAATTTGATCAATTGAGCAACATTATAAGAGTACAATACACTCTAGTTAGCAAGGCTCTGGCAAGCATAGAAAAGCTTGAGAAGATAAATTTGACTCCTAATACTTTAGATGGTGCAAAAGAAAATCTGGTAGAGTTGGAATCCCTGAACAGGATGTTGATTGTTGCAAAGGATAGCTGGGAAAATGGTAAATCTATATGGGAAGGTATTATGAAGGAGCGTCAAGGCTCACCATCCTTTGGTTGATACATGTTCCTTTATTTTTTATTTTTTCATATTTTAGTTTCAATTGTTGGGAAACCCTTTGTCCTTGACGTCAAAGGGGGAGAGGTTTGAAGAAAAATGAAATGTTGGGGTTAGGGGGAGAAGTGTTGTAAATAAGGAGTTTTGTAAATATTCTTTTTGGCACATGTTTCCTTTAATGAAAAAGGGGGATATTATTGGAAAAATGAAGAAGAACATCTCATTTTGTTGTTTTTCTTGTCATTGATGTTACCCTAATATATGAGTTTCAACTACAAGCTCAAGTCTGAATTTGTTCCGGTATTCTAGTCAGGTATCTGAAGTTGTATAATGTTTATATCCTTTGGTATTTTGGTATACCCTCTGGTATTTTGATCTACATTTTTTTGCTGGTGATTACTATTGCTTGCAGTTTTGGGAAATGATTTATGGATTCTGGAATCACGTACATTCAAGATTTTACATACTCAGATGCTCGTATGGTGTATCGATATTACTTTTTTTTCTATTAGGTCCATCCTTAGTCAACCTAATAGATGTATTATGTAATGATAAATTAATTTTTGTTATGAAGAAATATGCATGACCTATTTTAGGTCCATGCCAACTTGATGTAGTTTGTTGGATGATTGAATTTATTTTTGGAAGATTTTGTGAAATCTTGGAGCCGACAGTTGGTATTTTTAGTGAATAAGAAGTGCATCTAATTAGGCCGACCTAATTGATTCCTATAGAGAAATTAGATATATATATTGGATAGCTTTTTAATATTGTGTGTGTTATGATTGTGTTGTGAATGTGAATGTGAAGAAGACTGGATATGATAAACTATGTCAACTCAGTTTACTGAGCTTCATTGGAACTAAATCTACACTCACTAGGTGTACTTTATCAGTTATTTTTGGCTGTAAGCCATTTTTTCATTGTAATTTTGTAGGCAGTGAGCCTTTGTATTTGGACACTGAGTCTTGGAAGTGAGCCACCCAATTTTTACAACCGATTATACTATATTGTGAGCTAACAGTCACCATGGTTTTTCCCATTTTGGGTTTTCCACGTAAAAATATTGGTATTTATGTTTTTGTGATCTCATGCTCTGTTAGTGCTTTTACTTATTTCTTTTGTTGTATGCATTGGATTAATTGGATGGTATTTGATCAAAAAAATTTAGAAGATACTAATTCACCCCCCCTCTTAGTATCTTGGACATTCAACAGAAATGTCAATGCCAAGGATCTCAAAGTGATATCATATATGGAAAGACAAAAGAATATATTAAAGTTGGAAGAGGAAATCAGCATAAGCATTTATAGAGGTGTAAGTGCTCACAAATGGACTAGATTGTTAAAAAGTGGGGCTATGAATGTATGTTCCAACTAGGACACTTTTTTATTTCCTTGAAGATGAAAATTATAGAAATGAGTGAGTGAATGTGGAGTTATAGAAATTACAAGAAAAGCATATGTTTTTATATTGAGTGCAATGATATATTTTTAGCTAGGGTAAAATGAATTAATATTTGATTTGTACTATTTTTCTTAGAACAGGGTTTTCCGTTACACATCATTAATCATTGTGTCAAAAATAATAATAATAAAAAATACTTCAAATTGTAATTGGATGTATTATCACTTACATGCATGACATCCATTTTGATAAGGGTGTTATTTTCTAATTAAGTATAAAATCTATTGGAGGATGGAGAGACAGGAGGTTGGAGGACATTAAACAACCTCTCATCAATCATTAGCAATGAGGCCACTAAATTGCAATTGTTAAAAAGTTATTTGTACCAAAATTACTAAAACAAAGAATGGTTTCCAAGTGAAAATTAAATCCATCTTATATTGTTTGTGATCAAAGTGGCAATGATCTATAATGATGCTTGCATACATAATGAAGAGGACTTTGATTTGAAGCATTTTATGTTGTGATTAGATGTTTCTATCCCTAATCATAAGTATTAGTTATTTTTGAATCCATGTGTTTTTTCCCATTCAAAATATGGTCATGTTATTCAAAGTGTTTGTCACTAGTCACATTTGTTTAGTGATTATGATTGGAAGTGTGTGTCCTTAATCATAATTTTTATGAGAAAAAATGTGTGTATTTGATCATAATTGATTATGGATAGATGTGTTTGTACCTATCTAAACATTTTGTAAGACATTGAATAGATGTGTTAATCCCTATCCTTGGTGTTGTCCCTATAGTACACACACCCCATTCGGAATGGGGACCCTCTCTTTTATCCTTCGCCTAGTCACTTTTTTTTCCTTTTCCTTGTTTTGCATACCCCTAATTTTGAGTTCCAAGTGGTCAAGGAGTCCCAAAGTTATCATCTTTAATTGACCAAAGTTCACCACCTAAGAAATTTCCAAGGCCTTGGCCTTTGTGAGGTTTCCTTGGTAGGTTTCCCTTAAGTTTTAAAGTTTGTGTTCTTCAACTCTCGTGGGTTCCCCCTTGTGGGCTTCCCTTTGTGCATCGTTGTCCTACATTCGTTGTTTCAATGGTGGCTAACCTAGGACGTTCATCCCCAGGGCGGGTCCCATATCTTCTATGGTCGACACCCTTCATTGCTCATGACATGGCAATGCTCGAGGTTTTGTCTGCCTTGCGGGTCCCAAACTTCCCATCACCACTCTTTTGAAACCCACGCCTAGCTACCCCACTGGTTGTTGTACTATAGACATGAAAAATCGACATCATGCATCTAAATCTGGCTAATTAACATCAAATTATTTTGTTAATCAAATAGAGCAATTTATTCAATTAATTCCTAATGTTCCTCATTTAATTGAATAAATCAAATTTGTTCAATTAAATCCTTAAGGTTCCTTCCTTTAATTAAATAATTCAATTTTATTTAATTATCTCCTAAGGTTCATCAACTTTAAATTAAATAAATCAACCTTTATTTGATTTAAACCTAACATTTTCCTTTTAACTAAATAACTCAAACTTTACTAAATTAAATCTAATATTCATTATTCTTCTCATCTTGATTTATTTAAATCCAAAAACTCTAATTCAAATTGTCACATCAACTAATCTCCTCCTAGATTTATCAAATCATGATTAAATCTAATCCTAATAATCCAAATCCTCTAGCTTTTTCCACTTGCTAATGAAAATCAATTTAATTGATTTATTAAAATCCCTAATTTCTTTCAAAATGGCATCAAAGATGGAATATTCTCCAAATCTGAATTTTCCCTCCCAAGTGTCTTATCCTCCAACATGGCATTTATGACTCTTACAAGTCCTTTTTTTGAGCCAAGTGGCATTTAATTCATCTTTCATCTCCCTCCAACATGTCACTTCTCCAATTTTTGAATTTCCACCTAATAGCATTAATGTGCACATTCATCCAAATATTCTCTACCTTTGTCGACTGACATGTTGACAAGTAGCATAGTGCCATTGGAATGACTTTTATCCGATATTCCTCCTATCTTTCATTCTTCTATCCTTCTATTCTATAAATAGGGGATTCTTCTATTGATTTGGGGACATAAAATTTGAGACAACTGGACACAACTTGATACACAATCTCAATCATTTTCATCTCGATCACTCATCATCTTGCATCTTCATCACATCTAGAGCTTATCAAGGGGTTGGGAAAGGGCTACTTTCCACATTAAAGTAGCACCAATCCCCCTATGAGATGATGGTTTGGTTAACTTAGATTAGATTTACATATTTTAGGTTGCATGCATTACTTCATGTTTTTCTTTTCTATGTTTGATCAACAATTTCATAGGGACTGGTTTATTTCAATTTGCTAACAATGGCTAATTTGGTATGTTTTATCTATTGTTAGGAATTGTAGATTCTCCTCTCACATTTTGGTGCCCATAGTGGGGCAATATGCATTGCTCTTTCTAAGATTGATTCTCTAGTTACTATTGTTCATAGTTTTCTTTTAGGCACATAAATATTCCTTCTTCTTACTATTATTGATTTACTCACAAATAGTGATATTTACTACAAGCTAGTTTAATTTAGGCACATAAAGGTGAAACAATATGCAAAAAAAAAATTCTTTACATTTTCGCACCACTATATCTTGCATTTATTTTTGTGGTAATATCTTCCTTGTTCTCTATTTCCTTGCATTGAAATAATAGCAAGACCAAGGACATTTTTCTTCTTCATTATATATTTACTTAGTATTTTTCTCGTGTGTGCATAAAATTAATTGTCCAAAAGTCAAGGGTTTGAAACTTGACCCGGTATAGGGTTTCTGTCACCCAGGTTGATTGTTTTGAGGTGATTCTTTATATGCATTGAGAATTTGAAGTATTCATTTTAACCAAGGGTTTGAGCAACTAGTGAGGTTTTGATTTGGGGAGAAAGGAAAATCCGTTCAAGAATATTGGACAACATGGAAGTCAAATTATGGCCCACTCATTTGCAGCCATTAGATGAGATTTTTAAAATCTTATTTTTCATTGTCGACATTGATTGCATATATAGCTGCATACCCGTTGATTCATTAATGTCAACATGTGTGAGAAATTCACCCTATGAGCATGATTCACAACCATGATTCTTTAAAGGATGGCAATGATCGTTAATTTTTTTGAAATTTATCTCACCGGTTCAAAATTTCTTCCCACTTGTAAATGTAAAAGACTAGATCTTGTCTTCGTCTTATTGTCTTTTTGTGCAGAAATCATTCTGGATTTGGACATGATTGTAGAAGAGGATGTCACTAGTAACACACTAGGATCTAGTTTCCTTACACAATGCACCTTGTTTAGATCTGCTACAAAAGCTTTGTGAAGTCAAAGGTTGTGGAATGTGATCTTATGTCTTCCAATTACATTAGCTTGAAAGCTTCTCCACACATGTGTATTATTGAGAGGGTTGCAGTCATCATCCTGAAGATTGGCAGGTTATTCTTAGACCTTGTTCCACTCTAGGTAATCTCAAATCCTTGAATAGTAGCCTACATTAAAGCTTCACACTAATGAGAAGGAACTGTCCATGATTCCATCGCTCCAAATTGCACAGGTAGAGAGGCATTAGTTAGAGGTCGTATAATTTGGTTTTACACCTGCTAGTTACAATAGTTTGAAAGCTTGTTTTAATTGGCATTGGGGTGTGGCTTTATACCTAAAAAATGCATTTTCTTCAAAGTTTTTAAAAAACATTTATTCAATGTTTTCTTTGTACGCCTACCAATAGCATTTACTCAAAATTGTCTAAAGCCTTTTCAATAAATTCATTATGCGCAAATCTTGCAATCGTTATCTTCTGTGAGCCGACATCTGTTTCAAGCATTTTTCACAAGTTTATGTGCCTGTTATATGTTTCCACTTTTAATTCAATAGTTTTGTTTCGACTTTTAGGGTTTTTCCTGCGAATAAAAATAGCTTTTTCTATGTGTGTCCCCCATTCCCCTATCTCCATTGTTGTTTTAAGCAGCCTTCTTCTAAATGGAATTTGCAATGATGGTTAGGATAGAAGGAGAGCAAGGAAACATTGGAAGTATGAAGTGATGTGTTTTCCTTGATATATCATTTATTGGCACCTTTAATATCAATTGAAGCCTTTGTTTTTGTACTTATTTTGTTTGCAGTGATAACAACATTCTTTCATTCATAGCAATAATATTACTTACTGTAGGATCACAAGTCATAGTGACGAATAGATTGAGCAACATGTGCACTATATTATTATCATTGACTAAAACACAATAACTTCCATTATCTTTGTATCTCTACAAAGCTATGTTTTTTAACATTAATTATTTGTAGAGACATTCCCACTATGCTAGCAACTCATAACTCTAGTGGTTTTGACTTAAGAGGATTTGAATACATTTAAGAAGGTTCGCGGCTCGAGGATTTGACATTATTCTCTTCACCAAGTATCTGAGGTATTCAACAGTCCAAGTACTAGACAATTGTTTCAATCAAAATAATCCACCTGCCACTGTTGTCATCATGGTACTTGTGCTCCATTTTCACCAATATGCAATCTTGAATCAATTTCCTTCAATGCAATGATAAAAGGATAAAAAAGACACATGTCATTGCAAAGTAATGGAGCCTTTTTTTTAAAATATCTCTAGTTGGAAGTAGAGTGAAGTTATATGATAGAGTTATTAATTGCTTAATGGTGTGAAGGTGAATGTGTGATTGCATTTTTATCATGATCAATGTTAGAAGCATGTCTTCCTTTTTAGACCAATAGGTATTGAACGATTTTCTTTAAGATAGTAACATTTGGGAGATTTAAACTAAATCTTTCACTTGAAGTTTTTTTGGAAATTTTGTGGTTGAGTAAAACTAAAAATGTGTAGCATCTCATTCATTTTGAGATCTTTGTACTACAATTTTTTAAGATTACATGACTTCATGGGGGCTCATCCAAATTTATTTTTTTAGCTATAAACATTGTTTGCATTTTTTTTAGAGACTTTGCATGATAGGGGTATTTTTTCTGTTTTGCTTCATTGATTCCTTGAGATAAATTTAATAACTTTGTAATGTTTATAGGAGGAAGGAAGAGGAATTTTGTTTACACAAGGGACTTGCAACATTGAAACATAAGAAGTAATCTTTAAAGAATCTTGGAGTTAAAGAGAATTGAGTATTAAATTTGAAGTTGACAAAGCATTTTTAATTGTTTAGAGCTTCTATTCTATGCTTTCATTTTTTGTTTTAGGCCAACTCCCGTATTTTTGGATTCTATAAAGAACACTTCAAAAGCTTTCATTTTTGCTACAAAGGGTTAAAAAGAACATTAAGCACTTACTAAATTTCAATTGGGATTATAAAAATTTGACAAACAAACTTCACACTTCATCTTGGTGCTTTAAAAAGAACTCAATTTTGTCTTTGAAAATTAAAATGAGCATGTGCATTTGGTGCTTTGTAATATTTTTCACAAAGTAATATCATCTAAATGACATATGCACTTCTCTCATGCCTCATGGTGATCTTGAGAATCAAAAGTCTTTTTGTGATATTAAGTTGTCAAAAAGATTGCATCCACATTTCTATTTGGATTTAAATTGACAAATCTTGTGAGTGTGAGTGGAGCTTATCATGTGTGTTCTCTCTTTGTTTCTCAATGAAGATTGATTAAACTACGGATGTGATTTATTGCTTTTTTTTATCTCTAAAGGGTCTGCCTTGTGGGAAAAAGTAATCACCCAAGGGAATGACCCAACTAGGAACACACTAAAGCCAAGCGACTTCCACCCAGAATATAAGTGTGGGTACTTGAGGAAAGTCATGTATCACAAGGATTGTTCCAAAAAGAAGGAAACAATGGTCTCTTTTCACATGGATGATCCCCCACGAAAGTAATGCCTACATTAAAACCCTTTGTTTAAAATACCAAAATCCTTATCTATTTGTTGGTGCAAGAATAGTCGTTCTGAAGCCGCCCCACATTTTTATGACTTTTAGTAGAGATGAGAAGTATTCCATGGGATTTTCATGGGTATTGATGCTTGTATGATCGGTAGAAGTCAGTGTCATATAGAGGAGCCAGTGTGGTCAAGCATCTAATCATCCACTAAAAGTAAGCATAGCTAGATTTATCCAAGTGGGCATTCAACAAATATTATCTCAATATCCATAGGGTTGTACATGTTCTTGGAATCAAAACACTTTGCTTGATCTTAAACATTTGAAAACAAACATTCAACACCATCATCATATTTTAAACCCTTTAGGAGGAGCAAATATCTTTGAAAAAGACCTAAGTGCTATTGCTTTCCCTATGGATCCTATCCTTAGAGGCTTCTAAGTATTTGGGTTTACATCTCAATTTTCTCTCACTAAAGTCAACATTAGGAAATTATTGCCTTAATTTCCTCAATTTCCACATAATGGACTTTGTGGGATGAAAAGAAATTGGGACATTTGAAATTTAGTTTTAAATCTAATCAAGAGAGTGTTTGTGGTAAAAAGAACTCATTAAGAAAAGTTAAGAAACAATTGGACCCCACACATGTGCTTGGTATCTTTAGGTCATATGGTTTTCATGCAAACATTTGTATTTTGGTTTGAACTAATCTTAGAGAAAAGCATGTTCTTAACTATCTTGATCTTGTAAACAAGATCCCTATTAAGTTCATTTAGGATCAAATCAAACACTTCATCCATTCCAAAAATTTATCATCTCCATCCCACCAAATAGCTTTAGAGCTTTGGAAACATCATTATCTAGACTTGGGTACATCCTTAAACCAAATAAAAATCATTTGTTTAGTTAGGTGTGTGTGGATGAATCCTTCCTCACATAGTTAAATTATCACTCTTTTGAACAAGTTCATCCTAAGATAACATCTAACAACTTAGGGTTTAAAAATTCATTATCCATTCAAACCAATCAAAATAAAACCCTAAGTGTAGCATTGATCCAAAGTTCCTAAAATTTTTGACACCCATATCATTCAGCCCTTTTATCCTTCATCTCATCATTGGTCCTAAATCCCTTAGGGGTCAACAAGGTAAAAACATAAGAAGAACATGGAATATAAACTTGCTCCATACATCATGAGTAATCCAAATCAAATGAACTTTCAAAGCCTTACAATGCAATTGATTATCAAAAATTACATTTATAAAATCCATACATAGGATCATTATCTCCTACAAACCTCAATGGTACAATAAATGTGAGTATGCCTAGGACCAAAAGTTTGGAACACCTTTCCCAATGGTAGATTTAAATCCAAGATCAAACCTACAAATCTATCAACTGAAAAATTAGTGCATGAGTCTTCAAATGAACAAAATTATCCCACCAAATACATACATGCCAAATGTGAATATACCAAGTACAAATTTTCCAAACACAAACATTTCAAATCCACACTTGGAAAACTTTGGGATAAATATGTTTGTGAATCATAAAAATTTTGTTCAAAGTCCAAACAAGATGTTAACGACTCCATGCATTGACCCAAGTCAAGATAACACCATGAAAAATCAAGTTAATGTGATTTCCAAACACAACAATGTTCAATTTCAACCTATCATACCAAATCTAAGCATCATCGCAAGTCAGAAAATTATCCAAAATCAATTTTTCCATGATCACATGCAAACACCACAAGTGCACATTCCAAATCTGTTTGAACAAAATCCAAATCAACTATATCAAGGGACTCGTCAAAATAAAAATCAAGATCATATTTTTCTAGATCAACTTGCTTGACTGTCCAAACTAATTGACTTATTGAGCTAAGAGACATCTTCACCCCAAAATCAATACACTCTTCGATTGGTTGAACCATTTCATCAAAGCATTGATTTGTGTCCACAACCACATCAAGAACATCTCCAATGTCAAGATCAACAACATCAACAACAAACCCAACCTCCACATCTCCAAGATCAACCATTACAAGGTCAATTTAAAGTACAAATTGTATACATCTAAATTTGGACACTTAATTTATCCAAATTTATCCCCTTTCATCTAAGCATTCCCTTATCCGCATTAATTAAATAATATCACCATTATTTAATTAATACCTCTAAATTTCTTCTAACCCCTAAGGTATCTAGTTAAATAATTAAATACCTTCCCCCTTTCATCAAATGAATTAAATAAATATGACATTTATTTAATTCCTCATATGTCACATCCTCCATCTTTTTTATCTAATCCTAATCCATCTTCTAATCTCATCATTAGGATGTGCACATGCCTAATCCTTGATAAGTATGTGTTACATCCTCCAACTTTTGCAAGTTGGTCTCTAATCCCTCTTAACAATTTAACCCTCTTTATTAATCATAATTAACTTATGATTAAGATGTGCACACTCCTAATCATCATTAGGGTCACATCCTCTATCATTTCTCACTTGCCTCTAATCTGTCATTAATTAGTCTAATCAAGTACTTGCACAACCTTAATCACTTAATTAGGTCAATATAATCCACATATCATTTATGAAATGTGTCATAAGTCAACCTCATTAAATGCTTTCTCTTTTTCAAGAAGGCACTCCATTCCCTATGTGAATTTTTAATTCACATTTAATCCCCCAATGCACTTAAAGGAATTTTAAATTCCTTCTCTCATCCCCATGAGGATATTTGAGGAATTTTTAATTCATCACATGTCCTCTCACCCACATGGGGACAAGGACATTCTTTATGAGGAGATCTTGTCCAATCGCAAGGTACTATGTAGTACCTCCATGTCATGTACTCTCATTTCCACCTCATGTCCACATCATCTCTTTTAAACCACTTCACATGCCACATGTCAAGATGTGAGGGCTTCTGAGTTCTCAACTCACCTTAGCCCTACATCTTGATCTTGGTGGCTCAATCTTGACCATCTATTTCCCTAGATAATTCCAAATTCTCTATAAATACCCCCTCTTTTCTCTCATTTTGGGGGAGATCATTCATGCTAGCCAAACTCTTTCAAAAAAATTCCTTGAGCCATACTTAGCCATTTTTTATACTTGCATCCACTTTCATCCATTTTCCATCTATCTTAACAATCCACATTTGCATCTCTTGCCATCCAAGGAGCATACAACACCAAAGATCAAAGGGCCAACCAAAGGATTGATTCGAGACAAGGTAAAAGGTTTCATTTTGTTTTCTTTATTTTGTGTTGAATCCAACTAGGCTAATCTTGAGGTGTATGGTGTCTTTTGTTGTTGTTTTGCAATCTCTTGTTTTTTGTTCATTTTCTAACAATAAAATTTTCCCTATCACATAAATATCACAAGGTAGCAAAGGAAAATACACACTTGGGAAACTGATTGAAATAGTCATGCAACAATTGGTACAAGAAAATCTCATCAAACTCCCTGTTTATAAGAATTATCAAGAGCCCCTAGTTAAACCACCAAGGTATAATAAGAAGCATATTTGTGACTTTCACAAAGTAAAAGGACACACAACATCAATTTGCATTCAACTTAAAAATATCATCCAAGACCTTATTGATCAAAAAATAATAGCTATTGGGGACAATGATGAAGATTTAACTGGACTAGTGATAGAATTGACAATCTCTCCACCACAATTTTTGAAAAAATTGATCAAGACCTATCCATCAATGAGCACATTAAAGATGTTTCCACCTCATCTGATGACCAAATCACCATACACCAAGAGCCACTTTTTAGTCATCTATTTCAAGGAGTGTTAGAGTTATTTGATCCTATTGGCATAATCCATGATCCATCAACCAATGATCATGTTGAAAATGTCTCTATATTATCTAATCAATTAGAGGACATATCTCAAGGATTTATTCCAAAGTATGATTAACATCTTTCATCAAAGTCTAACAATGGTCCTTCCAAAGACATATTGACATCCTTTGATCTCATGGTTATAGAAAGGATCTTGAACTCAAAATTTGATCCAAGTCCATCTAAATATCAAGAGGATATTAAGCCACTTCCCATTCCTAATAAAGATATCCAAGAACCCTTTGTAAGCAATCCATCCTTTGAATCTTCCCTATGTCAAGAACTTGATCGAAAGCATGTCAAAAGAAATTTCAAAATCAATCAAGATCAAAAATTTGTATCTCAAAGATACTACAATGATCTAATGGACACTCTCCTATCTATACAAGATGTCACAAATGATTATCACATCCACATAGCACATACTCCTCCATCTACCCATGAGATTCTTTCTGTGGATGGACACACAAATGATCTTCTTTAAGAGTAGGATTCCTTTACTCCTAATATTATTACACAAAAAAGAGCAAGTTATTGATTCCTACATTCAAATAGAGTTTTCAACATTAGGATTAGATGTATCCTAAATTCAGACTAAGGAAATCATGTATGAAGATATCCAACATTATCCACTCAAAGAAACAGGTCAGAAAGAACAAGATAGTTCAGAGTCAGCAAAGCAACAAATTGAAATCATGTCATCTGTAGTGGTCATTTATCAAAGAATGCTTACTAAACAAGACATCTCAAAATAGGCAGAACCAAGGAACAAAGGTGCTACTACCATCATACTAGGGGAAACTTTGTCTCAAGTAAACATCAACATAGGGAGCACAAAGAATCCTTATGATGAAATTGATGCCAATAATACAACCAGCCACATCATGAATCTTCATCCACCCATCACCCCATCCACAGATTGGGACCAACATCAAAAGAAGAATGTAAATCAAAGTAAGAAGAACCTCATCAAAGGAAAAGAAGTAGAGAATCATGAAGGAAAAATCAAATACATATGGATACCAAAAAGTATAAAGAAAGATTATCCCTATCAAACTCCATTAGTCAAAGAAAATATGGGGAAAAATAAAAAAGGGAAAAGTATCCATCAAAGATGTCCACAAAGGAAAAATTAGGCTTCTCAAGCAACATACAAAGTATATCAAGTAGTTGGTCCTAATTCCATGCACACTTCTGTATCCACCCATCATTGCTCATCTTCCCAAGTTGGAGAGTCAAAGGTTCCAAATTATCAACCAATCCATCTCCTATTCCTAATAAAACTCCATCCATTCCTCCACACATGATATCCAATTCTCACATTGACCATGTATTGGCATCCACCCTTCATCATAAGGATTCAGAAGGCATCCTATTGCGATGTGAGCACAAAAACAAAGTTAACTCCGGTATTAGCAAAGCGGATCAAGAATCTCAAAAGTTGCATTCAAGTGCACGTATCTTAGCAAAGAAGCTTCTTCAAGTAGGCTATCGATGTAACATCATGACAAAAGCATCTACATTGACACCACAAAGTGGTTCAACATGAGCTTAAAATCTTTTAAAAAAATCCAAAAAGATCAAAAAATATGAAAATAAAAAAAAACAAAAAAAGGATTGAAAATAGTAAAGAAAAAGAATCGTCCTCCAGTGAAAACCACTAATGTGGCACTTTGGATAGGTACCATGATAAAAAACTAGAAAACAGGCATCATATGTATAATTGAGCATTTACGTGTGCCACTTGAGGTGGAAGCATATCATCGCATCCATAATAAATACAACATTCCATCCATCTTACATCCATAATAAATCCATTCATCCATGAACCATTTATCTAATCCATTTGTATCCATAGTCCAAGTTATCTTGATCTTGAAAAATTTTGGTGTACACTTTACACTTGTTTATGGTAAACATCTTGACATGGGTCATTTTCATTATCCTATTCATTATCCTATACCAACATTATCTGAGCCATGAAGCATTACCCAATGAAGCATTCCTCCATTCAAACACATTATCCTATTGGAAGATAATCCTTGGAATCCTTTCTATGCTTACCATATCCATCCATCCACACACCTATCAAGGTATCCATCCATGGCATTCCATACATTACTAGACAATGGGGATAAGTATGTACATTTTTCTTTGGGAATAAATCTTGATCTATATCCTCCAACTTATGTGGTGATCAAAACATTGGAAAACATAAAATCAAATTGGTCAAAAAAATTGTGATCTAAAATCCAAATCACTAGCCCGTGGCATATTTTGACAAGAATATGTTCCTTATCATGCTTTTTCTTTCATTGAACACAATCCAAATAGTTGATATCAGTCGCATCTAATTTGTATGTCAACGTCACATCAAATCATCCAAAAAAACATTTGTTCCAAGTTGAGCTTATCAATCCTAATTAATCAAATCCAATCAATCCATCATCATCTTGGGATATCCTTCCTAGCCCCCATGTTGCTTAACACTATCCTTGCATTTTTGTGTATCCTCAACAATGTCATTGTCATAAATCTTGATCAATCCAATCAACCACTCATCATCTTGGGATATCTATCCTAATCCTTGTGTTGCTTAACACTATCCTTTCATTGTTGTGTATCATCAACAATGTTATCATCATCAATCCATTGATCCAATCAATCAACCCTAGCTTGGTTTTCAACAAAATACTAAATAGATCATTGATATCGTTAGACACATCATTATCCAAATCATCAAAATCATGCAAACAATCCAAAAACATTCAAAACATATCAAAGAATCTGAAAAAAATCAAAAATATGGTATCTGAACTACATTGTCTTTGAGCTTAAGCGTAGGAAAGGATAATCTTTGATCAATCCCCGAGACAAAAAAATCCAAAAACATTAAAAAAAACACAAATACAAAAACATTAATAAAATATCTAAAAACCCCAAAACATTTGAAATTTTGAAAAGAAAAACATTTGTAAAATCTCAAAAATCCCAAAAACAACCTAATTTTTTTTCAAAAAATTCAAAAACATTCAAAAAACCTAAAAAATTCATCTGTCTCATCTTGCTTTCACTCGAAATAAACATTCACCCAAAATAAATCATCACCCTCAACCTTTGGTAAAATAGTTAGAAACAAGTCTAGCAGTCAAAAGAGAAAACTCAAACATCAAGGTCTCAAGTTTAGATCTCAACTTTTCATGTCAATATCCTATCATCCGATCAATCTCATCATCATCTGATAACATCATGTCCTAGGATGCATCCTTCCTACAATGGACATCAACATCAGGCATCACTGTAGTTTAGTCTTGGCTAGTAGCATGAAGAACATTAGCTTGTCTATTTACTCAATTTTATCTTTTTTATCTTATTGCACTCATTCCAATGACCTCTCAATGATGCCTAAACAAAATGATTTAGAGAGAAAGGAATGGGGAACCATAATTATCTTTTCTTTGATGTGCTTGTTGGATATTCTTGTAATATAACCTTGGTCATGTGTGCTTTGCTTGGTTTGTAGGGAGGATGTTTTAGGTGTCTTGTTGACCACATAGGAAGGCTTTCCTTTTTATGTTTTGGTCTGAGATGTTTGAAATATCTGAATTGCAATCTGAATCAGGTTCCATATGCCAAGTGTGAACATGAGTACTCCTATCTGATTGTCGAGACAGAGTCCATCACACTAGGTGCAACGCCATCTTGATTCTTTATACCTTGATGCATCATGCCTATGTGTGTTATCAAACATAAGGTAAGTAATCCCTTTTAAAATCCTAATCCTTGATAAGTGAAACATCATCCATCTATGATCATCATCTCTAATAAAGTATCGATAGATCATGGACTTGTTGGATCCTCTTTTCATCATCTCATTTCTTCTTTCTTCTCTCTGTGCTAATAGTTAATCATCATCGCCAAGGCATCCATCTTAAGTCCAAAAACCATTAACATACATAAATCTCATAATCAAGGCATATCACATACATTACATTATCATTTAAGTTGTTTAGGATAATATATATTGGTTATTCTAATCATCTTAATCCATCTCATTTATCATAACCATCCATACATCCATATTGAACATCTTTGTCGCGAGATCGACCCTCAAATCAAAATTTTCACTTGATCTCTTTAGGGGGAAATGTACCAGTATACTTCTTTCCACTGGGGCATCCAAAAAAATATTTTTTTTTTTTTAAATTTTGATCTCGACGGGATCATTCTTTGAACCAACATAGTAGGTACATTGCTTCAAAGAAGGGAAAAATGTAGACATGCAAACAAATAAAGCAATTTATTATGTTAATTCCTATTGTTCCTCATTTAATTGAATAAATCAAATTTATTCAATTAAATCCTTAAGGTTCATTCCTTTAATTAAATAAATCAATTTTATTTAATTATCTCCTAAGATCCATCTCCTTTAAATTGAATAAATCAACCTTTATTTGATTTAAATCTAACAATTTCCTTCTAATTAAATAAATAAAACTTTATTTAATTAAATATGATATTCATTCTTCTTCTCATCTTGATTTATTTAAATCCAAAAACTCTAAATCAAACTATCACATCAGCTAATCTCCTCTTAGATTTATCAAATCATGATTAAATCTAATCCTAATCATCCAAATCCTCTAGCTTTTTCCACTTGCTCATGAAAATCAATTTAATTAATGTATTAAAATCCCTAATTACTTTCAAAATGGCATCAAAGATGAAATATTCTCCAAATTTGAATTTTCCCTCCCAAGTGTCTTATCCTCCAACTTGGCATTTATGACTCTTACAAGTCCTTTTTTTGAGCCAAGTGGCATTTAATTCATCTTTCATCTCCCTCCAACATGTCACTTCTCCAATTTTTGAATTTCCACCTAATAACATTAATGTGCACATTCATCCAAATGTGCTCTACCTTTGTCCACTCACATGTTGACAAGTGGCACAATGCCATTGGATTGCCTTTTATCCCACATTCCTCCTATATTTCATTCTTCTATCCTTCTATTCTATAAATAGGGGATTCTTCTATTGATTTGGGGACACAAAATTTGAGACAACTGGACACAACTTGATACACAATCTCAAGCATTTTCATCTTGATCACTCATCATCTTGCATCTTCATCACATCTAGAGCTTATCAAGGGGTTAGAAAAGGGCTACTTTCCACATTAAAGTAGCACCAATCCCCCTATGAGATGATGATTTGGTTAACCTAGATTAGATTTACATATTTTAGGTTGCATGCATTACTTCATGTTTTTCTTTTCTATGTTTGATCAAAAATTTCATAGGGAGTGGTTTATTTCAATTTGATAACAATGGATAATTTGGTATGTTTTATCTATTGTTTGGAATTATAGATTCTCCTCTAACACGTACAAACAATTAATGCAAGTCATAAATGAATATTTTCCCATAAATAGATGGGTTGACCTGTCATTTTCACCCCACCAATTCAAAATTTGTCAGAACCCAGATAGTCGCTACCTCCTCCATGCCTGCACAACCTCCTGGATGATTTCAAGCTTAGCCTCCGATGATTTCTTTGGGATCTATAGGTACGTCCACCATTTCCAAGACTAAAAGCGTCCTTTTGAATTCAGTTTCCTTAAATCATTAAAAATATTATGGAAAACTTTAAAAAATCTCTTGGGTGACTAATTCACCATGAAGTTCCATGCAAACCCATTTAATGAATCTCCAAAATTCATTCAAACTTGACCTCTAAAGGCCATGCCAAACTTTACCTCCCTATTGTTGTTCTTCACTAGAGCAGTAATACCTTGGCGACCTACAAGTCCTTCATCACCACCACCCTAAGGATACCACAAGTGCATAAAATTGAGCATTGGTGTCTTATGGGTCCACCCTTGCAAACTTCCACATGTGGGAAGACCCCATCCCTATGCCACTATAAAAACCTGAATGATGCTAACTCATAATGAAACTTAAGGTTTAAAAACCCTTGTAGTTATACTTTTGTGGGTTGTCGTGTGTTGACAACCCCCATCTTACCACCATTATTAAATGGTCATTTCCTACCAGCCTCCTACATCATAGGTTTCAATAAGACCTCCTCCGTCAAGTGCTAAAACACTAAGTCTAAAATGTGGACCAAACCTTGCAAGGGTTTGTCTGTGGACTGCCTCTCTACCATCACCGTTGATCAAAATAGCCAAGGGACCTCATCGGCCCACCCTGCAGACCTTGATGCCAGCATTTCTGTTTGGGCCCTTTGGCATGAAAATGACCAACTAAAGTATATTATGGCCCTCTCCTTGTGGGTCACCGCCTTTCCCCTACCGTCAACTGGTTGTCATTTACAAATGATTGCATCTTCCCTGCCTTTCTTTCACATTGTGGAACCCAAGCCTTCCTTTGTTTCCTAAGTCCCTCCAAGTGAAATAGTGAATTCTAAGGTCTCTTGTAGATTTTCTAGTGTGGGCTGCCTCCTGTGGGTTTCCATCCGATTCCCGTCATCCCTAAATGACTTTCACCCAATGGCTTTTCAATAGTCATTGCCCACAAACTTCCATCTTTTGACTATTGTTTCTCAACGACGAAGCTTCAAACATTTGCGGTGCCCCCTACTTCCACATTCCTTGTACCCACATGATAAAAGTGACCATAATTATGCCTTTAGAGACCTCGTAGTTGATTTCCCAACATGTTAGATGCTTCACCAAAGATGTTTTCCTCCACACTTCCAATGAAAAACTTGAAGTGCAAGTGGTCATTTTCTAGCCACCGTTCCCTCAACACTGTTTCACTTCTGCCTCCTCATGATGGTTACCAACCCAAGGAAACTAGTAGCCCTATTTTGACCCACATGAGCCTCAAATGATGAACGTTAATGAATTTTATGATCTTTCGAGATGAATTACGAAATCTAACCATTCTTTTGCAAGATTTTACTAATGCTTCCCTAATTTTCATATGAACTTGCTTACAACATCTTTGCTTGTAGGATTTATGGAATCTATTGCAGGCACATCGAGGTAGTCTACAGAGAAGGAGAAAGGAAAGAAGACTTCCAAAGCACCAAGGGGAAAAGGAGAGAAAGATAAGATGAAGTATCAATTCCATGGGGTGGAAGTAACCTCAAAGGTCACCTCTACATGGGAGTCAGTATCAGATACCAACCTAGGGCATGTAGATGTAGATGAATTCTGATGAAGAATCACAAGCAACCCCACAACTAAGAATCCTCTAAAGATCCAAAAGAATTTCCTAGCCAAGGGATCTAACTTCCCACCTATGCTTGTAGCCCAAGAGCTTGTGATGGCATGCATAGAGTGCTTCCATAGCTAGAACAGGAAAATCATAGATCATGAGGGTCATGTATTGGTAGACTTGTCTGCCCAGTCCATAGGTGGAACTTTCCATATCCCTACATTCCTCCCCATGGAGGGAATAGAGAAGGGATATGCCAAGAACATGTGGAAAGTAGACCCCCTGGGATGTAAGAAGTTAATCAACCAAAATTGGTTGAAGGACAAGAGGGTAAGTGCTTCCAAGGTACCTCAAGATATTTTCAGGAGTGACTTCCATGAAGAGTACCATGATTTGGTCACTCTATTAAGCAAAGTGATGGGCCTCACTAGTGTTGCCTTCTTCCAAGAGTGTGTGTTCTATTTCGTTGAGGAGATCATTAATGGAAAAACAAAGTTCCACTGGCCCAAGATCATCAATGACAACATGCATGCACAGTTTATGGCTATAAAAGAAGACATCCCAATTCTACATGACCTCTTATTTGGTATACCTGCTAGTGGAGGCATTCCTATATAAAGGCCTCTTTGTTAAACAAAATCCAAATCCAGCAAGGGGGGAGCTCAAGGTAGATGATCGATATCCACAGTTGCAGTATAGAAACTTTGAGAGAGAATACAAAAGGGTGAACAATGCCTTCATTGGGATTATTATCAGACTCCTTGGAGAAAATTTTTAGAGAAGAGTCTTGCACATTGCTTTGGAATTCATTTAGTGGTTCGGGTTCCTGTTCATCTAGTTCTCAAAATTCACGTACATTAGAATAAAGGGTTTCTCTAAAAGACCCTGCAAACTACCCCGGTACCCTAACAACCAGATGATTATATTAGAAGTCTCCTGATAGCTATAAAATACTCATGCTCTACTGAGTGATAAACACTAGGCAGAGATCCCCTATCCCCTCAATTTTGGGATAGGAATATATGTCATTTACATTACTGTTGATAGTACCTTTGGTACAACAACATGCAAATAGAATATTGCTACTCTATTTTTCCTAAAAGAGAAAGAAAATCACATGGATATCTTAGCTCCCAAGGTCTATGTAGTTGGTTCTCAACTGTGATAACGTCCTCCAGTGGTCAATGTGAAAGTAATGTTCAAGGGGCTTGCTGGTGTTGAGCTTTTGGACTATTCTAAGATCAAGCATGAAATAAAACCTAATCTAACTAGGTTTTTAAAGAAACATAAAAAGGCGGGTCAGGGTTTTGGATCAAAAAAGAATAATGATTCATCCAACGTTAACCAGACTTGTTAGCTTCAAGGAACTGTGAACCAAAACTAAAGAACAAGATTAACTTGTGATTAACACACAGTTGTATTCATTCCCAGTGTTGATTTGATAGCAGATTGCCAGTCATCTATTTAAAAAAAAACATAAAAGAATAACATTCCATTCCTTGAAGACTTCACAAATCAAATGACTAACTTAAGATAAATACCATTCTGAAACACAACATGAAATAGATTCTAATCTAGTTGCCTCTACTATTAGTGAAATAGATAAACAACATTTACAAAGCTGGCACAATTACCAGTGTACAAATAATTTGTGATTACAATTTTCTTCCATTTACACTAAGAGAATCTAAAAATACATTGTAGTCTATATTGAATCTAAATCCTAACCAAGAAGGCAGAAGAAACTCCTATTACAAAGAATCAGGAGGCAACTCTATCTCCTTCAACTAATTTTATTTCTGGTTTCTAGTTCTTAACCTCTAATCCTATATCTCCTAGCCTTGGAAGTTCTCTAAAAATTCTAACCTTTACAAAGAGGCCAAAATTCCTTTTATATAGGATGTACCAATGAGAATGTGTTGTCCACTACTTTAGGGTTTTCAAAAATATCTCCTGACTGCAAGAGGGTCAGCTCTTAGATCTTTTTGAGGAGGGTCAAAGCTACATTCAATGTGAAGCCCTGCTTTCCATGTTGATGAAGGATTTCTATCCTCGGGAGAAGCCTTTTTAGATCTTTTTGGCAGCTGTAGCATTAACTCTCTTGTCTTTGTGTCCACCTTTGAACTCTATTGGGGTCACCTTGAATGCTCAGAATATCTCCATTAATACTGATCTACCTCCTTGCCAGTAGTCACTATAGCTGTCCTTGTGAGTCATAGTTTCTTCTTTCCTTCGGCTTCCTTTCTATTCTGGACTTCTCTATACATTGATCATCTTCTGGAAGCACCATCGAGCCTCCTTGCAGATATGAACATCATCATTTGAGCCAATCCATCATCATCTATTCTGTGAAGGAATCCATCTTGCTTGCATTCAGTTAGTCTTCTCCACAGGGGCAGTCAATCAGTCAATGGCCTTTCTGATTGGACAATCATATGCCACGCCAGATTCCTGAGCAGTTAAGAGCGGTCTATCTTAAATCGCATGTCGGTGAGACACCATCGGTGTCTCCCTGATGCGATTTCATCTTATAACAGTCATTAGCATAGCATGGGTCAATCGGTGAGACATTTTGGTGGGCTGCAGAAGTTATGTCGATACACACTGAGGTTGCCGGGATAATCGCTATCAATGTGAGGTCATGGCGATCTCCTTTGTCCTTCAAGGAGCTCCTTCCGAGCTCAAATTTCTTTCATTGAGACATTACACCATCGGCTAAAGTTCCTAGTGAGTTCCTCTTGGTCACACCAATGCCTCCTTTACTTGTAAATTCATCGTTGTCGACAAGACTCAAGCACATCGGCAAGAGGTCATGCCGAAGTCCTTCATTTCATGAGCCCATTTTGCATCGATAAGATCATCCACTTCAATGAGACGTTATGGCACCCCTTTCTTTCTCCCCAAGTTCATTTCTCTATGTTGGCAATACAATCCTACCTTGGGGAGACCTTACCCTGAACTCCTCTTCTCTTACCGAGCCTACCTTGTTGTTGGCAAGACTCCTTACTATCGCTGAGACCTTTTGGCAAAGATGCAATTCTTCAGCAAGCTTCCTCATGTCGGCGAGACTATCACTTGTCACTATGACCTCATAGTGAAGCCCCTTCATTTGCTTAGAGTCTCTCTGATTCCCTCCTATCCTCTTCGAGCTCAGGCCCTTTTTCCTCGATGTGACCATCATGAGTCAATGAGTGATTACACCGAGGCCTAGATCCTCTGATGATTTTGTTTCATTTCAGCTAGACCCTATTGAATCAACAAGATGTTATGTTGATTGTATGTCATGTCGCTAAGAGCTTATTGTTTCGCTGAGACCTCCAATCGAAGTCTCCCTGCTTCACCGAGAGTTTATTTGAGTTTGAGGAGAGCTTGCTTGATAGGCAAGACTTCTTGCCTACACCACACCTCGATCACCGAGACTTACTCCTTTCGACAAGAGGTTATGCTGAACTCAGAATCTTTGGGTGAAGTCTCCTTCGTGTCAGCGAGACACACTAATTCTCTCACTGAAGACATACTGATAGAATCCCCTCATGCTATGTTAGTGTGATTGGAGCTGCTCAGTGAGACATTACCCTAATGCACATGAGCCTTTGATACTACTTTGTTGGCAGTCGGTAAAACATGTGGAGTTGCCAAGACTTCATACTGACAAACAGATCTCTCCACAATGGTAAATTTTCACCGTCAGTCAGCAAGACCAAGAGACTTCACCAAGACCTCATGTCTAATGCCGATTGTTTGGCTGAGGCATTCACTTATGAGCCAATCGGTGAGACACGAAGAGCTCACCATGACTTCACTCCGAAGACAAGCCTCCCCCTGAAATGTATGTCCTATCGATGGTCGGTGAGACATGAAGCACTCAGGGAGACCTTCCATCAAAGAGATAGCTCTTTCCGAGGTGTTACCCTGGGCTCCGCTAGTCGGTGAGACTTCATGAAGTCATTGAGACTTCACCTCGAAGTCAGAATCTCCCGCTGGTATGCATTCTCTCTGTTGTTGATTAGTGAAACATTTATGTCTCACTGAGACCTTTCTTTGAAAGAGAATTTCATGTTGATAGGAAGCACCCAGTCACCATGAGCTTGATTGATGTCTAACCGATAGTTGACTGCACATGAATTTCACTCACTTTGACATCTCCTGGGTCATGCCGACTTTGCCTTAGCTAATTTTTATGACCAACTAGATTGAGGAATTCCTTCCAACTGAGCCTCCTAGCAAATATCATCAAGTGTAGGATTCAACCCTACAAAAGAAAGGTCTGCATTAGTCCTCAGAAGAAAATAAGACATATTATAATAAATCCACCATTGCTTATAATTATTTTACTGAATTCCTAGCAAGAAGAAAACCAACTTAGGTTGAGACAGAACCAAGATTACATCAGATAGATCAAAAGTCAAAATTAGGAGGAAAACAAAAGAATTCCAAAGAGGAAAGCAAGTAACCAAAAGCAAAAGAAACTAGAAAGAGAAAGGGGGACCCATTTTGTTCCAAATCAAAATGGGGTGGTTATGTAAGGCATACCAAATGGTGACTCGGCTAGGAAAATGGTTTGACCATTTTCAAGAAGATGAAGGCTTCAACTACCCAGAACTTCTGGTTCATGAACATCACAACTCTAGTTGGGCCAGTTTAACAACCAAGGTTGAGCTAGAATCTCAAACGTAAGCCAACAGTAACTAGCCTTGAATCTATATGTGTGCTTGATAGTGCATCATCCTTTCATAAAGTTTTCCCTATCTTTTGAACAACAATGTGCAAGATTTGAGCTACATGAGTTGATTCCTTTTTGCTATTATTCAATGATATCCTGGGAATTGCTTCGTAGCTATTCAGGTGTCTATAGCCTTGGTAGAGATACTGGAATCACCCATTCATATTGAATCCTTTTTCTCCTTAGATAATTCTTTTCTTTCTTTCTTTTCTTTTTTTCTCTTTTTCTCTTTTTTTTTTATAGAGTTTCAGGTATTCCATTTAGCTCTTTTTCAGTATGTCAAATGTTTAACACCTAATCTGGGTTGAAAACTACCATGGACTTCAAGACAACACTTGGGAATCAGATTTTTCACTCAAATCTTGCAAAACCATAGTCCTAGGACATATATACCCTTACAAGAGGAGATGGTCTTAATGATTTGTGAAAGATAGCTAATGAAGGTTACTTACTTTGCACCCTGTTTTCAAAACTTTCCACAACTCTTGTTGACAATAAACATGAACAAAGAATTCAGGACAAAATCATCCAATTAGAAAACATGAAAATATCGAAATCACTTCTCTCCTAGTGACCAAAGTATGCTTCAAATAACAAATGACCATTCCAAGATGGAAAGAAATAGATAAAACCACCAAAGAACAAAAATAAAGGAAAAGCTAAACAATAAAAGAAACAGAAAGATAGAAAGGGAAAGACAAGCAAATAAACAACAACTATTTATAGACAAAGAGTAGATTATTTACACAAAGAGCAGTAGACTATTCACATAAAGGAAAGAGTTATTCACACACATAAACTATTTACAAGCATAAATTATTTATACACATGCATCACCCAACAAAATGCCAACTTCATGATTCAAAATAGTGTTTAAGAAATTTTCCATTAACAGGCAATGGGATAGGTTCTCCAGTTAGAGTATTCAATAGGATCTTAGCAATCTGATAAGGACCTGGCCAGAGTTTGTCAAAATTTTGGTGGCTACCCTTCTTTTCACCAACTTTATCCCATAGCAACACAAGGTCTGATATCCTAAAAGCTTTGATTTTAGCTCTTTTTTCAAACCAATGTTTGACAACAACTTGGTGTCTAGAGAATTGCTACAAGGCAACATCTCTCTATTCTTCTAATTTCAACAAAGCAGCCAGTCTCACCTCTATCTTATTGTCACTAGAGTAGAATTTCTACATAAACTTAAGGATAGTTATTTACTAATGGATAGGAAAGACACGCTCTTGGCCATATACTAGTTTGAAGGGTGGTGTGTTTAAAGCATCCTTGATCCTAATCCTATCCAACCATAATGTGAATCTCAGCTGGGTATGCTAGTCTCTAGGGTTATACTCTAACAATTTCTTAATTACCCCTAAGAGATTCTTATTGGTTGACTCTGCAACTCCATTTCCTTGTAGGTAATAATTTGAATAATATTTTAAGACAATATTGTGATCATATGCCTAGGAAATAAACTCAGCAGAAGAAAAAGTAGAGCCGTTGTCACATACCAAAGTGAAGGGTACCCCAAACCTTGTAGTGATGCACTCGGTGAGGAACTTGATCACTACCTCTATGGTGTTGTTCTTCTAGGGTATATTATTTGTCCATCTAGTGAAGTATTCAGTGGTAGTCAAGATTAATTTATGTCCTACAAAATATTTTGGATTAATCACTCCTATAAAATCCAGTGCCCATTGGGCAAATGGTCTTACCTCATAGACAAGTTGCAATGACATGGCTAAATGGCGTTCCTTTGATGCAGAAACCTGACAGGTGTGACATGTCCTCACATGCTGATGAGAATCTTTGAATACATAGGGCCAATAATAACTAGATCTGAGGATCCAGTGTACCAAAGAATCTACAGACCCATGACCTGTGCCATGTTTCCCATGAAACTCAGAGATCACATGTCTAGCCTCTTGATGATCAAGGCATCTCAAGTATACTCCTTCATAATTCTTCTTGTATAGCAACCCTCCTTTGAGCATATAATGAGAACTCTTTAGCCTTAAGGCTCTCCTTTGAGTGGAGTTCATTCCTTCTAGGCAACGATTGTTAAGCATAAAGTAAATGGTATCTACATACCATGGGTCATTAGAGAAAGTCTAGGTTGTGTATTGCTGATAGATGATGTTGTCACCAGCATTCACCATGGACTTGGATAAACCCGTGCCCCTGACTAGATTCATAGGGTGTATCTCTAGGTCGAATTCATGTAGGATGGCCATCCATTTGCCTCTCCTTTCTCCCAGCTTGCTCTACATGAGAAGGGACTTCAAAGCCGCATCAAAAACTACAGCAACGACTTGGCTTCAGAGGATGTAGTGCCAAAACTTCTTGATAGCCCAAACCAACATAAAAGCTTGCTTCTCTAGAGGTGGATACTTAATTTCCACATTTTTGAATGGAGAGCTCATGAATGCAATCGGCCTTTCCTCTGCCTCCTCTTTTCATTGAGTTAAAATAGCTGCACATGAATGCTTAGAGGAAAAAGAGTAGATATAAAATGGTCTAAGATAGTCAGGGCTGGTGAGCATGGGTGCCTCTGAAATGGATCACTTGACTTGTGCAAATGTGGCCTTCACCTCCTCAGTCCACTCTGTTTTGGTGTCCTTCTTCATCATTTCATTTAGTGGCTTTACAATCTTTGCAAATCCTGTGATAAATTTACTTATGAAGTTGATCTTTCCAAAGAAAAATCTTAACTCTTTCTTCCTTCCTGGCCAGGCGATCTTTAGAAATCCCTCTTTCAGAAATTATGTGTCCCAACATCTTCCCTTCAGATACCCCGAACACACATTTTTTTGGATTCAATAAGACACCATATTGGATGCATCTCTCAAGAACTTTGGCTAAGTCTACAACATGATTCAGTCAGTCCTTGGAAAACAAAGGCAAGTCCTCCATGTAGACAATGATACACTTACTGATTAGGTCCTTGAACACTATGTCCATGGCACACTAGAAAGTTGCTCCAGTATTTATTAGACTGAATGGCATCCTTCTGTATGCAAAAGTTCCCCATTTCATAGTGAAGGTTGTCTTCATCCTATCTTCACTATTGACCATTACCTGATTATATCCAGAGTAACCATCTAGGAATGATATCATTTGAGATCTGTTGACAGTCTGCTAGACTTCATCTAGAGAAGGAAGTAGGTAATTATCCTTTTCTGAAGCTCTATTCAGATTTCTAAAGTCAACACACAGCCTAATCTCCCCGTTTTTCTTACGAACTAGGACCAAGTTGGCCACCTAGGTTGAATGGTGCACAGGGAAGATTATCCTTGCAGAGAGAAACTTCTGGACCTCTTTAAAGATCAATGGTTCAATCAGGGCATTGACAGGGTGCTACTTCTATTGGAAGGGTTTAGCTTCGGGTTTCAAGGGAATAGTGTGAGTCATAACAGAGGCATCAAATGTCTTTAAGTCTTCATATCCAAAAGAAATCACAGAAATTTCTTTCTTAAGTGCCACCAATATGCCTTTTCTGACTGCTTCAAGGCAGGCTTTCCCTATATAGACATTCCTTTCAGGACCAAAATCAGCTAAGTTAACTATTTCATATTCACCTCCTTTACCTTCAGCTGATATCTTCTCTCAAGCCCTTGGATCTGAATCAAAAATTCTTTCCAAGGGAACCATTCCCTTGGGAATGTTATTATTCTTTAAGTTAAGAACTCCTATATCACATTCCGCAGGGTTCCAATCCCCTTGATCTCTGTTAGACTCATCAATAATTTTCCCCTCAAACACATCCGAGCTTGCTAAAAAGGCAAGAATATGTCGATCATCCTCAAAGACTTGAAAGTTCTTGATATTATTAGGAACTACAGGGGTGGAAATTAATTCCATGGAGAATTTCTTTAGCTTGGAGCCTTGCATAGGTTCCAGGGTGCTTGCAGCAACAACCAATGAATCAGCTAATTGATTTTCTTCTCTAGGGATTAGGCTAATCCCAAAGGCATCAAAATCCTCAATCAGGTTCCACACCCAATTCCTGTAAGCTACCAGCCTTCTGTTGTGACATGTGTATTGGATGCGCACTTGCTTGAAAACAATTTCTGAATCCCCCTTGACCATCAAGGCTGTAACTTTCTTCTTATGTGTAAACATTAGTCCCTGTGCTAGAGCTTCATATTCTGCTATGTTGTTAGTACATCTGAATTATAACCTATAGGAAGCAAAGAATTTTTTCCCTTTGAGGCTGGTTAGTTTAATCCCAACACCACAACCTATTTTAGATTTAGATCCATCAAATGTGAGGGTCCATAGCTAACCACAAGCTAGGGTTGATCCTTTTGAAGTCATGGTGGGTACTTGGGTAGAATGAGCCATAGGTAGGGCTATTTTATTTTTTGCATCAAATGTGAAGGGGAGGTGTTGAACAAGATCCTCAAGTGTAATTTCTAGTCCTTGCTTAGTTATATCATCTGATCTATGGCTATCTTGTAGACATTCCTTTGTGCTTTTGGTTAACCTCTCAAGTTTTGGCATACTTGTGAGTGCAAGAATGTCGAGCAAGCCTTGGGGTTGTTCCACATCAGTATGCTAGTTAAGACATGTGACTAAGGCCAGTTCAATTTGGGAAGGAATTTCTTTTGGAAGTGTCCTATCCCTAGTTAGCATTGTTGCTTCCTTGGATTCAAATGAGAAGCGGTCTGCAATGGTCTCAGGGTGGCTTGTGCTAGCTTCCTCAGCCTTGGAAACATGATTTAAAATGTCCATGTAGGGTTGACAAGTTAGTTCAGAATGATTTTGGTAATGTACCCTACAACAATTGGGGAGCAGGAGACTTTGCAGATCTACATCTTCTCCCAAGACCAGCTGATCTTGTTGTAACTTATTGATCAATGCTTGCTAATTTTCATTAATTATAAGATCAAGAGACTTAGGTATTGGCAGTTCTTTAGGATCTAGGATAGAAAAGGTGAAAATTTCATCTCTCTTATAAACCCTATCCCAGTTTCAAAATAGGCTACCTCATTGGGGAAATCATATTTAGTAATAATATGCTTGAGGTGGGGCTCACTCTCAATCCTAATCTGAGTTGGAATCCCTCTCGATGGTAGCCACATATGTGAAAAGTCAAGGGAAAGATACCCCCCTAGACTTTTCATCAAATATCTACTAAGTAACATACCATATGTCTCTGGAATGTCTGCTACTTGAATGTCTATGTTGGTTTGAATCCTAGGGTCTGATCCTACTTGCACATGAACATTTTTCAATTCTCCAACTACGTTAACCTCTATTTTGTCAAGTTGGATGACCTTCTTGTTAGTTTGCACAGGGTTCAATCCCAATTTCTTGCATTTGGAGGATGGCATGAAATTTCCTAAAGCCCCTGAATCCAACAAATAGTTATGTAGATTCTTTCCACAAATCCTTAAACTTAAGAGAAATGGTGGAGTACCTATCTTGTTTATGTACAAGGCTGCATTCATGTCTCCAGTAGGTGCCACTTTGTTCTTTCCTTTTGATTTGTCAGCTTGCTCCAAAGCTTTCAGCACTATCTCCCTTTAAGTAGGGCACCACTTCAAGATATCAAAGTAGGACAAAGAAGTTTTCTATTTCTGCATCTTAGAAACAATATCAAATTCTATATCATAACATGCACTACCTTTGAAAACACCAGGAGAGTTACCCTTGTTATGGAAGTCAGGCGGGCCTTTTGGTGGAGGAGGATTATTATCAGCACCTTGATTTGGAGGCACCATGTGATTAAGTGGTGTAGATGTAGTGAGTGGAACCTTATTTTGATTTCTCAAGAAGTGTCCTCCTTTGGCCTGAAAGGCTTGGGCATCATATGAATCTTCCACTGGTTCATTCTCCTCTTTCCTTGGGAATGAAGGTTCCTCCTCAAAGAGGTCATAAGCCATTGCAGTATCCACTGAATCGCCTCCTTTGTTTGAATTCCCCTGGAAGGTGTGGGAATCTTCGTGTGCCATCTTAACAAATTTCTCCATCTGAGGGTAGCTCACCTCAGCATGGGTTGCAGTATCATGTAGCCTACACTAATTGGTCATGAAGTTGAGGTTAGCTACATTTGCAGTGTGTGATCTCTCCTCATTAGCTTGATAGTTATGAGGAACTCCACCATTGTTAGGCCCTGTATTCCATTGTCTGTTGTTGTTTGGCCTTCGATTATACCCTCTATTCTAATTTTGATAGCCCTGATTAGAGGAATTTTGGCCCTGATAACCCCTTTGGTTGTAATTGTTATTATTCTGATAAGTACCCTAATTGTTGCTATTTTGACTGGGAAAATTACCTTGGCTTTGAGGGGGATTCATTCGAAGTTGAGCCATGTCATTTGTAACCTAAGACAGTGCTTTCTTCAAGGTTTCTACCTCATTCATAAGTTGGACTATCTTTTCACTTTCCATGCTCTTAACAATGGGTGGCTGATCAACATGATGTGGAGTTCCAATTTGGTTATGATAACCATGGGAGCTTGGAGGAACTTGCAGTTGTTGGGAGAAGTCGGGAGTTCCCTTAGCAAATAATGGAACCAGTGGTTGGGTTTGCAATTCAGACACAGACCCATAATGGGAAGGAGACATTCCTGGGATAGTATTGAATAGAGGGGTTGGGCTATGCATCTGATATCCCATTGAAGGGAAACCTCCTCCCAAGCCTCCTTGTTGAGAACTGATTTGTTGTTGCAGCTTGATAGCTAGATGATAGACTTTGGATAGAGAGTCAATATCAGCTGGTTGATAAGTCCTTTGCAAGAACAAGCCAAGAAAAGGGTGTATAACCCTAAAGTAAGCTTGAATGGCACTATTCTCAGTGACTAGATAGGGATCTTGAAATCTCCTATACATTCGCTGGAACCTGGTATTGAATAAAGGCAAGGGTTCACCTGGTTCCTTTCTGATGGTAGCAAATTGGTGGTATAAGAGAGCTAGATCCACATAAACCCTGAACTAATTGATGAAAGTGTTTTCCAAATGTGTCCAGGTCAGAATAGAGCCTTGAGGGAGATTAAGGTACCAATTGTAGGCCATATCCCCTAAGGAATATGGGAACATCCTACAAACTACATCATGGTGGGCTATTTGAGCTCTAGTACAAGCATCCTTGACAACTTTTATCTGGTCTTCAACACTCCTCAATTCACCATGAATGTACATGGGGCAGAATTTCTCGGGGTTCCTAGGCATGTCGTGAAAACCTCCAGGGATATTCCCCAATGGAGAGGGGTTATTTTGAAAGAATGCCATTAGTGGATGTGGTGGTTGAGCTAGTTGTTGTATGGGTTCAATCAGCTATGATGACAATTGAGATGAATGTGGTGGATTGATGGCTACCCACTAGGGTATTGGTGAAAATCCTAGTAGAGTGAGTGGAGCTGACAAGGGTGGTATGATGGTTGCCCCAGTTCTGTGACTCTTGTGTCTTATTGGGGTCTTGAGTTCTATCAAGTGTGGTGGATTTTCATTTGATCGAAGAACTCTATGGGACCTTTCTGAAGAGGAAAACCTAGCTTTATCCAGTTTTCCCTTTTAGGCCCTCCATCTAGCGCCAATTCCCTATTGACGATACCTTTGGCACAACAACATGCAAACAAAATATCGCTACTATGTTTCTGCTAAAAGAGAAAGATGATCACATGGATATCTTAGCTCCCAAGGTCAATGTAGTTGGTTCTCAACTGTGCTAACGTCCTCAAGTGGTCAATTTGAAAGTAATGTTCAAGGAGCCTGCTGGTGTTGAGCTTCTGGACTGTTCTAAGATCAAGCATGAAATAAAACCTAATCTAACTGGGGTTTTTAAAGAAACATAAGAAAAGGTGGGTAAGGGTTTTGGAACAAAAAATAACAATGATTCATCCAATGTTAACCAGACTTTTTAGCTTCAAGGAACTATGAACTAAAACTAAAGAACAAGATTAACTTGTGATTAACACACAGTTGTATTCATTCCTAGTGCTGATTTGATAGTAGATTGCTAGTCATCTCTTTAAAAAAAAAACATAAAAGAATAACATTCCATTCCTTGAAGACTTCACAAATCAAATGACTAACTTAAGATAAATACCATTCTGAAACACAACATGAAATAGATTTTAATCTAGTTGCCTTTACTGTTAGTGAAATAGATAAACAACATTTACAAAGTTGGCACAATCACCAATGTATAGAGAATCTATGATTCTAGTTTGCTTCCATTTACACTAAGAGAATACATTGCTGTCTATATTGAATCTAAATCCTAACCAAGAAGGCAGAAGAAACTCCTATTACAAAGAATTAGGAGGCAACTCTATCTCCTTCAACTGACTTTCTTTCTGATTTCTAATTCTTAACCTCTAATCCTATATCTCCTAGCCTTGGAAGTTCTCTAAAAATTCTAACCTTTAAAAAGAGGCCAAAATGCCTTTTATATAGGATGTACCAATGAGAATGTGTTGTCCACCACTTTAGGGCTTACAAAAATATCTCCTGACTACAAGAGGTTCGGCTCTTAGATCTTTCTGAGGAGGGTCAAAGCTACATTCAATGTGAATCCCTACTGTCCATGCTGATGAAGGATTTCTATCCTCAGAAGAAGCCTTTTTAGATATTTTTGGCAGCTCCAGCATTAACTCTCCTATCTTCATGTCCACCTTTGAACTCTATTGGGGTCACCTTGAATGCTCAGAATATCTCCATTAATACTGATCTACCTCCTTGCCAATAGTCACTACAGTTGTCCCCATGAGTCATAGTTTCTTCTTTCCTTTGGCTTCCTTTATGTTTTGGACTTCTCTGTACATTGACCATCTTCTAGAAGCACCATCGAGCCTCCTTGCAGATCTGAACACCATCACCTGAGTCAATCCATTGTCATCTGTTCTTAGAAGGAATCCATCTTGCTTGCATTCTGTTAGTCTTCTTAACAGGGGTGGTCAATCAATCAATGGCCTTTCTGATTAGACGATCATATGCCATGCCAGATTCCTGAGCAATCAAGAGCGGTCTATCTTAAATTTCATATTAGTTAGACACCATCGGTGTCTCCTCGATGTGATTTCATCTTATAATAGTCATCGACATAGCATGGGTCAATTGGTGAGACATTTCAACAGGCTGCAGAAGTTATGTCGATACACACCGTCACCGGGATAATCACTATCGGCATGAGGTCATGGAAATCTCCTTAGTCCTTCAAGGAGCTCCTTCTGAGCTCAAATTTATTTCAGTGAGACCTTACACCATTAGCCAGAGTTCCTAGCGAGTTCCTCTCGGTCACACCGATGCCGCCTTTAATTGGAAATCCATCACTATCGGTGAGACCCGAGCACATTAGCAAGAGGTCATGCCAAAGTACTTCTTCATTTGGTGAGCCCATTCTACATTGGCAAGATTATCCACTTCAGCGATACATTATGGCACCCCTTGCTTTCTCCCTGAGTTCATTTCTCTATGTCAGGAATACAATCCTGGCTCAGGGAGACCTTACCCGAAACTCTTCTCTTATCGAGCCTACCTTGTCAGCAAGACTCCTTACTCTAGCTGAGACCTCTTGGAAAAGATGTAAATCTTTTAGTGAGCTTCCTCATGTCCGTGAGACTATCACCTATCGATGTGACCTCATAGCAAAGCCCCTTCATTTGCTTAAGGTCTCTCTGATTACCTCCTGTACTCTTTGAGCTCAGGCCCTTTTGCCTCGGTGTGACCATCACGAGTCGATGAGCGATTACACTAAGGCCTAGATCTTCTGACAATTTTGTTTCATTTTGGCCAGACCCTATTGAATCAGCAAGAGGTTATGCCGATTGTATGTCATGTCGCCAAGAGCTTATTGTTTCACTGAGACCTCCCATCAAAGTCTCCTCACTTTACCGAGAGTTTATTTGAGTTCAAGGAGAGCTTTCTTGATTGGCAAGACTTCCTGCCTACACCACACCCCAATCACCAAGACTTACTCCTTTTGACAAGAGGTTATGCCGAACTCAGAATCTTTGGGTGAAGGCTCCTTCGTTTCGGTGAGACATACTAATTCTCTCATCAAAGACATACATTTTGATACTACTTTGGTGGTGGTCGGTAAGACATGTGGAGTCGCCGAGACTTCATATCGATGAACAGATCTCTCCACGATGGGAAATTTTCACCATCAGTTGGCAAGACCAAGAGATTTTTCCAAGACCTCATGTCCAATGCTGATTGTTTGGCCGAGGCGTTCACTTATGAGCCAATCAGCGAGACACGAAGAGCTCACCATGACTTCACTCCAAAGATAAGCCTCCCCTCGAAATGTATGTCCTATCGGTGGTTGGTGAGACATGAAGCACTCGGGGAGACCTTCCACTGAAGAGATAGCTCTTGCCAAAGTGTTACACAGGGCTCCGCTAGTCGGTGAAACTTCGTGAAGTCATCGAGACTTCAACCCAAAGTCAGAATCTCCCACTGGTATGCATTCTCTCTGGTTTTGATTGGTGAAACATTTAGGTCTCATTGAGACCTTTCTCCAAAAGAGAATTTCATGTCGATAGGAAGCTCCCAGTCGTGGTGAGCTTGATTGATGTCTTGTTGATAGTTGACTGCACATGAATTTCACTCGCTGTGACATCTCTGAGATCTTGCCAACTTTCCCTTAGCTAATTTTTATGACCAACTGGATTGAGAAATGCCTTCCAACTGAGCCTCCTAGCAAATATCATCAATTCTAGGATTTAACCCTACAAAAGAAAGGTTTGCATTAGTCCTCAGAAGCAACTAAGACATATTATAATAAATCCACCATTGCTTATAATTATTTTTCTAAATTCCTAGCAAGAAGAAAACCAACTTAGGTTGAGACAGAACCAAGATTAAATTAGATAGATCAAAAGTCAAAATTAGGAGGAAAACAAAAGAATTCCAAGGAGGAAAGCAAGTAACCAAAAGCAAAAGAAACTAGAAAGAGAAAGGGGGACCGATTTTGTTCCAAATCAAAATGGGGTGGTTATGTAAGGCATAACAATTACCTAGTGTGCAAAGTATTCAAAGAAAGAGATAGTGGAGTACAATTTGTTTATCCACACAACCCAACCAAGGATGGGCCCCTATGGGAAACTAAAAAAGTTGGTTGGAAAATAGTATACTCATCTACCATAGATAGAAGATTTTTGGGCCAACTGCAAAGATGACAAGGAGGTGAGAATGAGGCATTACATGTGGATGAAGACCCAATTTGTGTGTCCAATCAACTTTTTCCTGGTACCTGATCAGATTGTGGAGGAGGAGGACACCATCCTTGATGAGAGATTTGATGTTGTGGCCAATTTTCCATTGTCATTGATAGATTGGGATGACGAAGAGGTGAATGACCTTGACATTGTAACAAGTCCCATAGAGAATAGAAAAATACACAGGGTAGATGCCCAAATTGCACAACTCAAATTGGAAGGATTTGTGTTGACATACAATGAGCTCGTGGATGAACTCAAAATTTAAAAAAATAGCGGAGAAACTATTGCCCCAATAGAAGAAACTCCTAAATCCCCTCATGCAACCAGATCAAGAAAGAGAAAGGATGTGTCTAAGTGTTAGCCTAAACACAAAGTCTATACACAAAAGACCTCAGAGGTAGAATCCTCAAAGAAGGAAAAGAAATCAGGAGGATTCAGTGAGATCCCAACTATTGAGGAGGATCTGCAACATGAAGGGGAACAAGAGGCCAAATGACTGCAATCACCACCTGCTACCTCTACTCCTACCATTATTATTTCCATTGCCACTCCTCCCCCTCCTACACCTAATGCACTCCCTATTTCTTCTCCCCCTACAAAGCCACCGAAAATGGAGGCTACCATGAAAATATCAAAGGAAATAGAGAAATGATAGAGGCCACCAAATGAATAATGGAAGATTTTGAAGATCCTTTTAAGGATGATTACTTTGAACATCCAGAGGGAAGAATAGATATAAGTGTGGATAAGGTGGAAACTGATGAAGAGAGGTCACAATCTTTAGAGGAAGACACTGAAGCCCTCAATGCCAAGTACATAATAGAAACCTCAGACCAAGAGCTCAAAGAGGATTTGTCTCAATAGCTCAAGGATATAGTAGAAGAGGTGGAATCTAAAAGGAAACCTCTAGAAAGACATTGTTATTGACATGGAGATATTTGAAGAGCCTCCACTATTCAGGAAGGACAAAGGCCATGTTCAAGAAGAAGAGGTATCACCTATGAGAGAAGGAGAGAAAATAGAAGAGAAGGTAGAAGATTTTCCAAAGGAGAGCTCTGAGCTGGAGCATCATGAAGAGCTTGAATAGGAAGAAGAAAGGGCACCTCAGAAGGAAGGTATCATTGAAGAAAACATAGGCACTACTAAGGCTATACATATCAAGGACTCAAACAAAGAAGAAGAAAAAAGAACTGAATGAGAAGCTCTAGGCCATAAGGAGAAGCAACCCCAACATGTTTAGAGAGAGGAAGGTGATCATGAATCGCCAAAAGGGGAGACTCAGATGCCTGGTTAGCTAGAGAAGTAGTTGCAAAAGAATACCTTGCCCCTCATTGATCCCAATACCAGACTTGAGGCTATACTAGACATAGCAAAAACCAAGGCAAAGAAAGAAAAGAAGCTGATAATTCATTCCCATATCATAGTTGATGCATCTGGATCAAGGATGTAAATGGTCATGTCTATAATCCTAGCAATTAATTAAATATTTATTATTTAATTAGTTTTCTAAAGTCCTCTACATATGATTAAATTTAATTAATTTAATTATATTGTTCATTCATCTTATTCTTCTTCCATAATTAAATAAATTTATTTTATTTAATTATTTTCATATGTCCACTTAATTAATTAAATAAAGACATTTTATTTATTTAAATTAATTATCATTGTTTGAATTTAAATTAAATATTTTGATTTAATTAAATTTAAATATCTCTTTTTCTTCTATTTTAATTCTTCTTCTAATTAATTAAATATTTCATTTAATTAATTTCATAAAAGTGATTTAATTAAATAAACCTTATTTAATTAAAAGATCTTGTGCTTTCTTTCTAAAATCACAACTAGATATTTTATTATCTTCATATGTTAATTAAATATTTTATTTAAATATGAGATCTTCTGCTTTCTTCAAAAATCCTAATTAAAGCTTTATTTTTATCACAAAATTTCTTCTGCTTTTAAAAGCTTAATTAAATATTTTATTTAATTAAGAAAAGTTGAATGTCATCCACAAATAAATAATTGAATTTTTAATTCATTATTTATCAGCTTTTAAATCTTTCTTTTATTCTTTTAAAGAAAGATGATTTCTTATCTTCTTATCTTTTCCTCTTCCATGAAAATAGAAAAATCTTGTTTTCAAGTTTTCTTCTATTTTCTTTTCAGTTTCATCTTTCTTTAGCCATTTGATCTACCAGGAATTATCACAACCGTTAATCAAGACAGCCAATCAAAATCATTCAAAAAACTCTATAAATACCTGTGTGAATCCAAGCATTGGTAATAGGCAATTAATTAGAGTTCATGCATTTATTTCATTTAATATTCATTTATCATAGAATCATGTTTACTTCAAGCATTCTAGTATTATTTCATTTCATAGCTTAATCTTGCATCATGCATCAAATTTAAATATCGTTCTTTAGGAAGACATTTTGTTGAGCCTAGCCTACAAATCTGAGAGAAAAAGTTGGAATCAATGAAAACACTGAAGATAGAGGACAATAGGATGACAATCGAAGCAAAATACTGAGTTTTCATTTCTTTACTTGTTATATTCTATTTTGATATAATATCTTATTGGTGTGCTTAAATATTATTTGTTTTCAATTCATTTACGCATATTATTTTAGATCACACATTAAATGGCGCCCACCATGGGGTGTATGCCCCCATTTTACACTTCTTTCTTGCAGGTTTTTCTTGCAGGTTTTCTGGCATTCGACAGCGCATCTGGCAGATCCAAAAAAATTTCTTTTTGCAGGTACTTTGGCGCATTTGAAGACTGTTTCGGCGCATCTGGGCATTTCTACAGTGCATATGGGAAACAGAGTGGCGCATATGGGCATTTCTGCAGAGCATATAGGGGTTTAGTTACCGCATATAGGACTTTCTTTACCGCATTCAAATATGTTTCAAAAAAATTAAAAAAAAAAATTGCATTTAGATTAGTGCATATAGGTTCTATTTTCGCGCATCTGGGTAACAGAGTTGTGCATTTGGGTTCTATTTTTGCGCATCTGGGTGACAGGGTTTCGCATCTAGGTTGTAACAGAGATTCTGAGTCTAACGCCTTTCGTAGATAGAATTTCTTTCTTTCTTTCTTACTGGATTTAAAATGAATCAATCTAGGGTAGCCACCACACCTTTATCATGCAGTTAAAATGAACCCCAGGTCTGTTGTGAAGCAAAATCTTCACTTAGATTAAATCACTTTTAATTTTGGTGCACCTAAAATGAATCTATCTACTCTTCTTGACTATGCTTGAAAGTGGTAGGTGATTATGCTCTCACCCTGTGCAAACTAGGTGATCAGAAAAACCAAACCCATTTTTCCCTATGTAACCCTGACTTGATAATCGAAGTATCCTCTCCCCTTGTGCACTTGTGCGATCCTAGGTGTGAGAGAAATGATTATTGACTTTAGAAATTGGGCCTACCTAGGGATTTCATCACCCCAACGTGACTCAAACTAGCAACGAAGCTAAATCCAAGCTATCCCCAACCGGTATATAAATGTAAATCTTAAGAGAAAACCTAAGGTTGTTTGTGCGGATGTGTCATACGGATGGAGTTGTACTCCCTTAAACCCTGTTGAGCTTAACCTCTTTAGGCTGGAATGCCACCTTAATGGTGATTAATCTCTTGCCGCATGTATGGCCACTCGAACAGGGGTCCCGAACTAAATACCATTGTTTAGAAATCCAAAAACCTTCTATCTGCTAGTCCAACACTGGTCGGTGTGAAGTCTTCCACACTTTTGCAATCTATAGTAGAGGTGCTCAACTCGCCATGGGAGTTTCATGGGGGTTGGAAGCTTGGTTGGCCTGAGAAGAGAGTGCACTGTAAGGGGGAGCCCATGCAGCCAAGCTTCTGGATTCACATGCTACTGATATGCGGTTGGGGAAACCCACATGGAGTCTAGCGGATATTGTTTTAGCCTAACCTAGGTTGTGCTTGTCTTATTCTGTGCTTAGTTATGATCAACTTAAATCAGACTATTTTTTGTGTCTTCAAGAAAATTAATTCAAATAAAGGATCATCCAAAAATGAACATGAAAAACTTTAGCTAAAACTAGTCAAAAACTGTCTTTAGAAAACTGTTTTAGCGCATCTAGGAAAAACTGCATCGCATATAAGCTCTGTTCTAGCGCATCTGAGTTATTTTTCAGTGCATTTAGGACCTATTTTAGCGCATCTGTGCTCTATTTCTACGCATTCAAGGTATTCTACAGTGCGTTTGACTCTTTCTCCAGTGCATATGCCTCTTTCTGTAGCGCGTATAGGAAACAAAATAACGCTTTTAGGTTTCTGTCAAAATTTTACACAGACTCGAATCTCTGAGATTTCTCTCCCATGTTGAGAAAGTGGAAATCAACCAAGTTTGTCAAGAAATCAGTCTTCAATAGGATCAAGAATCCCAAAACAAACTTAAGTTACAAAAGGACTTTAGATCGTAGAGAATTCTTGTATAAGAGTTGAGATGTCTTACTACATTATCGCACATTCCTACATAGGTACCAAGACTACATTAGAGGATTCGCCAATGATTATGTTGTAGAACCTTTGGCTACTCAAGCTTATTATCAAAGGTTAGCGTTATCTCAATGTCACAATCTTATTCAACCTCTTGAGTTTGAGAACATACCACAAACTTCAATTGAATACTCATCGCATCCTAGTCAAATCCTCCAGTGACCTTCGATCATATCCTAGGATTTCTTACATATGCCTATTTTTACAAGATCTCAACACAACAAACTCCCACCCACAACATTCAAGAAGAAGGTGAACGTGATAGTCCTCTTTTTAGTGTGAGTCGCAATCCTCTTTTCAGTGATGAGAATATGGCTGATAGAGAGGAAAACCCATTTCATAAGAACAAAGACATGAACAAAACTCCCATAGATAGTGATGATGAGCAAGAACTTCATATTAGAGAGGCTGAACAAGACCCCAAGTTTCTTAAAGCCCTTGAAAAGATTCTACAATGTGACAAAGAAAAGTATTTTCTCTTCTTAGCTAATCAAGGAGCTAAACTGCCTAAGGATTTTGATACTAAGAAATTAAAGAGCAAAGAAGAAGAAACATCCCCATCTAATTTTACTATTCTTACACAACAGTTTAAAGCACTCCAAGGAAAAGTCAAAGAGTTACAAGGGGGGACCACAACAAAGAAATAAACTCTTGATGACATATGTCCTTATCCTTTTGATAGAAGTCTCAACATGATTCCATTTCCTAAACATCGTGAAATTCCTAAATTTGATCGTTATAATGGGAAATCAGATCCAATTGACCATGTTAGAGACTTCTGAAACATGACATTGGAATTTTCCCATGAGGATACTTATTTATTGTGATTATTCCCTCAGAGCCTTGGAGTTAACTCTATGGAATGGTTATCTAAGATTACACCTCCTGTTCAAACATTTGAGGAATTGATCAATTTGTTCATAACACAATATGCCTACAACATTCAACACCAAATCACCATGATTGATCTTTGCAAAGTTGCACAAAAATCTGGTGAACCTTTCACTACCTTTCTTCAAAGATGGATAAGAATGTTCTCTAGGTACCCACAACATGTTCCTGAAAAGGAAAAAATGGTTACTTTCATCAATATCCTCAACTCAGAAATGAGCTATCGCTTAAATCTACATTGTCCACCCTCCTTTGAGAAATTGATTGAGGATGCCATCACCATCGAAAGTGCATTGGTCAAAAGAGGGACAATAAAACTTGATAGGGACAATCCTAGCTCATCTAACCATTACAACAATTAAGACAAGTCTAAATTTTGGACCTGCAACAAGAACATTGTAAACGATGGTGTTGTAGATGCAAATCATATCATGACTAGGCCATTTGTTCTGAGCACTCCAAATACTACTCGTAACAATAATTACAACAATGTCAATTCAGTCACGAATCCAAGAAACAATCATCCCCCTCCAATGAACAACAATCAGGGGACTGTAAACAACCAAAACTATTGGGGAAACAACAACAACAACACCTTAGGGAATACCTCAAACATGAACCCACAATGCTTTTCATTCTTCTCTAATAGAAGAACTTTCACTCCACTAGGACAATCCTTGGAATCTGCTTTCAAAGAGGTTATGGAAAAAAATGTCCTTACTTTGCCACCTCGATGCAATTATGAACCCAGTGTAAAACCTCCATCATGGAATGAAGCTTATTATTGTGACTATCATAGGTGCAGAGGTCATCATACAAACAACTGTCAAGCTTTGAAGCATGCTATTCAAGACCTAATTGACAAAGGTATCATCACAGTAGAAGGACAACAAAAATCTAATGAAGATCACCAAGCATTTTTCAACCCTTTACCGAATTATCAAAAGGGAGAGTCGTCTGACAAAAATGTGAACCAACTTGATGACAATGTAATCCACCACCTCTACACGGACGATGAGTGATTCAACGTTATAAAAATCAAGGAAAAAGTAGACAATGGACAAGTGAATGTCACAACGAGAGTGCAAGATAAAGTTGTCTTTAAGGGTACCTCTTCGAAATCCACTGAGACCTTCCCTCAACATCAATATGACTTAGTTAACCAACTTTGAAAAAATCTAGCCCAAATCTCCATTTTAGAACTCCTAAAGATTTCCCCTGCACATAAGGAAATTTTAGACAAGGCCCTTTTTGAAACAACTGTATCCACGGATTTGGATGTCAACCAATTTCAAGCCATGGTAGGGCATTTTTCCTCACCTACATGTCTCTCATTTTCAGACAAAGATGATGTTTCCATGACTCATCCCCACAACTCATCATTATACTTAGAGGTCATGATCCATAAGTTCCGTGTTAAACGTGTCCTAATAGATGGAGGGGCTGGTTTAAATATATGTACCTTGAAAGTGGTTCAAGCATTAGGATTTGCAGAGGACTCCATTGATCCTAGAAGGAAGATTACCATAAAATCCTATGATGATGAAGAGAGAACATCTAAAGGTCTAATCATGCTACCAATCAGAGTGGGACCTGTTATCAAAAATACCTTTTGACAAGTTTTAGACCGGGATCTTGCATACATCTTGTTGGGTCATCCTTGGATTCATGAAATGCAAGCTATTCCGTCCACTTACCATCAATGTCTTAAGTTTCCATATGACAGACAGGAAATCACTATACCAGCTGATAATTCAAACACCCAAACTTGTGCCAATGTCAAAGCCCATCAGGATACTTTGGTTCCAAACAATCGAGAAGCACTTGCTAATACTTCTCCTAAGCATGATACACAAATCAGTCAATTAGCCAAAAGATTTGACAAGAAACATTAGTTCAAGGAAAGTGGAGTTGGGGAATATTCTCTTTGCCTTGCTAATCTACCTACAACTCCCCGATCACATGGACAACCTTCTATTACACAACAACAGATATCAACAACATCAACATCAGCACAAATACAAACAAAGCCCACTACCAAGTTCAATGGACAATTTATGAAAGAAAAATTTCCCATGGAAAACCCTGAGGATATGGAAATTCTGGATTGGCTCTATAAGGATGAAGAGGAAACAGTTCTAAACATCACCTTACCAACAGATCAATATGGAAAAGGGTATTCCATCATGCAAAAGATGGGATATGACAATGGTCCTCTTGGAAAAAGAAAAGAAGGCATAGTTGAGCCTATCCATCTTCCAGGGCTTGCTACATATGATAAAACTGGACTAGGCTATGATGCTACCCCATCCAAACAATCACAAAGTAATGTTTTTACACTGCAAGAAGGTTCCGATAAGAAAGAGACATGTTTGGCATCAATCCTGAATTTCATAGAAAATAACTCTGATACAGATTCTGCTGAATATGAATGGGATACCATCCACAATGATGAATTTTGGAGAGACAAAGAGGTAGATGTCATACACAAGTATACACCCACTTTAATCAAAGGAGAAGGTTCAGGGTCCCAACCACAAAGCAACTATGAGTCTAGTGATACTAATTCAGATTTTAACGAACAAGACTATCAGGAGAATAGTACCATCATTGACCTACCTCATACCTTGGATCCTACCGATATTCTGTCTTGACCCTAACCATCGCTGATTTCACATGACCAAATGACTTGTTACCTTTAATCCATCCTAATATCATTGACTGGGATCTAACCGAACCTATTGATATACCTATTTTTCAAAATGATGAAGCTATCATAAAATTCCTTTCTGCAAATGATGTAAATAATTGTTCCACTAGCAATTTTCGGTATGAAGTCTTTAATCAGGAGAGTGTCAAGTCTCCTAGCTATAAAAATGAAAATAAAGAAAAAATGATATAGTGGTGAAAACTAGAATCTAGCAGTGATAGATCAAGCAAAAAATAAAATAAAGAGCGTATCAGATGGTGAAAACCTTTTTAAGGCACTAGCTGATGGGACTCTTGACACTCTCTTGGAGCACTATCATGAGCAATCACCCATCTTGATCGAGCCTACAAAAGAAATCAATATTGCAACTATGGATAATCCAAGGATTCTACAGGTAGCTGAATCAATGACAGATAAAGAAATCCCAGAGTTCATGAACTTTCTCAAAGAAAATCAATTTAATTATGCTTGGTTCTATGCAGACATGTCAGGTCTTGACCCTAATCTCATAATGCATCATTTGTCTATCAAACCAGGAGCTAAGCCAGTGAAACAAAAACTCAGAAAGATGCATCCTCATGTTGCACTATTGGTTAAAGAAGAACTCAAAAAGCTCCTAGATGCAGTATGCACTGATTTCAAAGATCTTAACAAAGCTTGCCCTAAGGATGACTTTCCACTTCCAAGCATTGACACTATAGTTGATTTAAGAGGCGGCCATGCCATGTATTCATTAATGGATGGTTTCTCTGGTTACAACAAAATCAAGATTGCACCAGAAGACCAAGAGAAAATAGCTTTCACTTGTCCGTGGGGAACGTACTATTGGAATGTCATGCCTTTCGGCTTAAAGAATGCTAGGGCTACTTATCAAAGAGCTATGGCTATGATCTTTCATGACATGATGCACACATTCATGGAAGATTATGTAGATGACATATTAGCAAAATCATACAACAGAGAAGGACACTTGGAGATATTGTCTAAAATATTTACCAGATTGGAAAAATTCAAAGTTTGCCTAAATCCTAAGAAATGTGTTTTTGGGGTCACGTCCAGAAAGCTGTTAGGATATATTGTTTCAGAAAAGGGAATTGAAGTAGACCCTGGTAAAGTTCAGGCAATCATGAAGATGCATCCTCCAAAGAACATCAGTCAATTGAGATCATTACAAGGGCGACTTCAGTCCATCAGAAGATTCATTGCACAATTGGCTAAAAAAAGTCTACCTTTCACACATCTCCTGCATAAGAATGTTCCTTTTAGATGGGATGACAAATGTGAAATGGAATTTCAACAAATCAAGCAGTACCTAATGAACCCTCCAATTCTAGTACCACCAAATCTAGACAAACCATTGATCCTGTACAATGTTGCAACCAAGACATCCTTTGGGGCTTTATTAGCACAAGAAGACCATGAAGGGAATGAACGTGCAATCTATTACATCAGTAGAACACTAACAAGTCGTGAGTTTAACTACACCTTCATTGAGAAGGCTTGCTTAGCAGTAGTCTTTGCTTCACAGAAATTCTGACATTACATGCTAACTCATACAATCAATCTTGTTTCAAAAATTGATCCACTCAAGTATCTACTAAGTAAAGCATCACTAATAGGAAGGTTAGCAAAATAGGTCATGATTTTGAGTGAGTTTGACATCCACTACATTGATCACAAAGCAATCAAAGGAAAAGTTATTGCTGATCAACTAGCAAATGCTCCTCTACAAACAGAGCACCCCTTACACATTGAATTTCCAGATGCTGATGTTTTCACGGCAGACTCTAAGTAGCTATGGTCCTTATACTTCAATGGTTCTTTTACTCAACATGGATCGGGGGCAGGCATTCTCTTTGTCACCCCTCAAGAACATACCATTCCTCGGTCATATAGGTTAATGTTTCCATGCACCAATAACATAGCTGAATATGAAGCACTCATCACTGGACTAAAGACAGCATTGGAATGGAGGATTACCAAGCTACAAGTTTATGGTGACTCACAACTAGTTATTAATCAAATCAATAATGATTATCAAACTAAAGATGACAAGTTGTTGCCATACAAAAAGATGATCGATGACTTCAAAAAATATTTTGTGGACATTTAGTTCACACAAATTCCAAGGATTGATAACAAAGCAGCTGACGCTATGGTTACAATTGCATCATTGGTACAACTCCCAGAAAAATAGACTCGCTATGAATTTCTGGTGGAACAATTATTTACACCTGCTTATGACACACCCAAAAGACAAATTATCTGCCACTTGGTAGGATCCGATTCCCCCTGGTATGGTAAAATTTATGCATACCTAAAAGATGACATTTTACCACCTGATTCTTCCCGTAACCAAAAATGAAACTTTATCCGACAATCCTCTCGCTATACCCTTATCACTGATACCCTTTACCGCCGCGGTCTTGATGGTACTTTACTTCGATGTCTTGAACATGACGAATCCGATAAAGCTTTACAAGAAGTTCATGGGGACATTTGTGGTACTCATTCAAGTGGACTAACCTTATCCAAGAAATTGATTAGAATGGGTTACTACTAGCCTACGATGGAGAGGGAATCATTCACTTTTGTTAAAACATGCTCAAAATGTCAAATTTATGGGAATCTTATTCATGCTCCTGCACCAGAACTTCACTCATTCACACCAACCTAGCCATTTTCTCAATGGGGGTTAGATCTAGTAGGGAAAATTCATCTTTCATTCTCAAATGGGCATAAGTTCATCATCACAGTAACAAAATATTTCACTAAGTGGATTGAGGCAGTACCTCTCTCTAAAGTCACTGGAAAACAGATTTCATCCTTCATTCTCAACTACATTATTTGTTGATATGGTATTCCTAATGCCATTATTACAGATAATGGACGACCTTTCAAGAATCAGGATGTTGCTGAACTTTGTGAAAGATTCCATATTCAACACAGATATTCAACACCTTACTATCCACAAGGGAATGGTCAAGCAGAGGCCTCAAATAAGACTATACTAAAGATTTTGAAGAAGACAGTAAATGATTCAAGGAAAGATTGGCATGTTCAACTCAATCCTGCCTTGTGGGCTTACAGAACTAGTGTCTGAACGCCAACAGGAGCAACACCTTTTTCCCTTGTCTATGGAGCAGAAGCCATATTTCCTTTAGAGGTTGAAATACCTTCATTAAGGGTATCACTGAAAGGTCTCATAACAGATGATGAATACAGAGTTTCCTGACTACAAGAATTAGAACTTCTAGATGAAAAGTGACAGAGAGTAGCTGACCATTTGAAAGCATACCAACAGATGATGTATCATAGCTATAATCACAAAGTAAAGCCACATACCTTTTAGGTGGGGGATCTAGTTCTGAAAGAGAACCCACATAATCAACAAGACAGAGAAAAGAAAGGAAAGTTTGAACCAAATTGGCTAGGCCCTTACGTGGTTATTGTAGTCTACAATTTGGGAGCATACAAGTTATCAACGCCAGAAGTAGACCTGTTTGATGAACCCATCAACAGCATGCATCTTAAGAAATATTATGTTTAAGTTAGAAAAAGTCCTAAAGAAATACAAAAACAGCAGAAAAAGTCCTAAAGAAATACAAAAATAGCAAAAAAAGTCTTGAAGAAATACAAAAACAGCAGAAAAGGTCCTAAAGAAATACAAAAACAGCAGAAAAAGTCTAGAAGAAATACAAAAACAGCAAAAAAAGTCCTGAAAAAATCCAAAAATAGCGAAACATACAAAATACAAAAAAATAAAAAGATGTCATAGGGTGAAAACCTGGCAAACATGCAGTCTATTGATAGAAAAATACAGAAAAAAATCATCAAAAAGAAATCAGAAAAATGCAATAAATACAGAAAGTGAAAATCTGGCAAACAGACGCTATCTGTACCTCTCCATCTATTAGTTCCTATTTTGCACTTTGGATTTTTTTTAGTTTTCCTTCTTTCTGCATCCTTTTCCGCATCTTAGGGTTATAACCGCATCATCCTACCATCATTTTTCTCAGAGTGATAAAATGTCTTACCATGGCTTGATTATTGTACATATTCCTTTCCGCAAGTTGTGTCAATAAACGGGGCAAAAACTCAACTAGGGGCACTTAATTTTCAGAGCATACTAAAATAGGTAGACTATGTCATAGGATCCTATCATACGAACAAACAATCAACTCACAAGAAACTTATTCGATCGTCGAGCCTTCTCATGAAATACTTTTCAGCAGATACCATATCTATTGGATGATCCAAAAATCTGAATAATGTATGAAATTACAGTATTACATGTTTGACCAAAGGTTGTTTGATTTTCGATATCATAACTTAGGAGCACACTCAATGATGTACTGAACTAGAGTGGCAAGGAACGAGAATGATTTTTTCTTTGTCTACTGTATTGAGGTTAACGATCAATCTGATGAAAATATGTCATAGGACATGATGACCAAAGAAATATCATCGATGACAGTTCCACATTTGCATCAAAAATGTGGTTAATCTTTGACTATTTATGCAAGAAATGCTCAAGTCATCTCGGTTCAATTATACCTCGATACTTGTGTTCGCTTGCTATATCAAAATTCATGAAAGTTGTACTATGGTCATCATTGGTGCTAATTTCCCCTCTGATACTTGTACATACTTCCAACATTTCAAATGCTCTATGATGATCCAAGAAGGCTTATAACAGGCTCAATAAACTGGTTAATTTCATTTAGTTGCATATTTACTAGATCATTGTATATATCTGCATAATGGATTCACCTCAGTGTTTTGAAAGGTCGAATGAAAACATTAACGGTTGTCATGTAGTTCTAACCTTTTTGCGGAGGACATTTGGACAGTTGATTCATTCTCGTTCATCATTTATCATGCCATTCATTCATTTTATCATTCATTTCCTCATCATTTATCATTTATCATATCACTTCATTTTTTCATTATCATTTATCATTTCTTTCTCATTTATCATTTCACTTCATTTTTCTCATCATCATTTATCCTTCATCATCATTTATCATTTATCATTTCATTCATTCATTTTATCATTCATTGCATCATCATTTATCATGTCATTCATTCATTTTATCATTCGTTTCCTCATCATTTATCATTTATCATATCACTTCATTTTTTTCATTATCATTTATCATTTCTTTCTCATTTATCATTTCACTTCATTTTTATCATCATCATTTATCCTTCATCATTATTTATCATTTATCATTTCATTCATTCATTGCATCATCATTTATCATGTCATTCATTCATTTTATCATTCATTTCATTTATCATTTATCATTCATTTCATCTTCATGCTCATTTCATTCATTCATTTTTATCATCATCAATCTACCATGTCATTCATTCATTTTTATCATTATCATCATTATTTTACCATGATCATTTTATCATTATCATATCGTTTATTATCATTCCATCACTATCATTTACCATTATCATTACCATTTTCATTTATCATTTTATCATTTTATCATTATCACTTTATCAATTTATTTCATTACCATTCCACATTACTATCATTATCATTTCATTACCAAACATTACCAAACATATCATTTATATTTTTTATCATTATCATCATTCGTATCACATTCATTATCTATAATTTTCATTTCATATTATTCACCTATGCATTTGCACCAAAAAATCAACAAATCAACAAACTCATATGTACATCATCACAAATCATTACATCAACATCATCCATTTGCATCATATCATTAACTCATCCTGCATCCTAAGATTAGTCCGCAAAAATAATAAAAACATATCAAAATCCATCTCATATCATACATGCATAAAAGTAACATCCATAGCACATCACAAAATGCATAAACATATCATCATCACAAAACATCGCCGCTGCATATCATCGCTCATCAAAATAATACAAATGTCCAATGTCCAATGAAGCTAAAAAGTTCAAAAAAAAATACATGAGATATGATCAAAAAAATCAATACATGCCCCACATATGTGCAAAATATATCAGTCCCAAACACTAGCTGGTAGATGCCCCTAAAGGAGCTGGTCCGGAAGGAGGTGGCCTGCCACTCGTACCTGCATTAGGATCCCGTTGAGGCCCTGTAACCTCTCTGCCATGTGTCGATGTCTGTGATCGGGTCCTAGTCCTGCTATGAGATATGGGATAAGGCTCTCGCCACTCGAGAGGGCATAGCTCCTCATATTGAACTCTGTAATACTCGACCTCTCTGGCTGCCTCAAATCCCTCTGCAATGGCCTCCCATAATGAGGATACTCTCTACGGTACCCATAAGTCTCTGAGCCACACCCTCGGCCTCCATTACCTGTCGTCTAAGGGAATCCCTCTCTGCTACCAACTGTGCCACCTGGGAATCTGGAGCGAGCATCTAAGCCTGAACCTGTGCCTGTGCCTGAGCCTGTATCTATGTCTGGGCCTGTGCAAGCTATGCCTGTAACTGCACTATCACACTCTGAGCCTGAGCTAGCTGGCTCTGTAGCTGTGCCTACTATCCCTGAAAGGTCTATACCTGACCCTGCAATGCATCTATCTGTGCCTGCTGAGAAGAGGATGACACCCGAATCACTATCTGAGGTCTACCACTAGATCTGGCTTGCTGAAGAATCTGTGCTCTACCCAGACTGTCCAACCTCTGCTGCCTCTCCTCAACCCCATCATCCCCATCATCCCTGTCATCCGAGCTATCCTCCTCACTCTCCTCTCCCTCCTACTCCTCTCCCTCCTCCTTTCCTCCACCCACAGCCTACTCTCCACCAGCCACATCCCCCTGTATCCCTACCCCTGGCGCTACCCCAATCGCCCGTGGCTCATCTAGCATTGTAAATCGTGGAAATGGATGCATATGAAAATATTATGCATAATCATCTGTCATCCCTACATCCTGCACCTCTGGCCTGTTAGTCCATACCTCGGGCTATAAGGTGGAATACTCTGTATATGCTGCCTGATATCCAATGCATGGTCCCCATCTTGGATCCCCCTTGTGCCGCCCATAATGAGCAATTCCCTGGGGCATCCCCTGGGTGAATCCAAACTATCTCAGTACTCATAATGCCAAAAACCTCTCAATGATAAAGGGGGTCTGCCCTATCAGATATCGTGGCCTGCAGACAAATGGCATCTCCAAGTGATTAGTCGCCCATGCCTCACAGTCTATGTAGGGTCTCCATATCACTGCATCAATGTCATTCAAAACCTGTCGCCAATACTCTACCTTTCCCAGCTTCTGTTGGACAACTGCACTAGAATAGGCATACACATAGGGCCTCCCTACTAGCCTATCTCTCATACAAAGTGGTCTCATGACTGCAATGTGCTCCCACGCCCAGATCTGTAGCAGTGTAACCCCACTCGCCAAGCTAGTGGATCCTCTGTAGACAACCTGATGGAGATATTGATACATGTCAACCAAGACACAGCTCCCCCAGGCAAACCTCCGTGGCTATGTAATCATCCACTCCAGCATCCTACCCCAACCAACTGTGAATCCCGTCGACCGATGGTCCAGTCCAAGGAGGCCTCCGACAAATGCAGCCAACATAGCAACTAAAGCTGGATACCTGCTTAAATCCTCCCAGTCTATCCAATAACCACATATGCTCAGATCGCCACATATCCGCTATAACATCTTGGTACCACCGATCTCCTTGTGGTCATAAACCACAAGGGCACCAACAACAGGGATCCCAAGAATCTTGTATACATCCTTGGGCGTGACACTCATCTCACCTATCGGCAAGTGAAAGGTGTTATGCTCCGAATGCCATCTCTCTGCCAAAGCAGTCAATAGCCCCCTGTTGGCCCGAATACCTCGCAGCATGGCCAACAACAGTCCCAATCCATAATCTGATATCAACTATAACTTTGCAGGAGTAAGCTCTCCTATCTGCTCCCAACATAGTGGAAACCACTCTCTAATCTAAAGGCTTTTAAAAGCCTCCTATTTTGTTTGATCATCACAAGCACACATCAAATCAAACTCATATCATGTTCGATCTATCTAGCCAGCAAAACATATATATGACCCATATCAACACAATCACCCAAATCCTATCAATGACCCATATCAAGTGCTACATCAATCTATCTGCATATCAAATCAATCTACTCTATCATCATTTACTATCTGTTTTTCTTTTCAGGAAAGCAAATTTATCAAACACACAAATCATTTCCTATTTGTACTTCAATCATGAATGCAAATTTATATCCTCATTTTACTATTTGGTTTCTATCACAGAAAGCAAATTTATCAAACATCTACTCTTTGTTTATCAATCGCGAGAAGCAACGTTATCAACCACATAATCAATCAATCAATCCATTTACTCTCTGATGTTTGTCACAAAATTCTCAACTATCTACTCTTTGTTTTCTATTTTGGAAGCAAAGTTATCAGTTCTCTATCAGATTTTCTATCATATCAGCATGATGGTACTACAATCCGTCTATCTATTGACTAACAAAGCAATTTACATCATCATTTTTCATCACACAAGCATTCTGCGGAAAATTTCCTAAATGCGCAACTCTATCACCCATATGCGCTAAAACACAAATGCACTAAACTTTTTCTCCAATGCGCTAAAATTTTTCCTATATGCGCTAAAACCCGGGATGTGCTATTCTATCCAGCTGATGTGACACTTTAACTCTCATATGCACAATTCTATCAAATGCAAAGCCCTAACCCTAGATGCGCAATTATGTGCCCTAGATGTGCTACAGGATCAACCTAGCCGATTCTTGCCTAAATGCGCTACTCTATCTATCGGATGCGCTAAAAGATCAATTTTTACCCTATTCCTATATGAGCTACAGAAATTCCTATATGTGCTAAAGAATTTGTCGAATGCGCTAAAACTTTTCCTAGATGCGCTAAAACGTGCGGAAAAAACTACAATCTGATTTCAACATTTGAAAAATTGACTCAAAATGCAAAATTTGCAATAAAAATGGTTAGAATCACTCACCAGTGGTCCATACGCAGCAGGTCTCTGGTACTGGCGCGCTCGCTCGAATCTATGCCTGTGCACTGGGATCTCCATCTCGCCAAGTCACTATCAAAGCTCACTTTTTACTGTAGTAGCAGGGTGAAAATGACACTTCATTTTACCCTTTTTACCTTATAAGGGTATTTTAGGGTGGGAGTTAATGGCATTTTCCATTCTTTCCATATTATTTTTCACTGGGCCTTCATACACACCATCTATCGGGAGCTAAATCACTGTTCCCCTCTCACTATCAACCTCATCTTCCATGATTTACCTCCCGAGGGGGCATCATCGACATCAAAAATCGAAAACATACCAGGGGAAAAATTTTTTTTATTTTCTTTGAAGCAATGCGTTTCACACATCACTTCAAAGAGGGGAAAAGTGTATACGCATAAAAATGGTCATGTCTATAATCCTGGCAATTAATTAAATATTTATTATTTAATTAGTTTTCTAAAGTCCTCTACATATGATTAAATTTAATTAATTTAATTATATTGTTCATTCATCTTTTTCTTCTTCCATAATTAAATAAATTTATTTTATTTAATTATTTTCATATGTCACAATTAATTAAATAAATACATTTTATTTATTTAAATTAATTATCATTGTTTGAATTTAAATTAAATCTTTTGATTTAATTAAATTTAAATATCTTTTTTTCTTCTATTTTAATTCTTCTTCTAAGTAATTAAATATTTCATTTAATTAATTTCATAAAAGTGATTTAATTAAATAAACCTTATTTAATTAAAAGATCTTGTGCTTTCTTCAAAAATCCTAATTAAAGCTTTATTTTTATCACAAACTTTCTTCTGCTTTTAAAAGCTTAATTAAATATTTTATTTAATTAAGAAAAGTTGAATGTCATCCACAAATAAATAATTGAATTTTTAATTCATTATTTATCAGCTTTTAAATCTTTCTTTTATTCTTTTAAAGAAAGATGATTTCTTATCTTCTTATCTTTTCCTCTTCCATAAAAATAGAAAAATCTTGTTTTCAAGTTTTCTTCTATTTTCTTTTCAGTTTCATCTTTCTTCAGCCATTCGATCTGCCAGGAATTATCACAACCGTTAATCAAGACAGCCAATCAAAATCATTCGAAAAACTCTATAAATACCTGTGTGAATCCAAGTATTGGTAATAGGCAATTAATTAGAGTTCATGCATTTAATTCATTTAATATTCATTTATCATAGCATCATGTTTACTTCAAGCATTCTAGTATTATTTTATATCATAGCTTAATCTTGCATCATGCATCAAATTTAAATCTCGTTCTTTAGGAAGACATTTTGTTGAGCCTAGCCTACAAATCTGAGAGCAAAAGTTGGAATCAACGAAAACACTGAAGATAGAGGACTATAGGATGACAATCAAAATAGAATACTGAGTTTGCATTTTTTTACTTGTTATATTATGTTTTGATATAATATCTTATTAGTGTGCTTAAATAGTATTTGTTTTCAATTCATTTACGCATATTATTTTAGATCACACAAAGGATAGTACAAATTTCCACCCTAGTGACAAAATAAGGAGAGGGGGTCAGCTACAGTATTTCCACCATTAGCTTGGGCCCTGCAACAAGAGAGAAAGAAACAAATCAATTAGAAGGATCAATGGCTATAATCATGCAACAAGTGAACAAGGATCAGTCCTCTAAGGAGGAACTAAAGGAACAAGTGGTAGATCTTAGAGCCTATATTCAACAATGAACATCTCTAGAAGAAGAATCTCCAATGACATATTCTACGCCTCCACTCCTCTCCTAAGAGGAACTCACCAAGATGGAGAAAATGAAGAATTGGACCAAGGCTACTATAGATTGGTTATGATAGGTGCTTTATAATGGTGACATGGGCATAGTCCTTGTTGTCCGAACAACCAAAAAATTTTGAGATGTGTAGAAGCAATTAGAGAGTAGAGAAAATATATGTCACTAGTTTACCAAGCTTTATAGGATCACTTATCCTAAGCTCTAGGCAATCCTAAAGATGCCTGAGAAGACATTGGAGAAGGATTTGGCCCTTGTGAAGGATGATCACTAGCTGGTAGAGACATGGAAAATGGGTTTGGATCATAGGAGGGACATCTTAGAAAGAGTGCTACATGAGATTGAGCTCAATATCAAATGGGTAAAGGAGCATAGGATGGATGACAAGAATTACCTGAAGCTAATGATGGACTATGATATGCCCATCATGGAGTTGGATACAGAGAAGATCAAGCCATATGTCCATAAGAAGATGAAGCAAGGGGTAGCAGACTCATTGGTATCAGATTTCATGGACTTCCAAGAGCATTCATCCAATCTGAATAGGTAATCAAGGCCAGACCAAGGCACATGAAGAACTGGGAACAAATCACTGGCAAATCTAAGAAGTTGACCTTCCAAGTTCTTCAATCTGATATCATGGAGTGGGAGAAGCTTCAAGCATTGATAGGGAAATTTGTCGAGTATGCCACTTTTCAGAAAAATGAACGAAAACTAGTGATAGATTATGAATTTCTGATAGTAGAAGTTGGAAAAGAAGGCAGTCACTAGAAGACAAAACTTCTGCAATGTCAGGGCCACTATAGGACGAAATAGGAATGGCACAAAATGTATTTTAGATTAATATATTTTTTGGGTAGGTGAAGCCCTAATGAATCTTGGCCACACAATGAGAGTAAATATTGGTCATTCATTTCACTTTTGGAAAACTATAAATAGGGGTCTCCTCTCATTTTCAAAGAGAGAGTGGAGTTGTTGTAAAGACATGTAGAAATTTTAATAGAATTTCACTACTTTTGGTGGATTCTTGTGTTTCTTACATGTTGCATGGTTCTTCTTCTAAAATTTGATAAATTTAGATAAATTTAGTTTTTTGTTATAAGTACTTTAAGTAGCTTTTAGTAGTTTAGTTCATGATGTCTATTGATATTGAAGAATGCTATGGTGTTGATGCTTTCCATGTTCATTATTTTGGTTGTTTTTTGATGATAAACAACAATGTAAACATAGTGTGAACATTAATTCATTGTTGTACTTAAAATTCATATTTTATTCATGATTTATGGTGAATAAAGAGCTGAAAATATATAGAGCTTAGAAGATAGTACTATTTTCATGAGATTGTATGTTATTGGTTAAGTGGAACTCAGTTATGGGAGGGTTTTCCACTATAGCATCCTTCATTATCACTATTCATTAGTAGTTGCAGGTCTAGGAACTATCACCTCCCCTTTCCTTTTTGACCTTTCTTTGAAATTGTAGTTAAGGAAAAGTTTCAACATCATTGTAAAGCCAAATCTGATGTTGAACATGGAGTTTTATACTATTGTGTTGAACTTGCAGAAATTACACATAACTTTCATAATCCCATAAACTCCATTTGAAGATCCAATCTCCTTCCAACTTAGAAATTGTCCATGCATCTTGTGATTACCAACAAATCACATCAATCCACCGAGTTGTTTTTGCAAGTCATGGCCTTGGGGTAATTTCCTACAACTTGTTTTTAGGAAGTTTTATTTCAAGAGAGGTAGCATACTTATATGTTGTCTATGTTGAGAAGTTGAAAAAACACCCATTAACAAAATTGGTGCTAGAAGGAGGGCCTTCCTTTTGCTAAGATGGATTGAATTGGTTCCTTCTCCCCTGAGAGGTTCCAAAGAGTGTTAAGGTCTACACCAAACAAAGAGGAATTCCAAGAGATGCTACCCCCTACCAAGGCTAAGAGAGTGAAGAGAGGGGAAACATCCTCCTAAACCTCATTTACTTAACCCACTTCACCTCCATTTTCACCTCTTCCTTCCATCTATTTGCTCCACTCCTCTCCTTCCTTTTTGGCAGCCCCTTCCTCTTCCCAATCACTCCAAACTTCCTTCCAACCCTTTTCCTCTCATAGCTAGGGCACTTCCCCTATCACAACACTTCAAATACAAGGTGCTACCTCAAGTGTTGTTGTTCCCTTGCAGCCCCAAGTTACTATTGTACAACAGACACACCTAACACCTCCCATCATGGCTTGGTTGGGTAACAATCCTTCTCCTCTATTCTTCAATGACTATCATGACATGCCAAAGAAACCTAAAGGATTTTGCAAGAAGTTCCATCCCCATGATCCATAGAGAATAGCAGAAGAACACATCAAGATCTTTTAAATAGCCTTGAAAGACATGCAAATAGATCATGAAGATGTGACTTGTAGGCTCTTTCCTTACTCCTTGTGGGAAGAAATTTTTTATTGGTATACCAACTTGCTAACTAGATCCATCACCTCTTGGATTATATTAAAGAACTCCTTGCAAAAATACAAGATTCTGATTTTCCCTTATGAATGATATCAACAATTCATCTCCATTCAAAGGGAAGTCAATGAACCAATCAGCTCCTTCAAGATCAATTTTATCATGCTTACATGAGATTGTAGGCTTCCTATATGGTTGATGATCCCTCTGCTCAGTTGGTCTATTATGCTTCCTTATACAACCTCATGTTTGCACTAGTAAAAATGATGCATACACCACCTACCCAACTGGTAGAAGCCTATGCAAAGGTAGTCATAGAAAGCACTGATTTAGGATATAAAATTTATTGTCTATTGCCATCCTTGGGGCTAACTTCTCATCCAATGCACATCCAAGGACTTACCTAAGCTCTAGCACATCAAATTCAAATCATGAATCTAGTCCCACAACTACCCATAGTACCTCACCCAGGACAATCGTTGAATTAGGCACCCTCGTGCCTCACTACTTGTAACCACAACAGCAACAAATTTATCCTCAACAACCTCAAGTTCCTACATACTTACAAGGACCCAACTTCCCATCCATTCAGTAGAATCAACTAGTGGTACAACCGGTCTTCCTCTAGAATCAAGCACTACATGCGAACAACACAAAAAGGGACTAGATAGATGAGTTGACAGAGTTGCTAAAGAAGATGTCAACAAAAATGATACACCTAATGAACTAGAATAACCAACTACAGGCTTCCCAAAGAAGCATCCAAGCTAATCTCAACTGGGATAACCGAGAAAACCGTGATGCGGGTGCTTCCCTCAGGAAAAATTATGAGAGAGGTCAAAGTTCTAACCAAGGCTTTGAAAGGTGGCCTTCACAAAGATAGAATCATACATGGAATACAAGGCCAAAAAATTGAGGCATTCTCACCCCTCTTGACCAACCGACTAGTGTACATAAGACTAGAAGCAGATTATACTTAGCTAAGGTGGCCTTATCCAGATGGTGTCGCATTCACAAAATGAATAGACATTTTGAATTAGTTTGCCCTGAGTTCCAAATAGCCACAAATATTTTTCAAGTGGAAGTTTAAAATGCGGTAGACAATGCTGGCTACAAAGACATAGTCCCATCTGAATCATATTACCCCTCAATGCTAGTGGTCAACCAAGCTCCCTTCCTACAAAGTGAAAGCAATTCCCTCAAAAAAGAGACCGCCACCCCATAGGATGAAGAAGCAAAAGAGGTAAGCAACAAACACTAGTACAAAAATAGCAATAAATGACTAAATAAACTACTAAAAATTGCATATAAAAGACTAACTTTAGTAACGCGACTATTAGTGGTTTATTTGTAGTCATTTATAACACCACTAAATTTATGACTAAACAATTTTAGTCATTTATCTAGTCATTGATTTTAGTCATTAATTTAGTCATGGTAGTGATTTATTTAGTCATATATTTATTCATTACTTTAGTCATATATTTAGTCATTAATTTATTCATTACTTTAGTTGTATATTTAGTCATTAATTTAGTCATATATTTAATCATTTTTATTTACTATTTTCAATTAACTGGTAGTAAATATAGTCATGAAATGAATAATTTATTAAATACCATAAATTTTATAATGAAAAACTAACATAATATTAAACTTGAACTAAAACATAAAAGAAAATAAAAATATTTTACACATACGAACAAGCTAAAACATGGTAGAATTAAAAGATTGATTCAACATCATGATAAATAGAGGTAATCTACAATAAAAATTTTAATGCAAATATATATATATATATATATATATCAAATTACAAAATGTCAAAGTTGTCTAAGAGTTTCCAACTCTTTCAAATACACCATGATTATTAAGATCCCTGAACAACACATTCAAAATAGTACATAAAGCAGTGATCCAAAATGTCTAACATTAACTAGTACATGATAAACATGTTCAACTATGTCATTTTTTGCAAATATTTTAGTGGCCACCATGTGAAGGTTCCCTCTTTCTCTTTCAAATGAACAACTCCATCTATTTTGTGTTCATAAACAAGGGGTATGTTATTTGTGACCTTTAAAATGTTTACATTTGTGTCTCCTATTCCTTTCAAGTTGACTCCATGTACAATATATAGGGAGTGAATCGGCCCAATGCCCACAACATCACCATCAAACGGATCCAACACCCTAACTTTATCCCCTTCTTTGAGTTTATCATTAATACATTTATGCAAAAAAAAAAAAAACACATTATATTAGATAGGTAATGATTACCCTTGTTTTCATAATAAAACAACCATTGCTTACTTAAATAGTACTTGCATGTGTGTGTTAAAATAATTACAAAAGGAAATTTTCAAAAATAATTGCAATAATCTAATTTACTAAAGAACCAACACTCATAGCGGTACTTACAATGTTACTATTAGCTTCATGTTAATCAAATACAAAGGCCACAAATATAAACACTACATTACCATGCATGCATACCAAACACATAAGGTTATGACAACACTATTACACATAAAACATGTAGCTAATGCACAAAAACAAAGAAAGAAATATGAGAGCACTACTACTACTTCTGCAAGGTGAAGGTGAAATACATTGGGATATACAAAAACAGTGGCATTAAAGCTCTAAAACATAACCCCATACAATCAACATAACCTTTTCCATGATGAAATATAAAAGAACAAAGAACAAAATGTATCAAGGTAACATGTGACAGCCATTAAGAGTAGTCATTGAGGAAACAATGAAGTCTTTCTCTGTGGCTTTCATTGCAACAATAAAGGAGTAAAAAATGAGGCTAGATGTAGAGGTCACATAAATAATAGAGAAAGAGCCTTTCATTGTTAGAAAATAGTGTAAGAGTATGTAAAAAGAAGTCAGGAATGATGTCCAATGAATAAGTAGTAGTAGCAGTGAGTTTCATGGTTGTAGCAGTGAGTTTAGTGCAAGGGAAACAAGTTTTATGGCTGTAACAATGAGTTTACTGGATCGAGCAACAAATATCATTACTAAACAACAAGAAGACATTAAGAGAAAGTGGCAAGAATATCAAAAGAAACTTTTTTTTAATAACAACCATAATGAAGAGTTAACAACAAATCAATGAAGGAAAGAACAACAGGTGTAGTACCCCTCTGTTTATGCTTATATTTTTGATGTTATGTTTTCACACTGCTAGACTATGATACTTTGTTTGGATATTTTGATCTCTGGTTTTGAGCGATAGTGGATTTATTCTGTGACATGATGATACATTGTATAGTGATTAATATTTTTTGATAAGCTTTGAGGTAGTGTAGATGTTTACTTTCAGTTGATTATTCCTATGTATATGCTTTGATGGACTAACAGTTATTTATTTCGTTAGTTTGATGTGATGTGTATTGGTGTGGAGAACAGAATCGCATCACTCACTTGCGAGTGCCCTGTGATATCCATGATTTTCTCTGCACGGTGTGCCTGTACAATGATTTATATATATATGCATGTTATTGTTTGGTTGCAGGAATTGCAGGTACATGACACCGACTCCACCTGGGTACTCAGGTCTAAGCGTGTCAAGACTCAATGGATACGTTGATTGGGAGATAGTAGTTTGGTTCACCTTAGTATAGTCGATAACCCGGTCACTGTACTTTGTCTATTTTTAGTTTGAGTCATAGGTTGTTTCACATTCTTCTGTTTGGTTAATTGTTTGGAAGGTAAATTTGGTCAATTTTAATAATAGTTTATTATGTCTTATTTACTCTTATTTAAATTACTTTTTATATGTTGAAGAAATTAGTTGCTTATTATTTAATTAATTAATTAGCTTATTTGGTTAAATGGATTAATCTTAAAAGATTAAATTTATTTAATTAAATAAATTAATAAATTAAATTAAATTATTAAGTGTGTAAATAGTTTATTTGAAAATTAAATATTGTTTGTGGGATTACCATTTGAATTGTAAATTAAATTTGTGTTTGAAAATTAGAAAATTTAATAAAAATAAATGCATGCTATTTGAATTTGAATTTTTAAATTTAAATAAAATAATTATGTGCATGCAATTGGAAATTGGCAAGGTTGTCGAGAAGTGGTGGAGAAGATATTTTGCAACCACTTCTCGACATGTGTGCCAGTGCAATTATTATGTTTATTGAGGAAATTTGTTACACAGGTAATATTGGATCTGGAAATCATAGAGGTTATTCAATTTCCTCACAGGAAAAATTATCTGAGCTTTGTAAAATTTCTTTGTTTTGTGCTATTTGGAAATACTGTATATTTGTGGAAAATCTTTTGTTTTGTAATTTTGGATTGGGATTTGTTGAACGGGAAGAAATAGGAAGGCTACAGGCAACAATAGAGGATTTCATCTCTAGATTGTCTTCAAAAGCTTTGGGAAATCAGGTATTTTTCTTGGGGTATCAATTTGTTATTATTGAAAAGAATTTTTGTGAAAGAAAATATCATTCAATCGGAATCCTTGTATTTTTCGGGAAAATTGTTTACTGTGTCTTTACATTGAGAGGATTTGTTGATTTCAGAAAACCTCTGTATTGTAGAAAATATTGAAACCTCTGGGATAATTAAAATTTAAATTTGGAATTGTGGTGCGTAACTTCTTTTGAAACCCTATTTAATTTGTTTTCTATAATTTTCCTATTTCCCCATTTAAACTCTATTGTTGATGATTTATTCCAACTCAATTCTGTAGGAAATTATGAAAAATCCCCAAATAAAAACTCTATAAAAATTTATATATAATTATATATATATAAATTGGATTGTAGAAATCTTGTATTTATTTTATATATATGAGTTTTGTTTGTTGAAAAATCGTTGTACAGGCGAATTTCATCATAGTATTTTCTTTAAACGAAAATTAACATTTTGATTTCCGTGCTCGCCGTACGACGAATGTCAAATTATTATTATTTTTTAAATAAATTAAAAAGTATAGGGGAGGGCAGAAGCCCTCCCGAGCCTTTTCTTTGAAGGCGCAGCCCTGGAAGGGCCACGCCTACCCACTATGTATGGCGCGCGCACAGGCTACGGATTTTTCATAGTTTTTATTACATTTAAAAGTTTTAAATGCGACTTTTGGTACTGTTAAAAAAGTTTGGATTTTATTGAATATGCAATAAAATATAGATGTTGATTATCAAATTCAGATTTTATTTTAATGTCATATTTATATATATATAAATATATATATGAATATCAAAATGAATATATTTATATAAATATTTGGAATATGGATATATATGTTTGTATATAAATATTTTTAAAAAAATTTGTGATTATAAAATTAAAAAAAAAGATTTTATATTTTATTTAGAATTGCATGAAAATTTAGATTGAGTAATATAGAAAGTGCTCCTATGTGAACTTGAGAAAAATTGAAAGAGTAGATTAAATGAAACAATTACTTTCATTGTTTTCAAAATAGTTCTTTTTCTATTAAGTTGATTTATAAATATGTGATTTTTAATCTGATGTATGTGGATTTAGTATATCCGAACCATAGACATTTACTTTTCTTGATTTACTTTTGTTGTGATCTCTTTGGCTAAATTGGGAAAGTTATAGTTGTATAAGTCTTCCAGAATGAATTGTATAGAAAGGGTGTATTATTGTTTAAATGTATTTTTTTGAGTTAACTAGGGTTGTGCATGTGTTAAATATGGTGTTTAGATACTGTTGTGGATCATTTGTTAATATGTGATAAACTTTATGCATTTTGTAAACCCTATTCAGGAAAACTTAGAAATCCTTGTTATGTTTAGGGGAGTGGCTATTTGTAAGGGCCGACACACAAAGTGGTGTCAGGGTAACTTACAAATAGTTAGTTAGTCAGTGATAATTAAATGACACAATAGTTAGATTAAAAATATTAACAAGATGATTATGCATCGCTTATGACTCTTGAGCTACTTTAGTCTTGAGTATAAGATGAGAAGGCCTGGAATGGCAAATCGGTGTCTTGTTTCTTCAAGAGACATACGATTCTGCAATGATTTGCATTAGGGGCCGGGTTTCATAAGAGGTTACCAGGGTAACCCATGTTGGGGGCTATAACCTAGGAAGAAACACCAGGGTAACCTTTGCAATGTTGTGACCTTGTGTATGTAAAACATTCAATTGTCTAAATTTGGAAGCAATGTAACCAATAGTTTGTTAAGTACTAGTGTCTAGGGTTAGTAGAATTATGTCTAGGTAACCATATTACTATCTCCTAGCATGGGGGGTGGACCTACGAGTACCACATGGTTGGGTGGAATGTGCACCTTACTCCATTGGGTCCCCAGTTTATGATCATGGCATCGAGAGCTCACACTTGGAAACTTATATGTACTTTCTTCATTGTTATTTGTAAATCTTGTATTTGAAAACATCCCTCAATTGTATATGAGGTGAACACTTGTAAAATGTAATCATTATTGAACTACCTCATCAGATGGATGAGTATTGTATATTTTATCAAATGCAATGTATGGAAAACAAGTTTGTACCTTATTTTATCTTGAATGAAATTCAATGTTATGCAATGTTTATCTTTATGTTATTAATTAATATGTGCAATGCAAAATACTAAAGTCATCTATGGTAACTCAAAGTAGTGTAACATCTAGTAACTTAATGAATGTATGCAACTAATTAACTTAATAATTATACTTTAAAAAAAAAAATTATTACACTTTTATACACAAATGCAACATTCCTTAGGTTATTATGACAGGGCATTATAGATTGGTATCAAAGAAAAGGTTACAAACACTAGACGCTCTGGGTAATCTCGAGCCCATTAGGTTGACCTAGTACGTAGTGTCACAACTGTTGGCCTTGGTTGAATAGTATCTAAGACTGATTATTGTTATGTGTAGGAACATGCCTAGGTGAGGAGGAAGAGGTCGTGGTAGAGGTCGAAGTGGAGGCTGAGGGCCAATCCCTCAGGTTACTCCCCCTTTGAGCCCTCATCACAGTGATCAGGCAGAACAGTTGGGTCAGAGAAATGAGGGACAGAATCCCAAACAGTCAGCAGTAGAGGGTCCCAGATATGTCCTTTATTGGAGGTCCTAGCTCATCTTGGACCTAGACAGGTAGATGAGTAGGAGGTAGTCAGAGAGAGAGATAGATCTCCTAGGAGAGTAGATGACATAGTACACCAAGATGCTATCACTGCAGGACATATGAGAGATTTACTGAGGGCACATCCTCCTACCTTTGATGGTATGAGAGGTGGCTTAGAGGCTGAGACCTGGCTACTGAATTTGGGTAGATGCTTCGCCATGCACCCTTATGGTAGCAATACCTATGCTAGATGCGCTATTATGCACTTGAGAGGATTCGCCTCTACTTGGTGGCGCCTTGAGGAGCAGAAGTTCCACTTGGATATTGGGTTAGTGTCTTGGGAGATGTTTCTTGAGAGGTTTAGAGCATGGTTCCTATTGGAACACTGGAGGTAGTGATGGGCTAACGAGTTCCATGATCTACGTCAGTTAGCTCTTTCTGTAGAGCAATACGAACGTAGGTTCTATGAACTCAAGCAATATGCTAGTATTGGTGATGATGAGCCTATGCTAGTATAGCATTTTGGGTAAAAGCACAAAGGTGTGTCACACTTTCGGCCAAATAAATAGTTCCGAGCGAAATATTTTTGGCCAGAAAGGTTTCGCCCGACTAGGTTTCGACCGAAACCATGTGGCATATTATGTGGCACATAGGTTTCGGTCGAATAAGTTTCGCCCGAATCAAAAAAACCCAAAATTTTCCTCTTCCCGCTTTAAAAGTGCCTTCGAAATTGGATTTTTTAATGTGCGGGGTTTCTATAGAAAGGGTTTCGGTAGAAACAGTTTCTATAGAAAGGGTTTCGGCCGAAACCCTTTTATAGAAACTGCATCTATGTGGCATCCTAGCCAACTCAACTTTTTTCAGAATTTTCTGAAACTTTAAACTTTAGCTAAGTATTTATTTACTTAGAATGATTTTTTTGCAAAAAAAAAAAATACCCTTTTGTAGAGCTCGGAGTGGAGAAGCCAAATATATAATTTTTTAAATATTTTTATTAGTTTTAATATATTTTATTTTGAAAATAATGCAAGTAGGTTTTCAGAATGAAAAAAGAAGTTGATTACAAATTAAAAACAAGATAGTAAAATTTATTAAAAAAATTTAAATCTTATATGGGGCACAAGAGGAGAGAGTCTTCTTCAAAAGGGTATAATTCTTTTTTTGAAAATGATTTAAAAATTTGAAAATAGTTGACGGCCCGTGAAAACTGTCAAATTTTGACATGTTTGACTTTAAAATGTTATTACAAGAAAAATATACATCAAAATTTGATTTTTCTTTTTCCATGCACAAGATATTGAAGTTACCTATTTGGAGAAAAAAAAATTAGGGAGAAATGAAGTTTTTTTCAATTTGTTTCTTGACGGCCCGTGAAGTCACTCTTTTCTGAAATTTTCAGCATTCCAAAATTTGTCCTTAAATTGATAAAAACATAATGAAAATATATTTTTTTAAAATTTTAAAAATTACAACAATAAACTTCATCAAAAGTTCTACATTTCATTAGTTTACACCATTTTGAAATTCAAAACATAAAGACCACTTTTATGTGGTCGAAGTTCAGAATTTTTTTTGCTGTTGGCCGATTCCTTTATAAAGTGTGACACAGGTTTGTGCTTTTACCCTTTTATCAGGGGTTTAAACGCCTGCATCAGTGGTGGTGTATGAGTCTTTGAGCCAAAGACTATGGAAGTTGCAGTGGAGAAGGCGCACATTGTAGAGGAGAACCTTATTATGGCATTAGGTGGGCACACATGAGTGCAGATTGGGAGTGATCCTACAGTAGGTTTTAGTCCACAGGGTGGACAGTCACAGATAGGTGGTTCTTCTAGGAACCAACAGACACCCACAAAGGGTGGGCAGCAACAACAACAAGGAACACCTCAAAAGAACAATAACCATCAACCACAACAAGGTAATAGTCCTCAAACAGGAAAGGGTCATAACTGGTGGTGTAACAAGTGCAATAAGCAGGATCAGCCTGCACAAAGTGCTCAGTCTACTATCAGTAGGGGTAGTTTCCAGCAATCTAATGCACCTTTGGGTGGCAGAGGATTCGGTAGAGGCATAGGCACAGGTTGTTACTCATGTGGGCAGCAGGGACACATAGCTAGGCAGTGTCTGATGAGAGGTTCTACTGGTTTTTGGCCTCGACCTATAGTTTCAGAGCCTACAGTGGGTGATGCAGGATGATCACATACAGTATATGCTGCGGTTAATGACCACCAAGCTGATCACCAGAACACAGTGGTTGAGACTTCAAGTAAGTTACATGGTGTTAGTGTTTCCATTATTTTTGATTCCAGAGCCATTGACTCTTTTATTTCACCAACCATCATTGACCATTGTGGTCTTTTGGTGGTAAAGCAAGGTGGTAAGTGGCAAGTCAAATTCACCTCAGGGGTGAAAGTAGCAGTAGAAAAATTAGTACATAATTGTGAACTTAAAATTGGTATGTTAACTACTTTAGTAGATTTATATGTTACACCCTTGGGATTGTATGATATAGTTTTAGGTATGGATTGGTTAGCATCTTATCATGCTGTAATTGACTGTCGACTTAAGACAGTTAGTTGCATTAATGATTTAGGTGTGAAAGTGGAAATTGTAGGTATTCAAAGACCTATCTCTTTGCGGATGATATCTGCTATGCAATTAAAGAGATTTCTTCATCAGGGATGTCAACTGTTTGCAACAACAGTTATTGATCTGGAAGAAGGTGAGAGTTGAGAGTTATCTCTTGATGATCATCCTATTCTTAGGGAATTTGTCGATGTGTTTCCTGATGACATTCCTGGAATGCCACCGAAGAGGGATATTGAATTTAGAGTTGACCTAGTTCCTGGAGCTGAACCTATATCTAGGGCTCCATATAGAATGATGACTCAGGAGTAGAGAAACTTCATATTCAGTTAGAGGAACTATTAGAAAAGGGTTTCATTCGTCCAAGTGTTTTCCCTTGGGGAGCACCTATTATCTTCGTAAAGAAGAAGGATGGATCTCTTAGGCTGTGCATTGACTATCATCAATTGAACAAGGTTACGATTAAGAATCGTTATCCTTTGCCTAGAATTGATGATCTTTTTGATCAAATTAAGGGAGCTAATGTGTTCTCTAAAATTGATTTGAAATCTGGTTATCATCAATTGCGAATAGCTGAAGCTGACATTCATAAAATTGATTTTCGAACTCGTTATGGGCACTACGAATTCACAGTAGTACCATTTGGATTAACGAACACACCATCAGTATTCATGAGTTTAATGAATGGTGTTTTTCGTACATACCTTGATCGCTTTGTCCTAGTATTTCTTGATGATATTTTAGTTTATTCAAGAAACATGAAGGAACATGAACACTTGAGACATGTATTGCAATGTTTAAGAGAAAATCAATTGTATGCAAACCTGAAGAAGTGTGACTTCTTTCAAACTGAGATTAAATATCTTGGACATGTGATTTCAAGGAAAGGTATTGTTGTGGATCCTTCAAAGATCCAAGCTCTTGTAGATTGGCCCACACCTACTAATGTAGGTGAATTTCATAGTTTTATGAATCTTGTTGGCTATTATAGGCGTTTTGTAGAGGGGTTTTCTAGAATCGGTCATCCTATTACTTCTCTTCAGAGGAAAGGGAAGAAGTTTGTATGGATAGAACAGTGTTAGTTGGCTTTTCAGACTCTTAAAGAAAATTTGACTAATGCACCTATACTCATTGTTCCTGATCCTACTAAGGATTTTGTAGTGTGTACGGATGCATCTATAGAGGGTTTGGGAGCAGTTTTGATGCAAGATGGGTGCATTATTGCTTATGAGTCTCGCAAACTCAAAGATCATGAATTAAACTATCCTACTCATGACCTAGAACTAGCTACAGTAGTGCATGCATTAGTTTGATGGAGGCATTTCTTATTATTTCATCATTTCGAACTTCATACTGATCACCGTAGTTTGCAATACATCTTTACACAACCTAATTTGAATGCTAGGCAAAGACGGTGGATGGAGTTTTTGTGTGAGTACGATTTTGATGAAAAATATGTTTAAGGAAAGGAGAACATAGTGGCTGACACTCTTAGTCGACGTAGACATGAGATCTCTGCTGCTACTCTTGAAGTAGATTTGAGAGGGCAAATATTAACTACACTTCCTACAGATAGACTATATCAGAAAGTGAGGTCGGAGATTATATCGGGTAGAACTTTAGGAGGTCGATTTGCAGGGTATGTCTTAGAATTGGATGGTATATTACGGCATTTAGGTCATATTTATGTACCATAATTCGAGGGTCTACATACTTTAATTATGATAGAAGCTCATCAAGCTCCATATTCAGCTCATCCAGGAGTTAAGAAAATGCATGCCAATCTTTGGCAATTGTATTTTTGGCCTGGTATGAAACATGATATTGCTGATTATGTATCGAGGTGTCTTGAATGTCTGCGAGTCAAAGTTGAGCATCAACATCCCGCTGGATTATTGTAGCCACATCTCATTCCTAAATGGAAATGGGATATTATATCCATTGACTTTATTGTAGGGTTACCTATGTCATCACGTCGACATGATGCCATTATAGTAACTGTTGACCGTTTGACTAAAGTAGCTCACTTTTCACCAGTACGTTCATCATACAATGCTTCATCTATAGCTAGGATATTCATGGAGGATATCATTAGATTGCATGGGATTCCTCGTAGGATTATATCGGATAGAGATCATGTATTTACTTCAGCCTTATGGACTTCATTACAACATGCTTTAGGTACATAGTTGAACTTTAGTTCAGCGTATCATCCTCTAACTGATGGAAAAATGGAGAGAGTTAATCAAATATTAGAGGATATCTTGTACTTAGTAGAATTCGCTTACAACAATGGATATCAGAGTTCCATAGGTATGCCACCATTTCAGGCATTATACAGTCGTCCTTGTTGAACTCCACTAAGTTGGGATCGACTAGAGGATAGAGTGTTACTTGGACCTGAGATGCTTTGAGACATGGAGCAATAGGTTGACCATATTAGAGAACATTTTATAGCAGCTTAGGATAGGTAAAAGAAGTATGCGGATGTTCATAGAGTAGACCGACAGTTTGCTATTGGCGATAGAGTGTTTCTTCGAGTGCGACCTGTAAAGAGTCCAATCCGTTATGGAAAAGGCTATAAGCTTGCGCCTCGTTTCATTGGGCCATTTGAGATCTTAGAGAGAATTGGTCCCGTGGCGTATCAACTCGCCTTACCACCCAATTTGTCTCGTATTCATGATGTTTTTCATGTATCAGTTCTTAGACCATATCATCCTGACATATCTCATGTACTTGATTGGAATGCGTTACAGGTAGAGGATGGGTAGCTGGCTTTGGAGCCCGTGGCCATTCCACAGCACTGGATGCTCGGTCTCAGGGGTCGAGACATTGATCAGGTGAGGGTCCAATGGGATCCTAGCCATGAGGCTTCTGCTACTTGGGAGGATGTGACACGCATGAGGGAACTTTATCCCTATTTGTTCACAGGCTTTCAGGAGCAAGCCTGATCCTAGGGGGGAGGATGTAGTACCCCTCCATTTATGCTTATATTTTCTGTTGTTATATTTTCACACTGCTAGACTATGATACTTTGTTTGGATATTTTCATCGCTAGTTTTGAGAGATAGTGGATTTATTCTATGACATGATGATACATTGTATGGTGATTACTATTTTCTGATATGCTTTGAGGTAGTGTAGATGTTTACTTTCAGTTGATTATTCCTATGTATATGCTTTGATGGACTAACAGTTATTTATTTCATTAGTTTGATGTGATGTGTATTGGTGTGGAGAATAAAATCGCATCACTCGCTTGTGAGTGCCCTGTGATATCCGTGATTTTCTCCGCATGGTGTGCCTATACAATGATTTATATATATATGCATGTTATTGTTTGGTTGCAGGAATTGTAGGTACATGACACCGACTCCACCTGGGTACTCAAGTCTGAGCGTGTCAAGACTCAACGGATACATTGATTGGGAGATAGTAGTTTGGTTCACCCTAGTATAGTCTATAACCCGGTCACTGTACTTTGTCTATTTTTAGTTTGAGTCATAGGTTGTTTTGCATTCTTCTGTTTGGTTAATTGTTTGGAAGGTAAATTTGGTCAGTTTTAATAATAGTTTATTATGTTTTATTTACTTTTATTTAAATTAATTTTTATGTGTTGAAGAAATTAGTTGCTTATTATTTAATTAATTAATTAGCTTATTTGGTTAAATGGATTAATCTTAAAAGATTAAATTTATTTAATTAAATAAATTAATAAATTAAATTAAATTATTAAGTGTGTAAATAGTTTATTTGAAAATTAAATATTATTTGTGGGATTGGCATTTGAATTGTAAATTAAATTTGTGTTTGAAAATTAGAAAATTTAATAAAAATAAATGCATGCTATTTGAATTTTAATTTTTAAATTTAAATAAAATAATTATGTGCATTGGGGATGACCCTGCAACGCAACGGTAAATTGTGAACCTTCCACATGGAAGGTCTTGGGTTCGAGTTCGCTCGAGCCCGTGTGCCTGACACAGGTAGTTTGGAGGACAATTCTCGCAGTGGACGTGGTTGGTGCTAGGTGGACATTTGATCGAAGGTTACGACAGAGCTGCGCGCGTCAAAGGGTGGTGTTAAGAAACCACAGGCGGCGATGTGTGGTGAAAATGAAGTTCGGCAGAGGAGGGAGTCAAGGATGACGGAAGGAGAGCCAGGGATACAGGAGGAAGGGCAATGGGAGAGGAGATCGGGGGGAAGGGAGTAGCGGACGGCGGAAGAAGAACGAAGGAGGAAGGATAGCGGGAGAGCAGGAGAACGGGAGAAGAAGGGAGATGAAGCCGGGAGTGAGTGAGGTGAACGGAGGAAGGAATGAAGGATGAAGGGAGAGAAGGAGATCGGGAGAAGGGAGAGGTGGACGGGAGGATGAAGAACGAAGGAAGGGAGTTGAGGAAGAAGAAGAACGGAGGATGGGAGACGAGGAAAGAACGGAGGAAGGGAGACAAGGAGAAAAAGGGAGATCGGAGGATAGTGGAAGAAGCACTAAGGAAGGGAGGAAGAGGCAGTCAGGAGGAAGGGAGTCGTAAAGAAGGGAGGTGAGAAGATTGGAGAAAGAAGGACGGGCGAAAGGAGGAAAAAGAGACAACTGCATGAGACAAAAATTGGGGATTGGGTCCCCCATTGTGACCCCACTGGTTCATAGCTCCAGTCAAAAGCATTTACCGATCAAAAAAAAAAAATTATATGCATGCAATTGGAAAGTGGCAAGGTTGCCGAGAAGTGGTGGAGAAGATATTTTGCAACCACTTCTCGACATGTGTGCCATTGCAATTATTATGTTTGTTGAGGAAATTTGTTACGAAGGTAATATTGGATCTGGAAATCACAGAGGTTATTCAATTTCCTCACGGGAAAAATTATCTGAGCTTTGTAAAATTTCTTTGTTTTGTGCTATTTGAAAATATTGAATATTTGTGGAAAATCTTTTGTTTTGTAATTTTGGATTGGGATTTGTTGAACGGGAAGAAATAGGAAGGCTATAGGCAACAATAGAGGATTTCATCTCCAGATTGTCTTCAAAAGCTTTGGGAAATCAGGTATTTTTCTTGTGGTATCAATTTGTTATTATTCAAAAGAATTTTTGTGAAAGAAAATATCATTCAATTGGAATCCTTGTACTTTTCGGAAAAATTGTTTACTGTGTCTTTCCATTGAGAGGATTTGTTGATTTTAGAAAACCTCTGTATTGTAGAAAATATTGAAACCTCTGGGATAATTTAAATTTAAATTTGGAATTGTGGTGTGTAACTTCTTTTGAAACCCTATTTAATTTGTTTTATATAATTTTCCTATTTCCCCATTTAAACTCTATTGTTGATGATTTATTCCAACTTAATTCTGTAGGAAATTACTAAAAATGCCTACATAAAAACTCTGTAAAAATTTATATATAATTATATATATATAAATTTTCATATATAAATTAGATTGTAGAAATCTTTTATTTATTTTATATATATGAGTTTTGTTTGTTGAAAAATTGTTGTACAGGCGAATTTTGTCATAGTATTTTCTTTAAAAGAAAATTAAAATTTTGATTTCCATGCTCCCCATACAGCGAATGTTGAATTATTTTTAAAAAAAATAAATTAAAAAGTATAGGGGAGGGCTGAAACCCTCCCCAGCCTTTGCTTTGAAGGCGCAGCCTGCATGGCTGTGCATAGCAGCCTCCACGGGTGCTGTGCGCAGCCCTAGAAGGGCTGTGGCCTACCCACTGTGTATGGCGCATGCACAGGCTGTGGATTTTTCATAGTTTTTATTAAATTTAAAAGTTTTAAATGCGACTTTTGGTACTGTTAAAAAAATTTGGATTTTATTGAATATGCAATAAAATATAGATGTTGATTATCAAATTTAGATTTTATTTTAATGTCATATATATATATATATGAATATCAATATCAATATATTTATATAAATATTTGGAATATGGATATATATGTTTGTATATAAATATTTTAAAAAAAATTGTGATTATAAAATTAAAAAAAAAGATTTTATATTTTATTTAGAATCGCATGAAAATTTAGATTGAGTAATATAGAAAATGCTCCTATGTGAACTTGAGAAAAATTGAAAGAGTAGATTAAATGAAACAATTACTTTCATTGTTTTCAAAATAGTTCATTTTCTATTAAGTTGATTTATAAATATGTGATTTTTAAATTGATGTATGTGGATTTAGTATATCCAAACCATAGACATTTACTTTTCTTGATTTACTATTGTTGTGATCGCTTTAGGTAAATTGGGAAAGTTATAGTTGTATAAGTCTTCTAGAATGAATTGTGTAGAAAGGGTGTATTATTGTTTAAATGTATTTTTTTGAGTTAACTAGGGTTGTGCATGTGTTAAATATGGTGTTTAGATACCGTTGTGGATCATTTGTTAATATGTGATAAACTTTATGCACTTTGTAAACCCTAGTCAAGAAAACTTATAATTCCTTGTTATGTTTAGGGGAGTGGCTATTTGTAAGGGCTGACACACAAAGTGGTGTCAGGGTAACTTACAAATAGTTAGTAAGTCAATGATAATTAAATGACACAATAGTTAGATTAAAACTCTTAACAAGATGATTATGCCTCGCTTATGACTCTTGAGCTACTTCAGTCTTGAGTATAAGATGAGAAGGCCTGAAATGGCAAATTGGTGTCTTGTTTCTTCAAGAGACATACGATTCCACAATGATTTGCATTAGGGGCCAGGTTTCGTAAGAGGTTACCAGGGTAACCCATGTTGGGGGTCGGAACCTAGGAAGAAACACCAGGGTAACCTTTGCAATGTTGTGATGACACTCTGTTAGGGTTAGAGATGGCAGATCTAACAATTAAATGCAGATTTAATAAACAAAAATAGAGAAACTAAAACATTCACATAATAAATCATAACACAGAATTTAATGTGGTTCACCCAATCTGGGCTACATCCACCAAACCGCAGCCATCCAATACTTTTATTATCCAGTGAAAAACCTATTACAATCTTGCGAATAATCGCATTTTTCATCATACAGTAATACCCATCAGAACCCCTTTTTACCAAGCTTAGAAGCTTCCAGATTTTTGGGTTCTACAAAATCGGATTTTTCTTTTTTCATTGATTTTTCCCTTTTTCGGTGATCACGCGAAAAAGTAGGAACAAAATTTTTCTCGGGGGCTTCCACCCCACTTCTGGTCAGCCCCGAACCCCCACCCCGGCCCAAATGCAGACCGACCCTAGCGGGACGGGGCCGGGTGTACAGTATACCATGGGCATATGTAAGTATAGCATGATCACGCTACATAAATTCAACAATCTTCCCACTTGGAGACTCCATCGTGCTCTAATAATTAATTACAATCTCACCGGGAGACCGATCCTGACGACATCACAAGTAATTACAAATTCCCACCGGAAATAAGTACCTTGGACTCCGGTCATCGCTATAATGAATTCAACCTTGAAGACCAACCGGTTTCCAAGAGGAGTTCAAATTTTCCCTGTCACTGCCTTCATAAACATATTCTGTTGGATTGACATTCTGTGGTGTACCGCCCCAGCTTTGACTCGGGCTGGCCTATCCCTCCCAACACTCACTCAAATGAAATGATATCTCAATCAGATGTGTTTTGTTTTAGAATGCAAAAGTAGAATTCCTTTGCAAGATGTAAGGCATCAATCGCCTCAGAAACAAGTAATTTTCAGCCTGTTGTTTTCCCAACTCCTCCATGAAAAGTTGCAGCTATATCATCTCCTTTTGTCAAGGCAGCAAATATACTCTCCGTGGTATGTGCTAAACCACCTATGCTTTTAGAAATCTAAATCCCCACGGCCGCCCCACCAACTGTAAATATATAACCTGTGGTACTTCGCCTGGTATCTATATCCCCTGCTAAATCTGAGTCAACATAGCCTTTTAAATCAGTATTAGAGCCCCCAAAACATAAACAATGATTGGATGTACCTCTCAAATACCTGAGAATCCATTTTACCGCATTCCAATGCTCAACTCCAGGATGACTCAAATACCTGCTAACAACTCCTACAGCATGTGCAATATCCGGTCTAGTGCATACCATGGCATACATCAAACTACCCATACCAGAAGCATATGGTACCTTGACATTTTTCCTTCTCCTCTTGTGTCTTTTTGACACATGGTCTTAGTCAATTTGACATGACTAGGGCAGTTGTGTGCCTTGCTTTCATCTTCCCATATGAAATCTTGCAACACCTTTCTAACATAATTAGTGCACATGAGATAAAACAATTTTTGTTTTCCTATTCCTAATACATTTTATGTCACATTGTTTTGTCATTTAAATCCTTTCATAGCATTCTATAATCATATGTTTCTAACTTCTTTATGTGGTCCATGTCGTAATCTAAAATTTAGCAAGCATGTCATCAACATATATAAAATGATAAAATAATGTAGCTATCATTATCCAACCTCTTAAGATGTAAAACACAATGGTCAATTACACTTGTCAGAGCTCCTATCACCATAAACTCACAAATTTCAAATACTGCTCTAGGTGCTTGCTTCAAGCCATATAAACTCTATTCACCTTGTACCAATTAGTTTCCCCTTACCTTTGACCTCAAATCCTTGTGGTTGTTCCATATATATTTCCTCTTCCAAATCACCATGGAGAAAGGTTGTTTTAACATCAAGTTGTTCTAAATTCAAATCTTCAGCAGCCACAATACTTAAAACAATATGAATAGAAGTCATTTTAACAACAGGAGAAAAAATCTCATCAAAATCAATACCCTTTTTCTGTGCAAATCCTTTTACAACTAATTTGGCTTTAAATCTTTTCTTACCTCCATCCTCCTCTTTCAACCTGTAAATCCATTTGTTTGGTAAAGCCTTTTTACCTACAGGCAACTTGCATAAATCCCAAGTCTGATTTTCCAGCAAGGAGTCCATTCCATGCTACCACTGAACCTTGGTATCCACCTGCATAGCTTCATCATAATATTCTGGTTCACCAGCATCAGTTAACAGAATAGTATACAAAGAGGGAGAGAATCTTTCTGGAGGTCTACTTAACCTTGAAGATTGTCTAACAGGAGTTTGTGGTATTTGTTGCTGCTGTTGTTGCCTAGCATGAGGAACCACTGAAACATCATTGTTGGGAATATCATCCAACACTACATAATCATTTTCTTTCTTCTCATGCTGCAGCAACAGATCTTTGTACAACACTTTTTCATTGAATATGACATCCCTGCTTCTCACAATTTTCTGATTTTCAAAATCCCAAAGCCTATAACTAAATTCATCAATGCCATATCCAACAAATACACATTTCTTTGATTTTGCATCAAGCTTGGTTCTATTTTCAGAATCTACATGTGCAAATGCTTCACAACCGAAGGTTTTGAGAAAAGAATAACTCACCTTCTTACCTTTCCATGCTTCCTCTGGAATACCACAACCTAGAGGATTAGAAGGACCTCTATTGATTAAATAAACAGCAGTGTTTACAGTCTCTGCCCACATTTTTAAAGGCAGCCCAACATGCAATCTCATAGTCCGTGCACGCTCCATTATTTTCCTATTCATGCGCTTAGCCACTCCATTTTCCTGTGGAGTCCTTAAAACCGTTTTCTGCCTACGAATACCATTAGATGAACAATAATCTTTAAACTCTTTACTGCAATACTCACCACCATTATCAGATCTGAGACATTTTAACCTTTTTCCCGTCTCATTCTCAACCAAGCTTCTCCATTTTTTAAAAGTTTCAAATACTTCAGATTTCTAAGGAAATAAATCCATACCTTTCTAGCTGTATCATCAATGAATGTAATACAAATACAAAAGAGCCACCGAAGATACCCGGTACCGTCCCCCATACATCCGTATGCACAAGCTCCAATTTCTCATCTCTTCTTTTGCTTCCCATCCTTGAGAAAACTTACTCTCTTTTGTTTTCCATACACACAATTTTCACATAAATCCATATTAACATATTTTAGACCTGGTAAAACATTATTTGAATGAAGTACTTTCATACTTTTTGCACTCATATGCCCAAGTCTATTATGCCACAGTGTTGATTCAAAGTCTACAGCAACTGTATGATCTTCTACCTGCTTAACTGCAGCAATTGTTCCTGAACATTGACCCTTTTCTATAACAATTAAAGTAGAAGGAACAGTATGACCTGTACAAAGATATAAGGTGTCTACTTTCACACCTTTTGCTACTACTAAGGCACCCTTTGTGACCTTCCAATTTTTATCACTAAATGTAACAACACAACCTTCATCATCTAGTTGCCTTGCTGAAATCAAATTTCTACTTAACTTTGGAACATGCCTTACCTCATATAGTAGCCAATGATTCCCATTCTACAACTTAATCTTGATTCTTCCCTTTCCAACAATCTGACAGGGTTCGTTATCTCCTAAATAAACCAGCCCAAAATCCCCTTGGACATAATCAAGAAAATAACTTCTATGGGGGGTAGCATGAAATGAAGCCCCCGAATCTAACACCTAAGAATCATCAGCATTATCAAGAGAAAGAATCAAAGCATCCTCATCAGATTTATTACTTACCACATTTGCCTCTTTACTTCCTTCTGCCTCCTTTACAGCAATCTTTCTTCGAATGACCCGGCTTACCATAGTACCAGCAATCCCTCTTGTCTCTAGATTGGGACCTTTTGTCCTTTGATTTTCCTCGTGACTTCCCATGATTTCAAGAATTATTTCCTCTCTCCTTTGTTATGCCCCTACTTTCTGCATTCAAAACACTGCCTAATGTGGATGTTCCACCAGAGCTTTTCCTACGGATTTCCTCGCTCAAAATAACACCAACAACATCATCAAACTTCAATGTATTCAAACCAAAAACAGAATTGCTAACAGCCATTACCAAGCTATTCCAGCTTTCAAGTAAAGAACACAGAATCAAAAGAGCCCTAACTTCTTCATCAAAGTTTACTTTTACAGAAGTTAATTGACTGGTGATCGTATTAAACTCATTCAAATGATCAGTAACTGACCCACCTTCTACCATTTTCATATTAAATAAACGCTTCATAAGAAATACCTTATTTGAAGCGAAAGAATTTTCATATAACTTCGCCAGGGTTTCCATTAACTCTTGAGTTGTCTTTGCTATTGTAATATCAACGCCAATCGCTTGTGCTAGGCACAAACTTATCACTCAAGAGCCTTTCTATCTAAGATCTCCCAGTCCTCATTTGACATTGCTACAGGTTTCTTGGTTTTCCCTTCCAATGGCCGCCATAAATCCTTCTGATAGAGATAGTCCTCCATCTGCATCTTCCATAACTGATAGTTCTGCCTGTTAAAATTCTCAACCTTCTTACCCTCGTCTATTGTTCGCACTAACTGTGAGACTCCCACTCAACCTGAGATCTTTCCTATGTGACGACATAATCAAACACAACTCGCTTCTGATACCACTTGTTAGGTTAGAGATGGCAGATCTAACAATTAAATGTAGATTTAATTAACAAAAGAGAGAAACTAAAATATGCACAGAATAAATCATAACATAGAATTTAACGTGGATCACCCAATCTGGGCTACATCCACCAAACCTAAAATTATCCAATACTTTTTGTATTTATCCAAAGAAATCTATTACAATCTTTAAGTAATAATCACGCTTTCATCATACAAGAATACCTATCCAACCCTCTTTTACTAAGCTTAGAAGCTTCCATTTCGGTTCTACAAAATCGATTTTTCTTTTTTTCATTGATTTTTTCCCTTTTTCGGTGATCACGCGAAAAAGTAGGAACAAAATTTTTCTCAGGGGCTGCCGCCCCCGAACCCCTGCTTCTCGGGGGCTGCCACCCCTGAACCCCCACCCGGGGCCCAGCCCAGCCCTGGACCCCGGCGAGGACGGGGGGCCAGGGTGTACAGTATACCATGGGCTATACAGTATAGCATGATCAGTCGCCACATACCAACACACTCCACCTAGAATAACAGTTAACCTTGTGAATGTAAAACATTCAATTGTCTAAATCTGGAAGCAATGTAACCAATAGTTTGTTAAGTACTAGTGTCTAGGGTTAGTAGAATTATGTCTAGGTAACCATATTACTATCTCCTAGCATGAGGGGTGGACCTACAGGTACCACATGGTTGGGTGGAACGTGCACCTTACTTCGTTGGGTCCCTAGTTTATGATCATGGCATCGAGAGCTCGCACTTGGAAACTTATATGTACTTTCTTCATTGTTATTTGTAAATCTTGTATTTGAAAACATCCCTCAATTGTATATGAGGTGAACACTTGTAAAATGTAATCATTATTGAACTACCTCATCAGATGGATGAGTATTGTATATTTTACAAATGCAATGTATGGAAAACAAGTTTGTACCTTATTTTATCTTGAATGAAATTCAATGTTATGCAATGTCTATCTTTATGTTATTAATTAATATGTGAAATGCGAAATACTAAAGTCGTCTATGGTAACTCAAAGTAGTGTAAGGTCTAGTAACTTAATGAATGTATGCAACTAATTAACTTAATAATTATACTTTAAAAAAAAATATTACACTTTTATACACAAATGCAACATTCCTTAGGTTATTATGATGGGGCATTACAACAGGTATCATCCAATGAAAGAAGTATCACACTAAGTTCAAGATGTTGACAAGGTCAATTACAATGGCCTAAAACATAGTCAAGCATCATAAAGTATTGAAGTGCCAACAATCCCCACTAAAAAGTGACAAAATAGGTACAATGATTGTTCTACTATGGGTTACATTCAATGTTTTAGTTGTCTATTCACTATTTAATAAGCTTGTTAACTATTTGGGATCATAACAGTCATTAATACATGAAGAGCTTCATAATCAAGGAAAAGTAATGTTTCATAGCACTCACCTCAAGTTCAACACTAGTAGTACTATCAATATCATGCATATACTCCTCAAATTTATCATAATCACTGTCAACATTGTCCTAAAGTTGTGTAGCTTTGCGGAGAGCTCTATTAATAGGGTCATTTACTTTTTGTTCTAATTTCATATAATTTCCATGCATGTGGTTTAATCATCATGCAAAGTTAATATAAGTCAAGTAAAGAATTCAAAAGCTATAATTTTTTGTCCACAACAACTATTATATTACCTCAACTTCAACACAACTATGATTGACATCAAGGAATTCTTGTTTTTGTGTTGCTTTGATAAAATTTCTCTACATGTAGTTTAAGGTCATGCAAAAAAATATATCCAAATGAGTAATTCATGTAAAAATATTCAACAGATCCTTTCCAACCATAAAAGTCACAATAGGTGGAATGGGTGAAAATCCACTTTTGTAGACTCACAAACCCTCAATTCTATCTTTACAGATCCGTTTCAGCAATTTGACTACAAAATGCACAAAAATATTTAAGAATCCACCAAATTAGAAACAAATTGAAGTTAACTCACCTAGCCACCTAATTCAATGCAAAAGAGAACAAGGAAACCCTGTACGGGAAAGTACAAAAGCTTAGAACTGCAAATAATTAGAGAATTCTAAGAGAAGAACAAAATTTCAAGAGTTTTATTATTTATGTATGGTCCATAGTAGAAAAAATATTTTGGGGAAAAAATCGGCAAACCAAAAGTATAAGATTTTTTGAAAAAATAGGGAAAAAGACTAGAAAAAATTAGGAAAAAATCAGATTTAAAAAAAAAAGGTAAAAATTGTAGAACAAGAGATAAAAAATATTTTTTTGAAATTGAAAGGCATTTCCATAGCATAGAGATATAGAGAGCAAATAAAATAAAGAGTTGAACTAATGAATTGTAAAAAATAGATTTTGTAGTTTATATTCATATCGTTGATTACATTGCACTACACATCTTTCAAACTCAAAGCATTAGTTCACATTGCATAACTAATAACTAGATGTTGATAGACGAGAAATTTTCAATTACAATATAGTTTTTACAAAGTCAACCTAAGGAGTTATGCAGTTACTTCACATTGTATAACTAATAACTAGGAGCAACTACCAATTGCATTTACTTGTCATGGAGATCTATGAGACCACATTACTTTGAGGCATTTTTTCAAATAGTTCATTGTCTTGTCTATGCTACCACATTTTTCATACATGTCTACCAAATCATTTTGTCAAATAGTTCACTACCTTGTTGCTATGGCTAAAAACCTAAAACAAGTGCTTTCAAACAAGCTATGGATGCTTGGAAAAAATCTATCAAAAGCATAATAGTAAGCAATAGAATAGATAAAGCAATGAAATATTTGAAAAAATACCTCAAAGAAATGATGTCTCATGGTGATGGAATGCCATGACAATCAAATTTCTTTTGATTTTCATGGCATTCCATCACCATGAGACTTCATTTCTTTGAGTCATTTTTTCAAAGAGTTCACTGCCTTGTCTATGCTAACACATTTTTCATACATGTCTATCAAAGCATTTTATCAAATAGTTCATTGCCTTGTTTCTATGGTTAAAAGCATAAAGTAGGTGCTTTCAAACAAGCTATAGATACTTGGCTAAAAGCCTATAGACTTTTTTAAAATCAAGATTAATTGGGATTTTTTAAAGATTTCTACTTTTGTGGCCCACATTGCCAAATTGTCACACCCATAAATGAGTTTGAGACATTCCTAAATAAAAATTAGCACTATTGGCCTAACAATGCCTCATCAATAGAAACCCCATCATAGCCTCACTGATGGCCCAATGAAATCAGTTAATAACCTAGTATCGGTGTAACAATACCCTATCAAGTTGACTCCTAAGGCATCCTCCCCGATAAACCGATAGAGTCAAAAAAAGAAATCACATGATTGTAATACATGAACATCGGTGGAATGAGTGTTTACATTCCCTTGATGGCCTGATATAATGAATGTTTGCATTCCCCTGATGAAAGCAATTAATACCTAGTATCGGTGTAACAATACCCTATCGGACTGACTCCTAAGGCGTCCTCCCCGATAGACCAATAGAGTCAACAAAAGAAAGAACATCATTCTAAAACATGAACATAGGTGGAATGAATGTTTGCATTCCCTCGATGGCCCGATATAACCACAGATTATCAAGAATTAATTTATATTGGGGGAATCAGTCTTGTTTACCTTGTTCATGGGTGAAAGGTGTATTAAGGGATTGGCATCCCCTTATGGTTTAAAAACTTGCACTTCTGAGACCTAATAGATCATTCATTCATCTCATAGTTATTTTTTCATAAAACTCATAGTCACAGCATTTAGGATAGTCACAATGGATTTCAATGAAACAAAAGGAAAAATTTCATAGATTCACTATTCTATATATGATCGTAATACTTTTCCTAGAGATCACAAGTAATTTTATAAAGGCATGTTGTGTAAAACATTTATGAAATTTGTAGACAACTTTAGAATGCAATATAAAGATGATATAGTTGAGAATCAAAATATTGACGGATAGCCTCTTACCTAATTTGAACCCATGGAATTATGGTCATTCCATGCAAAAACTATAGGCTTAATAGAGGCAACCAACTGTGAAACTTTCTCAGTGAGACAGTTTAAGCAACTCGTTATATGTTGGTAGTCTTCATTTGAGTTAACATGATTTGGAGCGGCTCTTATTGAGCATTCAACAGATGGATGTGAAATCTTTGTTGACGAACTAGATTTCCTCTTGATACTAGTATTAGATTTAGTAAGATCTAGTGTTGCCATATAATTGACAAAATATTCTACACTTGCTTCTCTATTATTGTTTTCCACCTAAAATACAATGTCAATTTCAACATATAGTCAGTTCAATGAAAATTCAAAATAAATAACACAATGCAAATTGAACCAAAAATCCATACACTTACTCCACATTTGTCCATTTTAGCCTGCAACCCACCTTAGCCAAATGTATATTCAGTCCTCATATTATCTCTTGCTCTCTTGCCTCTGTTACTCTTTTTCAAATATTTTTCAAAACACATACTTTATTTCAATTCCTCCCACTGTTTGGGAGATAAAGTGGAGTCTAACATCTCTTTTCCCTCCATGATTATTTTTTTGCGATTGTATCTCAAACTGTTCATCAGAAGTCTCATCTTGTGCTTGTAATATTTCTAGAGATTTTTCCACCAACAGTGTCAAAGGCATTTTCCATTTTTTTTATAACCTATTCCACATTTTGTGGATCTTTCTCTACAAAATTTGATTTACAAATATCCAAATGGGCCCTACATCTTATGCCCAACTCAAAGGCCCACCTTGCAACATTTTCCCAATGGGTTCACCATCTCTTGATACCTCAACCAAGAATGGATTCTTCCCTTCTAGTATTCTTTATTTTGCATTCCTCTCTACAGATCTGTATAAATCTTGACTCAATCTTTGTCTTTCAACGTAATTAGGCACATCTTTTGTTTCACCACTACAAATATTTCTGGCTGATCCACTAATTCCTTCAAAATTTGTAGATGCAACAAGTGCACTCTCAGTAGGCACATCAAATGAAAATAGACTCTCTTCATGAATTTGATTAACCAAAACTTCATGCTCCTTGGCCACATCACATGTGGCATGAGTAGGTAGATCAGTAGTGGTCTTCGTAGATTTCACTTCACCACAACATTTCTTTTCACCAACTAAAATTGTTGACTCACAAAAGAGTTGGCTTCTACGAGTTGGCAACATTGTATCTTTACTTTCCTTTTTTTTTCTCTATATTTTCTCTGCTCTCTTTTTCTTTCCTGTAAAACAAAAAAAAAATATCATATCATGTCTTATATACATAAATCTCTTGCCTATAAAATTCCATTAAATAGTATTAAACAAATAATTTACTACTTAGTGGATTTACAAATTTCCTATTTGATGTCAAACCAAGACATGATAAATATTCATTATTCTTGGCCACATGTTCTTCATGATATTGCTCATAATCTGTCACTAGAATTTCAACATTGTGATAACTATCATCTAATTTGCACCTTAAATTCTTTTTCTTCATTTCTTGATGTCCACAAAAACAATAAAGTATAAATTAGCAACTTGATACAAAGATAATTAACCATAACATAAATTGCATAAATACAAGTTTATGAAGTCTTGGTTTTAATGAATAGTCATTAAAAAACGTACGATGTCTAAAGCACTACAAACAACAAGAATCATTAGATGTTGTGGGTATTTTAGTCAAGGGATATTAAATAATGGTGCCCTGCAGGAATTCTAGTTGCATAAAAAACCTATCAATGTATTTGAATCAATCCATCAAATCTTTAGCAATAATGTTTTCATTCATGGTTCAATAAAAAAATCCATATTACCAAATTTTAACTGAACATGAACTTGTAGCATGGCAACCATTTTGTACAACTAAACCAATGCTTTGCTTAGGTGATAGCACCATCACTAAGAAATTTCTATGGTATTTGGTGATTCTTACTTATGTTGTTTTGTTACATAGTAATCTGTTCATAAAATCTAGATACATTCATGAAGGGGTAGATTTCATGAAAGAAAATAGATATGTTGGAGTGGACAATGAGTTACAAGCAAAGAACACCATGATTTGAGGACTAAGTAGTCAAACAGTAGTAAACTTCAAGATATATGCAAAACAATGAAGAAAATTTGATCAAAGCAAAAAAAACAAATGACCTTACAATATTTAAAGATACATATTGGACAATGATTTCTAGTGCATAAAGTCAAAAGCACAAATGTTGATAACAATGATATCATTGTTAAAAAGAATGTGAAGACAACAAAGGATGTGAGCAACATGTCATGACAAAATAGTGGGGATATAATGAGGAATTGCTTCTATTGCAATGGGGAATCACTGTATTGATGCCTTGAGGATTGACAAAAAGTAGTGATCAATCATCAAGGATTGTATATTGCTACTATAAACAGTGATGAGATAGAGAACAAAATACCATATCAATGAGGAAACGAGTTCCACAGTGGGTGAAAGATCCAAGAAACGAAGACAACAATGAGAAATACTTTCATGGAAGTGAGCATTCAATGCCAAAGAAGTTCACAAGGCAATGGTATACAATAATATTACAAAATATGGCTAAAGATAATGCCATGTGTAGGGAAGACAATGCTATTTTAGTAAAAAAGTGTAAAAGAAAACATAGAAACAATGTTTAACAATGCTTCAATGATGGCTTTTATAAAGGATGCTAGAACAATGATAGTGATAAAGAACATATATAAAAACTAGTAAATAGTCTAGAGGAGCTATCAAGAAAAGATTATTGTCAAAGTAAAGCAATGACGGTATAAATATTCATATTGCATACACAATTTATTTATGAAAACATATTCATAGTGCATCATCTTTTTTATATGAAAACATATTAATATTGCATTCATATAGCAACTTTGTGCAACATTAAAGCTTTGAAATAGGTATTAGTTTGAAGGTCCATGTCCTTAAAACATAAAACCATCTTAAAAGAACATAAAAGTCTTACATAAAAGGTCATAAAATGGGGCTCATCAATAATCATCTACATTTCCAGCAAGATCAGAATCCTGATCACTCGTGTATGCATTTGCTTGATTTTCTTCCTCATCCTCATTTGTGACATGCAATACCTTATCTCTCCCAATTTCTTCATTAGTAATCAAAATCTCTTCTTCAAACAATCCCTCATTGCCTTCATCCACTTCTTTGAATGTTTCTTGTAAATGAACATATTTCCCATCAGGCATTACATCAACAACTTCCATGAATTTTCATATCGAACGAGACTCTTTTTGAATGAAATATGACCAGCTTGGGCTTCTTACATCATCAATTAGAAATGATTGCTTAGGTTGAAGAGGGAAAACATATGGCTCATCTGTCTCTGATAAAAATTATCATGTATTTGCACATACAAATCCATACTCATCAAATTGTACTATGGATGATCAAATCCACTTACATTTTAATAATATAGGGCTATTTTCACCAAAATCCACTTGAATAATTTCTTGGATGAATCCAACATAAAATTTCTTCTCAATTTCATGAAGAAATTCAACACGAACAACACAATCACAATTTGTCTTTCCTTTGTCTTTTTCTTCCACTCTTAAATGACTACCATAGGACCACATTCTAGTAAAATGCATAGCCCATAAATGCGGAGGACATGAAAGCTCACTTTCCTCTGTTGTTATATCTTGACCTTCTTCTTTTGCATCCATTCTTCAAATTTTGGAAAAGAATCAGCTCCAATCAAATCATGACGTATGCGCCTTTGAGGTTGATGTTGCATCCAAGTTTGATTCTCTTCTTCATATTTTCTACATAGAATAATGATGTACAAATAGTAAGATTAATAATATAAATGTGTAAATGTAATTGAGTAAATAAATTATTGTGTATTTTTTTTTTTACCAATGCCAATTATCGAATGAAGATGTGTTTTGAAGAATAAAGGCATGTATTGCACTTCTTTCTTGATATGATAGCTTGAAGTGACATCCATTGCCTTCTAATACTTCACCTGCAACTCTCTTATCTTCATCATCATCCCATACATGCTGATTGACATTTTTAAAATCCTTCATATATTTTGTACAAAATCCCATGGCCTCTTGCATTGAATATCCCTTAGACCCTTCTGGTTTTTCCCTAGTACGGAATTTTTTTTCAAAACCTTCATATATCATTCTATAGGATACATCCATCTCATTCTTACTAGGCCACAATGCTCGAGTTCATACTATAGATGTATTAAAAGATGCATAGAAATGTTAAATATTGTTGGTGGAAATTCTTGTTCCAATAGACAAAGGACTTCAACAACCTCCTCACTCAAACTATCAAAGTTTGAAGGATATAATACATGTAAACTCAGTCTCTTTAATATTAGGCCCAACCTTATAATTGCCAATCTTGGCCCCTTTGCCAAACTTTGATATATTTACCACAATAGGTAAAATATTCTTGATTATGACATGATAGTCATGGGTCTTGAGGCCTCTTAAGCTATTAATGTCAGTTTGGCTTATGATGCTACTACTTACATATCCAATGGGAAAGCAAGTCTAAGACATCAACTGTAAGAATTGTGCACGTTGTTCCTTTGTCCAGACAAAGGAGCACTAGGTTTTCTATATTTTTCATTATCATATTTTTCAACCCAAAGATTTTGATGAATCCTTATTTCTCGAAAGTCTTCACATGATGAAATAGTATCAAGAGCACCAAAAAGAGTTTCTATAATAGCATAAGCTATATTTTTCTCAATATGCATAAAGTCAATAGTATGCCTAATGGCTATATCCTTAAAGTAGGGCAACATATGCAATATGCACAACCTTTTTACACCACTTTCATTACATGGATCATATATATTGCCAAAAATCCCATTATCTTCAATAAATGACATTCTTTTTTGTCCATTCTCAATAATGTAATCACCTATTATTAGAAATGGTTCTTCATGATTCTCTTCTTGACCATTGAAACATGTTTTTTGTTGATGATATGGATGACCCATTTTAAGGTAAGCACAATATCCACAATAAATACACTTATGCAAACTTCTTGAGTGCCTCACAAAATCCTTAAAGTTGCAAGCAGGACGTGCATGGTATCCATGAACAGAGAGACTAAACAATGTGTCATATGCAAGAAGATCATGAATCGTAAAAAAATTAAGGAAACTCTTAAAGTGAATTTGATTGAATTAACATCCCTTAAATATTGAATTGCTTCAATTCCTTTCCACAATTACATTAGCTTGGAGCATCATATAATGGCTCTAGATAAGCATCTATTGTATCTAAAGTCACACTTTTCTTTCCTGGTATAATCAATGATAACATTAAGAAAAATGATTTAGTTGCTAACCATGGAGGAAAGTTATTATTTATTAGAAACATTGGCCAAGTTGACCATTTATTACTTTGATTTGAGAATGGGTTCACCCCATCTGGAGAAAAACCCAACCTTATATTATGAGGATCTTGAGAAAAATTGGGCCATCTGTTATCAAATTCCATCCACGTCTTACAATCAGTCACATGTCATTGTTTTCCATTAGTGCTCTTATTTTGGGCATGCCATTGCATAAGTTCATCAATGTCTTTGCACCTATACATTCAGAGTAATTGTGGGATTATCAAAAAGTGGTGAAGAATCTTTCTAGGAACCACAACTAATTTCAACCCTTGTCTATAACCTTAGTTCAAGAAATTTTGGATATTCACTCTCATTTGAAATATTTTTATGAAATAATACACATCCATTCACACATGTGTGGATGTTTTCATACCCCAATCTAAGCTTACTAATTTTATTTTTACATTGACTTTGTTTGGTTGGAAATTTGGAGTTAGTTGGTAACAATGAACTTAATAATGATAATAACTGATCTACACTCTCATTTCTCCAACCATGCACCACTTACAAGTTAAGAATTTGAAGGATTTTTTGTCAAATGACTTAACTTACAAATAGCATACACAGGCTTTAAAGCATCATCCATTGACTTGCCCCAATCATCGTTTAGACCCTCATTCAACATTGTATCAACTTCAAACCCTTCATCAAACATTTTTTCCTCTTCATCTATGTTTGGTGCCACTTCATCTATGTTTGTTTCCTCTTCATCTCTCACAGTCTGACATTCTATCATATCTTCATAATAATTATAAGCCCAATGGCTTATACCACTATTCCCATATCTTATCATATGTCGATAAATCATCTTTATTTTTTGCACCTTTCCACCAAGAAATTTTTTACATGGACATGGATATTTGTCAATTTCCCTCTCATCGGCTACTCTCTCATCATATGCATGATATTGATCTATACTCAACCTTTCACGCTCATCCATCTATAATATTTTGCATTCCCATATTAATTTAGTTTTTGATTTAAGAAAAATAAATAAATCTAAAAAAAGAGATGCCAAAACATTGTTGAAAGTAGCCACTTTTAGTACAAACCATAACAAAAAGAAGAGGATATAATGAGGCATTGTTCTAAGATCCATCTTACATTCATTTGAAGTTTACCTTTTGAGAATGGAATGTGCCTTTGTTTCCTATTAGCTTACTTTCGGCAATGAGGGTTTCAAATTACCTCTAAATTCACTACAGAGGGCCTCACTAACTTCAAATTCATTGCAACAAACTCTAAATTGCTTGCCTGCCTTTTCAAAATTCTTCAGGTTCTATCCAAACAAGCTTTATCTCCCATGCAAGTGCTTCAATACATGTCAATGAGAATAACAAACATCAACAACAATCCAATTTCATTTCCATGCCAACAATTATACATTTTACAAGTTGTTTGGTCCTTATAAATATAGACAAGTTATGTAAACCACTAGATAAATAGCATTTAAAGGTTTGTCGTCTCTCACTTATAATTTTTTTTTGAGTTTAGATAATACAACTATTTTTTTTAGTTTGTTTTCATGGTTGTTACTCATGTAACTTGTACTTCCATATCCCTTTGAGCTGCTTTTTGTATTTCTTTCTTCTGCATTGGTTGTGTTATGAAAGTAAAAAATGAAAGTGACCCTGCTAATAAGATTTGAGTCTTTAGTTGTTTACTTGTTTTTGTGATATTTGACTTTTGAGTCTTAATATATAAGTCCAGATGTTTATCTAGATTGATGTGGATCTTGCAAATTCCAGATACTTAAAGCCAAAACATAATTGAGCCTTGAAAGTGGATTGATCCACATATAGCATTATGGCGAGTGCTAGAATGTAATGTTCATTGTGGTTCATGAATGAGTGGAGGTGATACAAAATATTTAAATATACCATTAATAGTAATATGGTGTTAATCAGTTAATGTAAATGTGACATAAGGATTTATTATATATAAGTGAGTTGAAGGACAAGAGTATTTTGTCTGATTGTCAAAGAGGACAAACTTAACATAGCCATACACTCATAATTGATTTTGGATCACAAATGTTTTTGTTCAAAATCATCTCTTAGAAGTACATGATATATATCTTCTACAAGTATTTCAACACACTGCAAGTATTTCTTGACAATTATCTCTAGATTCACCTAACTTATAATTACATGCCAGATGCTACTATGTTTTTTCCTTGGTGAGTTAGCTATGTTCCTTTTTTTCATAAGGAACATCTTTATAATTAATGTGGGTTTGTCTCTTTTGATGTGCATCCATTTTAGGCTTGCAGTCAAATGGATTCGAAAGAGGCTATGTTTGGTGGAGGCTTATCAAGTAATATTTTAGAGTAATTCTTTAATTGGAAAATATATCCTTATTTTCTATAATTTTATTCTATTTGGTAGAGTGGATTTGGGGATAAGGATTTTAAATGTTTACACAACTCTATGAAGAAGTCATGATTTCTTTATAAGAGTGTCTCCAAAATTTACTTCCAAATTACCATGAGAAATCCCCTGAAAATTGTGGTTATAGGAGGGTGTGGGAGGTGTGCTCAGTGAATGTGATGCTTATGCTGTCCAAAAAAGAATTGAGTTGGTTCTTGCATAAGTACTTTGGACAATTCGACTGACTAGATATGCATGTATTAGCAGTTTCAAGTGTAGTAGAGCCTATTCAATCATGGGAAATGTTAGGAGATTCATTTTCTCTTTAACAAATATTTTTTTCAACAATTGCAAATTTGTATCTAGCTTGAAACGGTATCTACATTATTGAAGAACTAGCATTTGTCTTGCCATAATTCTTTGGTAAAACTGTAGTAACATGGGGATACTATAAAGAATATTATAAATTAAAGGATTAACATTGATCTGGTCAAGCTAGGTAATGAACACCATATATATGTGGTATTTTTCTTCGTGGAGACAACAAGATTTATTTAGTTATCCATTACTGATTCTTATTCTCTCTTATTTTTTTGTATGATCTATGCATGATATTTTTCATTGTGCTAGTTGTTACAATTGAAAAATATCACATTTTTCACTAGCCTCCACACACCAATCCTCCACATTCCACAGAAATTCATCACATTTTAATTTTATGATCAACACAAATTGTTGAAATTTGTGTGAGAAGATCCATTTTGTAGCCCACATTGCCAAATTGTCACACCCATAAATAAGTTAGAGACTCCATAATTTTTCCTTAGTAAAAATTAGCACTATCAGCCTAACAATGCATCATCGGCAAAACCCCCATCATAGCCTCTCTGATGACCCGATGAAAAAAGTTCATTACCTAGTATCAGTGTAACAACACCCTATTGGGCTAACTCCTAAGATGATCCCCCTGATAAACCGATAGAGTCAACTAAAGTAAGCACATCATTGTAACACATGAACATCGGTGGAATGAATGTCTACATTCCCCCGATGGCCCAATATGATCATAAATTATCAAGAACTATTATATATTCAGGGAGTTAATGTGTATTGGAGTAATATATTTTGGCGTCCCACTGATAGACCGAAGGAAAATTGTTCATCGGTGGAGAGGATGGCTATCAGGTGAATAAGGATTACAGTCTTGCCAATACATTGATGATGATTGATTGCTAACTGATGTGACATCTCAAGGCATCATCTAGATATTCAAAAAAAAATGCTTCCCCCCAATGACAAGATTGAAATAGGTGGTGTATTTATGTGCCAGAGTTGAAGTGAATTATATCACAAGTTGAATACATAATTGTTGAACAGTCTACAAGATTTCATTGAGGACAGTTACAAAAAGGAAAAGCTAGGAGTTCTAACATAGTAGAAAGTAGTAGAGGCAAGACCCAAGTAAGTACACCAATCCTGGCTAAGAAGTTGTATTTTTTGAAGGATTAAGAATTTGAACAATGGAGGAAAATGCAGAAAAGCCCAAAGCTAAGAAACAAGAAACTAAGAAGAGACTCTTGAATCAAGACCTGATAGATCAATGCCCTGGGTTGGGGCCGAGACCTAGGAGGGGTCCTCAAATGAATCCTTCAATGGATAGATTAATAGATAAACATAAAGGCTTGGGGGAAATTTCGACACCACAATGCGGGTATGATATTTTCATGTATCATTATAGGAAACAATTTAAGTCTCAACCAGTCTACAACCCGTGGAGGTTGAACTTGGGAAGACTCATGGTGCCCAATGTGTTCATAAATGTAGACTTAATTAAAGCTTTGGCTAGTAGATATGACCCCAAGAGGAGAACTATCTAACCACATAATGGGGCTGACATGCTTGTTATTTCTGAGGATTTAATTTCTAATGTGTTTCAGTTGGAGTGTCCTATGAAATTTCCATTCACAATTGGAGATATCTGGATATAGTATCACCATATGGATACCAGCTACAAATGATGGAAACTACCCTTGCATAGGCCTAATAATGAAGGAGGCCAACTCAAGAGGTTTTTGAGTAATGAAACCCCTCCTTTTCATGAGGACTTGTTTGAAGAATATTTCAGATACACTTATTATTCACCTGGTCAGGTCTTTGGGGTAGAGGTCCCACCCCTCATGTCTATTTCCCCAATGGTCTTAGCTACATACATACAAATCAATGATGCCAGGTCATTCAATTATGCTATATACTTGGCTAATGACCTAAACCAAGAGCTTGAAAAGATTAAAAATAATAGTGAATATATTCATTTCAAACATTATTCTCTATTCATGCATTTTCTCATGCACAATGGCCATGTTAGAAGAGTTTGGAGTCAAGAATTAAGAATAAAAGATACAAATGAAAATGGGAACCTCAAACATGTACAAATGTGGACTTCAGTATGGGATAGTCTATTTGGTAGATCTCATTATCTTTATTTTGAGGAGTTTTTTGTGAAACCATTAATGGAGTGGCTGCGATATCCATGTGATTATAACTTATCCCTAGAAGTGAAAAAGTTTCTAAGACCAAAGGAAAATGACCCAAGGAAAAAGGTGGATCAAAACTAGGGAGACTGGTATAATTTTCTTGACTGCAAGTGATTAGGGTTTATGGGTTTGAAGGAAATCCACACTTGTTGCCATGAGTAGTTCCTAATAGAATTTCCTACTTAGAAATTGTGAGGCAATTGGAAAACTCTGATTCCAAATGCCTCAAAGGACACAAAAAACAATTAATCATGCCCAATACCTTATTTTTTAGAGACTTTATAGTGGTTGAAAATGAGGGATATGAGGAATTGATGCTAAATTAGCATAGTATAACCTCCCTCTAGGTAACAAAAGGAAAAAAATTGATGCAGAAGGATTTATTCACAAAGCAAGGTTATCACAGGTGTTATCAAGATATGAGCATGTATTCTCAGTTGAAGATGTAATCAAAAACCATGATGAAGCCTCTATCACTGAAAGAATGATTGCATATAATAGGGTTATGCTTGCAGAGGAATGGAAAAGAAGAAATGTTCCATCTTATCTGAAGGAATTTGGTGAAATACAAGATTCTCTAGCAAGGATTGATCAACTCATTTCTCATATGGATGAAGTGGTAAAGAATGTGCCTTCATTTGTCTTTTACGCCCCTCATGCAATCTATTAAAGAGTATAGGATGAAGATATAGAGCCCTTAGATTATATCCCTTCACAGCCAACTCCTGATGTGAGTTTTTCTATAGATAATGATATGAGTGAAGAAGAGGAAAGTGATGAGGAAAGTGATGAGGAGGAAGAGAAAGTACAAAAAATAAGTGCTCCTATAATTGTATAGTATGAGCCTCCTCGGGAACATAATGTTGTAAAATTTGAAGCATCAGATGAATTATCAAATGATGTTTGGGTCGAGGCTGGATAGGAGTTCATTTCTGATGGAGATTTTGTTAAGTATCTTGAGTTTAAATCATTTTTTTTATGAATATAAAGGCAAGAAAATGAGACAAAAGATGTAAGATGTCACTCCTGAATGACAAGCTGTTGTTTTGAAAGAACTGAAAAAAGAAATAGACAAAGAGATGGAGTCCATCATTCCTGAGAGAGGGAGAGAATTACTCCAAGAAGTTGGAGTATTGCTTTTGCCCAGATGGGATATAAGCTCTACAATTGTGTTTGATAGTTTCAGAAAGAGAGGAGATAAAACAATTAATTTAACAAATGAAGCAAGTGACAAGATGTATTCAAGATCTGGATACAATCCATATGAGGCCACCTTGCTTATTTGGTCACTGTACCCCCATGAAAAAAGACCAGCTATGATTGATAATCCAAACCGAATGTTTGGACATCTCTTGGTTCAAAGAGTATGGGATACCAACCCCATGGAGACAACAGAGTTGAATGTCAATGTGGAAAAGTTCACCAAGGCACAAATTGATAAGTTGGTTAAAGAAAATGACAGGTTGAAGAAGGAATTAGCACAAAAAATGTAGACACATAAAAAATTGGTAGAAGCACACAATAGATATCATAATAAGCTCATCGAGGATTTTGAGTGCTTCAATTCGACTATAACACTGTATGATGATATGGGAAATCCTCAAGAATATGATGATTGGAAGGAAATGTGATTATGACTACTGCATTACAAGAGATCAATGATGAGGATATGATTTTACAAAATACTCACAACCAGCTCAAGAAGATGATGTATAGGGAGTATGATATGAGAGAGGTGATCTCCAATGTAGATACTTTTGCTGAGCAAGAATACATCCATCACCTCTCTACATTCAATTTTTTCCTCAACCAAACTATGGATACACCAGACACAGTAGGACAACCATCAGGATGAATGGAGTAAGCCAATAGCATGAGCACCATATCATGCAGTAGAAGCTTTGAACGGATCTTAGGTGGTCAAGGGCTTCTATTTGGAGATTAATGGATCAGTGCATTTAGTTGCTTCAATATTGCATTTTCTTAATTATGTTTAGTTATCAAAAAACATGAATTTTTGTAATGGGTTTGTAGCTTGTTGACTCTCACATATATAAGAGAGATCAAGACCCGAATAGATCATCCATCTCATATCAGAAACTACTGTTATAATGCATATTATTCAAAGATAAATATAATGGAGAAGGTTATGAATAATTGTTAATTTGTTTTCAAGTGTTCAACTATTGTGTGGATTTATATGCTTATATGTTATTTGAATGTCTCTGACATGATTGTTTATGTTATTCAAATTGAGTGTATGGAAATACATTTAATTTGTCAATACACATTTGTTGTAATTGTGTGACGTTGTTGGCTAGCTTTGGTGTGTAGAAGAATTAAAATTCCTTTTAAGAAATCAAATTTGATAGGTTCCTATTTGGATTAAAGTCCTTTTGAATAGATTGTATTAATTGGTTTCCTTTCACATTTGAATTAAATCCTTTCACAACTTCACAATAGCATAAGGGGATATCACTAGGATTACTAAGAAGAGTCCAAATAACCGACATGTACTTGGACATTTTCATAAGGTGAAAACATTCAAAGTTCCTAGTTATTCGAGTTAAGTTAAAGAGTGAATCTACCTATATTATAGAACCCTATCTCCAAAATAATCATTCATCTCTCCACTCTGTCCACCCAATAGAAGTAGGTACTGGTAATAATTAGATATTACATACAAAATACAACTCACAAACTTGAACTCTCAATTACTCTCACTAGTATTTAGACATTAAAACTCTACATCTTCTTCATCTCACATGCCATAGTAAGTAGATTGCTCAATATAGGAACCATATCTATCTACAAATTTGCCTCATTGTTCAAGTATACCCACCTAGGTATGGAAAAGTCTAAAGAGTAGAAGGTAATCAGTCCTACTTACCTTGTTCATGGACCAAAGGTGTATTAAGGGATTGGCACCTCCTTATGGTTTAAAACCTACACTTTGAGACCTAACACTAGTGATGATGGCCCACCCTTTTTCATCAAAATATATGCACAACTTCCATGGTTTAACTACATCTCATTGTCCTTGCCCTGATGAGAAGGTAGAGGTATATTTCCTCCATTGTTTGAATTGGCATCAAACAATACCTTCAACCTCAACTTATGTCATTACATATAATGACATTTCCCCAATTGTCTATATTGTTTAATGACACAATAAGGGGACTTTAGAGCCCAATGGTACCTACCCAATCTACATATACCTTCGATGTTAATGAAAATCACAAGAAAAAGAGAAAGTGTTTGGAAGGTAGGTCTATTTCATCTAGTTTTTTTTTATCGTCTAAATACATATACCTTATTTGATGCAAATTTGTTCATGATATTTATGCATGATCACTATTTCTATCTATGCTCTACTGGTTTGATATTCCCATGATTTATTTCCTATAGTACTTGACTAATGACTCTCTATGAATAACCCAAGTATAGTGAAACCAGTTGATGTCAGTTTTGGATTTGGAGGAAAGCTTACTTCATTTCAGCCTCGTACAACATCACAGAGTTTTGTTGGCTCTTATTAGGTAGAGTACAATTTTTTCTTTGGTACATGTCATTAAGATGATAAATGGTCTTATTTTTCTGCTATTTTCATAGGTATATATATGCAATCTCGTTACCAAGGATAGTTTTGTGCTTCGTTCAATAGAGCTTGAAGCTATAATAGCAAATGGTGAGAAATCAACATTGTGAGATTTGTGTGACAAGAAGTCTCAAGATTCTAAGTTACTTATTTGTGGATACTTTTTGAATGGGATTGATAACAATTTGCATTAATTTGTATTGTTTCACTTGCAAATTTTTGGTTTGTGCATTGATTTAGTTTGGAAGAAGGGAGGGAGACATGGAATTTCCTAAGAGTCATGTTTGAAGATGAAGGAAATTCTAGGACAAAGCTACTTGAGCAACTTGGATTTCAAGTGCAGTCAACAGAGAATCAAGACTTACATGAAGCTCAATCTACCAGCATTGATGATATCAGTAATGAAATAATCAACAATGTCACTCTTGATGATACAACACAATTAGATCCATTAGTTCGGTCAAAAGGTGGAAAAAATGTTACATCCCCCAATGAATTGGGATCCTCTATGCAAATACATGATGTCTATCTTTTTGTTTTTCCCTTTTTAGGTGTACTCTTGAAAGCTCCTAAGTGGTTGAAGAGACTAGTTGGTGTCAGTTTTTGATTTGGAGGAAAGCTTACTACATTTCGGTATGGTACAACATCACAGAGTGTTGTTGGCTATTCTAAGGTAGAGTACAATTTATTCTTTTGTACATTTCATTAAGATGATAGATGGTCTTTTTTTTGCTATTTTCATAGGTATATATACAAAATCTCGTTACCAAGGATAGTTTGGTGCTTCATTCAACAGAGTTTGAAGTTGCAATAGCAGATGGTGAAAAATCATCATTGTGAGCTTTGTGTGGTAAGAAGTCTTAGGATTCTTGGTTACTTATTTGTTGATACTTTTTGAATGGGATTAATAACAATTTACATTAATTTTTATTTTTTCACTTGCAAATTTTTGGTTTCTGCATTGATTTAGTTTGGAAGAATAGAGGGAGACAAGAAATTTCCTAAGAGTCATGTTTGAAGATTAAGGAAATTATAGGACAAAGCTACTTGATAATCTTGGATTTCCAGTGCAGTCAATAGATAATCAAGACTTATAGGAAGCTCAATCTTCCAACATTGATGATATTAGCAGTGAAATAATCAACAATGTCAATCTTGATGATACAACACAATTAGATCCATCAATTCAGTCAAAAGGTGGAAAAGATGTTACATCACCTAGAGACAATCGGGAGGAGTTTTCTGATAATTTGCATATTCTGAAAGAAGCTTCCTCACTTCCTTTCAATGAAAATGATTTTGTTGTTGGGAAGGATACCCTAGGCAATGGAGAAAAGGTGCAACATGAAGCTACTAAAGATTCAACTGAATACTAAGAATGTGATGAAGCCATTCAAAGTTCTTTAGTTGTTGGTGATTATAAGGGAGCATTCATGCAATGCCTGTCAACAAACAAGATGGCAGGTGCACTTCTCATTGCTCATGTTGGGGGGAGTTCTTTACAATAGAAAAATCGTGATGAATATTTAAGAAAAATGATTTGTTCCTATCTTAATGTTATGCTTCTATACTAATTGCATGGAATTTTCAACGTCTTAAAGTCTTTTAATGTTTTATGTTTTACCATCCTTCTTCTATTCAGCTATCTAGATTTTAGAAGGCTAATTGGCTTTGTTTATCTAAAATATATTTCTTTTTGTGGAATATTTTATGACTTAACACTATTAGTGCAGGTGGTTTTTTCTATGGTCAATAATGATCTTATTGGCCTTGTGAACAACAGGCCTATGAAATCCTAGAAAGAAACTATTTATTTACTTTGTACACTAATTTTTTTATCCCACAAAAATTAGTTAAACAAAAAATTATGTAAACTAGATAATGCAGTTTTGACTTGGAGCAAATTGTACTTGACAATAATTTTTTTGTATAACTCATTTATAAATTATGTGAGTTGTAGTTTGAAGCTTTTGATATAATGAGAAAGCTTACAAATTTATGCATTGCATCATATAGTTATGTACAATATTTTCAAAAATTTATCATACTTGTATCATAGATACAACATTTGGATGTAAAATAGTATTGGCGGGCTGATTTTTGACTTAAGACTTGGAGGACTCAACACAGACTTGGTAGGAAAACTTTTTGACTTGGATGTTGAAGGTAGGTCTTAAAATCAAATAAACCCTACCCCACAGAGTGATGTGTGTTTTCCATTATATTTTCATTGAATGCTCTTGGAAAAGAAATGAAATTAGCTATGATGGTTTTTTGTTCACTATTTCCAATTGATTTTAAGTTTTCTTTAAGAGGCTTTGGGTTGTAAGATCAAAGGGGTCTCTTGTAGTCAATAGAGAAATAAATTCAGTCCTTGAAGAGATTGTAACAAAGATGTGATAATCACAAAGCACAAGGTTCAAAACAATGAGATCATAATGTGAAAAGAAAAGAGAAAAAATATGTTTTTATCAGAACAATGATTTTAAGGATTGACTATGAAGAACAATCATCATAAGATAGCAGTGACTACAAACAATGACAGTGCCAATGAGTTATCAATATGGTGAATAAAGAATTCCAATTTTCAATGCATGATAATAGTAGTCCAAGGAATGCAAGGGATAGGAATGAAAGCCAATATATAGAGGGAAAATAGTTGCAAATGATCACTGTTATATCAAAGCATATGAGTGTTAGAGGATCATATCCAAATGAAGGAGATAATAGCAGCTATTATGAATGCCATGTGACCCAATATTATGCACAAAGAAGATATAAAAGACCATGGAACAGAGTGAAAAGGGGTCATAGTAAATGAGATTCATTCAATGTCAAAGAGCATTGTCATTATATCAATGAAAGCACAACATTGCAACAACAATGAAGCAATGGAAAGAAAGAATAGCATATGCAACATTAGGATCATTGTCATAAAGGATAAAGATCAACATGAGGTTTCAGGATTCAAGATTTCCACTTACCTTTAGATTGTAATCTTGTTTAATGTTCTGCCCTTTCTTGAATGATACTGGTCTTACATCTCAAAAAAAAATTCTCAACAAGCTCTAGTATTACAAAAATGGAAACCACCACTCTTTGCATTCAATGGATGTTTTCTTAGTCAGACTTGCAATTGGAAAACCTTCAAACATGCGCGAGAGTTGAAATACCAAATTGTTGATTAAACTTCAAAACTTCCCTCCAATGTGAAATCACAATGTTTTATGCCAAAAATCAACTGCCTGAGATTCCCTCCAAATCCATACACGGCCCAATTGACCAAGGCACCAAATGCACCAAAGAAAACTATTGTGTGGAAGGCATGAAAAAATTAATCTTCATTTTTAGGGGAAAAAAATCATCTATCTACATTGTCATTTCAATATAGGTTGTGAAAATTATGATAAGCATGATGTGCTCCTAAAATTACTAGAGTTCAAACTTGTATAAAAAATAACATCTATAAATATGATCCACACACAATTGATTTCATAGATTATAAAATAATTCTATTTTTAAAAAATAATTAATAATAGAAATCTTGAAAGATAAAATTTTTGCATACCAAAAGTGATCATAATTGTTATTTCTATTTTGCATTATTAAGATGGTTGAGTATATCAGCAAGCAAAGATAGAAGTGAATCAATTTCTTCACTTTTATTGCAATTGGATTGTTTAAATCATATCTTATTAGTGAAATTGACCACAATTTCTCTTTGATACATTTGACATGCTAACATAATAGGAAAATCGAACTAGCTTCAAATCATAGTTAAAAAAATTAACGATTCATTAACATAATGAGTAATAAAAGTTAAAGAATGTAAATGTTTATAATTTTTTTTATAAAATATGTGAATGCCTTAAGACTGCACCAAGAGGCAATGCCTTCCATTCAATAGGAACTTTTGATGCACCAAGCAACCTGGGTGGCCAAATGGCCCGCTTAGGTAGGGGTCGCATGAGGAGGGCTTAATTAGCTCTATGGATTATGATCAAATTTGAAAAAAAAAAGAATAGAGGAGTAATAGTCATTTATTTAGTCATTAATTTAGCCATATATTTAGTCATTTATTTAGTCATTTTTATTTGTTTGATATTAGTCATTTATTTAGTCCTTTAGTTGTGATTTTACCCAATGACCAAATTAGTCACTTGTAAATGACTGAATTAGTCATTTATTTTCAAGATACTACTAGTGTTAGTCACATGACTAAAAGTTTTAGTCATGTAGTCATTTATTTTCCAAATTCTACTAGTGAAAGGCTCTCTATCCCAAATTTTCACTTTAGTAGATAATGGTCCAATAGATGACAACCAGTCACAAGAGGATGAGGGCCAAATGTTCCAATAGAGTTCAACCCCTTATAACCTATGAAATAGACAAGTAGGTGGCCCTTTTACAATGTATACTCCAGCTAATAACTTCAACACTCCACCTAATCCAAATGCTAGCAACAACCCAAGCTACCCTCACATACCCACCTAGTACTTTAACAAGAATATGTAGTAAAATCGGACCCAAAACCAACCTACTAGCTCCTCTCAAGGTAAATCATTTGAAGCTAAAATTGATAAAATGAGTGAATATGTGGCTGGAAAATTTAAGAAGGTCAAGATAAGCCTATCATCCTTTGAATTGCTTAAGTTCCCAGTAGTCAGGAATGCTTTCTTTAGGATTCTTAATGGAACCCCTCCAAAATAATGCAAGAAGTTCCTACCAAAAGGGTCTCCTTTGATGAGTCACATAATGAGCCAGTAATCAAGGAAATTTTGGGGAAGAAAATGGATCAACCCACAAATCAATAAATAGGCAAACAATCTTCCAAGGAAAAAAACCAAGCACAAATCAAGGATAAGCCTAATGATAAGGATAAAGCTCAAGTAGCTTGGGTAGACACACCCATGGGTTTATTCCAAGGAAATTTGGAGACCCTACCCTTTTTTACCACCATCAAAATATTTGGGAAGAATTTACACAATTTCCTACTAGATTTGGGAGCATCAACCAATGGCATGCCTCTTGTTGTATGTAAAGCTCTAGGAATAGTCGTGACACCCTCCCAACAAAAGGTGACCCATTTGGATAAAACAAAAGTGAATATGGTTAGTGAAATCAATAGGATACCTATGCATATTGTTGTTGATCCAAGGGTGCAGCAAGTCATCGACATTCAAGTTGTAGACATTCTGAACACATATGGTATAATATTGGGAAGAGACTTCAATCAGGCACTAAATGAATATTCTGCAAAAAACTTATCTCACTCATGGTTGCCATGGAAAGGGTTGCCAAACCAGATCTGTATCAATTAATAGCAACATATGAAATTCATGATCATAGAGTACAACAATACAAAAGAGGTATTGTTTGTTGAAACAAAATTGGGAAACTACTACCCTATGGCCTATCAAGTCCCAAGGAGAGGAGGTGACCAAAGAGGTTCTCCTTGTTTTATGCAGTCCTCCTACAAACTTAATCAACTCACCTTAGATCAAAGAGATGTTGATTGAATCAAACGATGAAGAATCTTATGAGGATGGTAATTTTGGACTATTGGATGGATTCCAAGAATTCATGGAGAAATGCATCCAAGGTACGCTTTTCTTAGGAGCAAGAATGGACTTTCGAGAGCTTATATTGTCTAGTTGGTGTTGGGTACATAATGCTGCCCACTTAGAATTTGAATGTTGTTTGTGACAAATAGTAGTTGAGCACATTAGAGGACAAGTCACCCTGAAGGGGAAAATCCAAATAGAACAGCGTAATCAAAGCCACGTTGAATCTACACCTTCACTTAAAAATGATAAAACAAATGTCCAACCAAGAGAATAAATGTACTCTATTGGTTCTAAGGTTAAAGAGGTCTCTAAGTTTTGGAAGTTGTGCTTTGACAGGTCCAAGTCCAAAGAAGGAGTAGGAGCTAGGTTCAAGCTTATAATCCCCATAGGTAAGACATAATTTTCTACTCATAGACTTCAGATTTATTGCACAAACGATGTTGCAAAGTATGAGGCATTAGTCCATGGTCTTTTGATGGCTCTAAGGAAGAAATTTAAAATGTTGCAAGTCTTTGGTGACTCGGAGCTAGTATTAAAACAAATCAGAAAATAGTATTATTTCCATGATAGGAGATTAGAAAATTATAGGCATAGAGTTTGGGATCTCATAGAGGGCTTAGATGCATTTAACATTTAGTTGATCCCTCACTCCAAGAATCATATTGTTGATGCCTCAGTGTAGGCAGCTAGTACCCTCCAACCCCTATCCTTATCTAGGTTGAAGAAATTTACTATTGAGCTCACTTCAACTCCATCAGTGCTAGACAACATCACCAAATTTGAAGTGTTCAATGATGACAAACATATCTTGGATTTTATTACTAGCTTTGATGTGTTTGCAACTCAAATAGTTGATGAGTCAAAGCTTGATGAGGTAGAGCCCGAAGAGGCTGAGTTAGATATAGAGGGAGTCATCAACCTTAAAACAAATACAATACCAAGAGGAATGGTTCGACTTGAGTGAATATTTCACTTGGATCAAATCAAAGATTAGGATCAACAAACGAAGAAGGATTCCATTGACAACTAGTGTGATTCTCAAAACTTAGTGACAAATGAAGAAGTTAAAAATGTGTTAATTGGAAAAGTGTACATGCCAGAAGAAAATAAAGGGATCATTGATACCCTATGCAAGTACCATGATGTGGTTGCTTGGAGCTATGAAGACTTGAAGACATACAACACCTTGATCATTACGCACACCATTCCCCTCAAGCCGGATGTGAGACCTTTTTGGTAATGTCAATGCCCTATCAATGGATTGCTAGAACCCATCATCTACAAGGAGGTCTAGAAGTTGTTGTCTACTAGAATCATATTCCTAGTTAGACACTCCACATGGGTGGAAAACTTGGTCTTGGTTAGGAAGAAGAACAAAGAAATCAAATTATGCATGGAATTTTGCAACTTGAATTAAGCCTCAGAAAAGGACAACTATCCAATTCCCTCACTAGACAAAGTACTACAAATAGTTAATGGATCTCATATGATGTCTTTCTTGGATGAGTAATCTTGCTACAATTAGGTGATGGTACAATATGAAGACATACATAAAAAAAATTCACCACTAAGTGGGGAACCTTTGTGTATAGAAGAATGCCATTTTGACTAATCAATGCAGACACAACCTTTCAACATGCCATGGATATTGCATTCAAGGATCTGATTGGAAAATGCATCATCATCTATATGGATGATCTTACGGTGTTTTCAAAGAAGAGAGGTGTTCACACCTCTAATTTATGTAAAGTCTTCCAGAAATGCAGAGAATTTGGAATATCCTTGAATCCAAAGAAGTGTATCTTTGGAGTCATGAAACAAAAACTTGAGAACATTAATAAAAAAATTGCTTGATAGAAACCCCAAAGACTAGCACACCCATCTATGTTTTACCCTCTAGGTAGATAGTACACGCCATAAGGCTTTCCTAGGTGATTCTCTATTTCATCTGGTTTATGGCCTAGAGCCTATCTTTCCTATCCACCTAAATACTCCCACCCTCTAGTTTCTAAACACATACTATGAGGAGGGAGGCCGAAAAGAAGCCTGTTTAGTTGAGTTGTTTCACCTAGAAGAAGTTTGTGACCACATAATTGAAATTTTTTCCAAGCATCAAGGTGAATTTAAAAGATGGTATGATTGTTGAGCCAAAGTAAAGGCTTGATCATTGATTTAGTCCTCTATTGGGTTAAGGCCCATGAAAAGAAGGGGAGACATGACAAATTTGACAAGTTTTGGCTTAGCCCCTTTTAGATTTTGAAAATCTTAGCAGATAATGCCTTTCACCTCAAGACACTCACTAGAGGGGATGTCCCATTTCCCATCAACAGCAAAACCTCAAACATTATTTCCTTACCCAAGATTTTCAAGCTCGTACTTGTACATATTTGTATATAGGTTATCTTAGGTTTCCTTTTGCTCTGCTACTACATCTTCTCTTTGTTTTATTGGCTTTCCCAACTGCTTTTGTTCTTGCTAGAGGTGTGTTCCTTTGTTATTGTTGTGGCGGTCATGTTTGCAATATTAGAGGACCTACTTTTTTGTCCACTCCTACCTATTCTTTAGATAAATCTTCATTCATAATCATTGATTTCTGACTGCTTCTATGAAGTGGTTTCCTTATTTGAACTTTGACTTGACCTAGATAGAACCCTTGGTTGAATCTTTTCACACTTATCTTAGATCATGCATGACAATACACTTTAATTTTTCTAAGGAGTTGTACAATGGCTATTAGGAGGTCCCAGCAAGTGAAAAATCTTGACTTTTCTCTAGTGACCACTGTGATTCTAAACCCGTGGTAACATTCAATGCTTATGTAGTTGAGCAAAGAAAATAATACTAAAGGAAAATATTATAAAAAAAGAGAAGGTAAAGAAAAGAAAGTATTAAACAAGCAACTGTGTGGGTGTGCGAGCAACTCTATCGAGGCTATGGATGTTGAGCCGGAAATAAAGAAATGTTCATTGGGCCATAGCAACAACTCTTTCAGGGTGATGGACACTTGATTGGCAATGGGGAAATGTCCAGGTTAATTTTGGGGTTAGACGATTTACATAGCTTTCTTTGACCAATTAATGGTTGTTTGTTATGGCTTCTGAAGGAAGGAAATGAATTCACTCTGCACACACTTCTGAGATACTCCTATGACTTGATTCAACTAAGGATCCTACCCTCCTTTGAGTTTCTTCATTCACTCTTGGAAACCAATTTCTGCTCTACAAAATCAAATATTTTGGGTTTTGAATGAATATTTACCCTTAGAACACTTGGGAGCATTCTCCTAGCACAATCACCATTTTTTGTGCCTATAGAACACACACCCTATTTAGAATGAGGACCCTCTCTTTTTTCCTTCACTGGGTCACTTTTTTTTGCCTTTGTCTCATTTTGCATGCCCCTAATTTTGAGTTCCAAGTGTTCAAGGAGTCCAAAAGTCATCATCTTTACTTGACCAAAGTTCACCACCTAAGAAATTTCCAAGTCCTTGGCCTTTGTGGGGTTTCCTCGATAGGTTTCCCTTAAGTTTTAAAGTCGGCATCCTTCAGCTCCCGAAGGTCCACCCTTCCGGGATTCCCTTTGCACATTGTTGTCCTTCCTTCACTATTTCATCAATGGCCGACTCGAAACATCTACCCACTTGGTAGGTCCTACATCTTCCATGGCTACCACCCTTCACCACCCATCAAACGACAAACTTGAGGTTTCATCTGCCTTGCAGGTCACAAACTTCCTGCCACTGCTCTTTCAAAACCAGTACCCTACTATCTCGTTGGTTTTCATACAAACAATTAATGCCAGTCATAACTGCATATTTTCCTATAAATAGATGGCCCAACCTATCATTTTCACCCTACCAATTAAGATTTTTTTAGAACCCAAATAGTTTCCACCTCCTTCATGCCAACCCGACCTCCTAGATGATTTCAAGCTTGGCCTTCAACAATTTCATTAGGATCTATAGGAATTTCTGTTACCACCAAGACTAAAAGCATCCTTTAAAATTAAGCTTTTCTAAACCATTAAAATCTTAAGGAAAACTTTAAAAACTCTCTTGGGTGACTGATTCACCATGAATTTTTGTGCAATCCCATTTAATGAATCTCCAAAATTCATTCAAACTCAGCCTCTAAGGGCCATGCACAACTTTATCTCCCTGTCACTGTTCTTCACTAGAGCTCAATAAGACCGTGGCGGCCTGTAAGTCCTTCGTCACCCTTGCCCTAAGGATACCACAAGTGCATAAACTTGAGCATCAGTGTCTTGCACATCTAACCTTGCAGACTTCCGCATGTTGGTAGATCCCATCTCTTTGTCATCGTAAAAACTTGAATGATGCTAACTGAAAATGAAACTTAAGGTTTTAAAACGCTTGTGGGTTTTCTTTTGTGGGCCGTCATGTGTGGAAAACCCCCGTATTATAGCCATTCTTAAATGGTTGTTCCTTTCCAGCCTCTCGCATTGTGGGTTTTGATGAGACTACATCCATCGAGTGCTAAAATGCTAAGTCTAAAATGTGGTCCAAACCTTGTGGGAGTCCATCTGCAGAATGCCTCACTACCATCGTCATTGATCAAAATAGCCAAGGGACCTCATTGGCCAGCCTTGCGGACCCTGACCCCACCATTTCTCTTTGGGCCCTTTAGCATGAAAATGACTAACTGAAGTATGTTGCAGGCCTCTCCTTGTGGGTTGCTACCTTCTGCCTGCTATCAATTGGTTGTCATTTACAAATGATTGTGTCTTTACTACCTTACTTCTACATTGTGGAACATAACCCTTCCTCCACCGTCCAAGTCCCTCCAAGAAAAATAGTGAATTCCAAGGTCTCTTGTGGATCCTCTAGTGTGGGCCACCTCCTATGGGTTGTCATCCCATTCTCACTGTCCATAAATGACCTTAACTTGAAAACCCTTTGATAGTCCCTACCCACAAACTTCCAAATGCCTAGACTATCCAGGCCACTTGCATAGGTACCACGTTGCAATATACCTCTTGTGGGTTTCCACCTTCTAACCACTATTTCTCAATGATGGAGCTCCAAAAATTTGTGGTGTCCCTTGCTTCCGCATTCCTTGTACCCACATGAGAAAAGTGAATTTTTGTATGCGTCCAAAGACCTCATAGTTGATTGTCCAACATGTTAGATGCTTCACCAAAGACATTCACATCCAAACTTCCAATGCAAAAATTGAAGTGCGGGTGGCCATCTATGGGATTTTATTTATGCCTCCTCCTGACAGCTGTCAGTCTAGGGAAACTCGCATCCCTGGGCCTACATCCCTTTAGTTGACCCAAATGAGCATTAAACGATGAACGTTAATGAATTTTATAATATTTTGAAGATGAATTACTCAATATAACCATTGTTTTGCAATATTTTACTAATGATTCCTTGATTTTCATATGAACATGCTTACAATATCTTTGCTTGCAATATTTATGGAATATGTTGTGGGCACATCAGGACAGTCTATAGAGAAAGAGAAAGGAAAAAATACTACCAAAGTACCAAGGGGAAAATAAGAGAAATATTAGATGAAGTATCAAATCCACAGGATGAAATTCACCTCCAAGGTCACCTCTACATGGGATTTAGTATCAGATATAAACATAGGGCATGCAGATATAGATGAATTACAATGAAGAATCACAAGCAACCCCACAACTAAGTATGCATGAAAGATTCAAAAGAGTGGCCTAGCCAAGGCAGTTAGCTTCCCACCTATGCTTGTAGCTCTAGAGCTTGTGATCGCATGCAGAGAGTGTTACCATAGTAGCAACATGAAAATCATAGATCATGAGGGTTGAGTATTGGCAAACCTATCTAGCTAGTCCATAGGTGAAACTTTCCATATCCCTACATTCGACCCCTTGGAGGAAACAAAGAAGGGATACGTCGAGAACATGTGGAAAGAAAACCCCCTAGGATGCAAGAAGTTGATCAACCAGTAGTGGTTGAAGGAAAAGAGGGGTACTTCTACCAAGGTACCTCAAGAGATTTTTAGGAGTGATGTCCATGAACAGTACCACGATCTAGTCACTCTATTAAGAAGAGTGATGGGCCTCCCTGGTTCTACCTTCTTCCAATAGTGGATGTTTTATTTCATCAAGGAGATCATTCATGGAAAAAAAATTCCACTGGGCCAAGATCATTAGTGACAACATGCACACATAGTTTATAGTCGTGTAAAAGACATCCCAATTCTACATGACCTCTTACTTGGTATACTTACTAGGAGAGGTATTCCCATACAAAGGCCTCTTTGTCACATAGAACCCAAATCCATGAAGGGAGGAGCTCAAGGTATATGATCAATATCCATAGTTGCAATATAGAAAATTTAAGATAGAATACCAAAGGGTGAACAATGTCTTCATTGGGCATATTATCAAACTTCTTGGAGGAGATTTTTAGGCAAGAGTCTTGTATAGCACTTTGGAATTCACTCAAAGGTTCTGGTTCTTGTTCATCTAGTTCTCAAAATTCACATACATCAAAACATAGGGTTTCTCTGAAAGACCCTACAAGTTGCCATGGTACCCTAATGATCAGATGGTTATATTAGAAGTCTCTGAACAGTTACTAAATGCTCATGCTCTACTGAGTGATAAACATTGGGCAGGGATCCTCTATCCCCTCAATTTTAGGCCAAGAATGTATGACATTCCCGATGCCCAGTGTGTAGAGTATTCAGAGAAAAAGATAGTGGAGTACCATATGGATCTCCACACAGCTTGACCAAGGATGGACTCCTATGGGAAACTAAAAAAGTTGGTCAAAAAATAGTATGCTTATCTATCCCACATAGAAGATTTATGGGCCAACTGCAAAGATTAAAAGGACGTGATAATGGGGTGTTACATGTGGATGACGACCCAATTTGTGTGGTTAATCAACTTGTTCCCAGTACCTGATAAGATTACGGAGGAGGACAACATCCTTGATGAGAGATTTGATTCTATGGCCAATTTTCCATTACCATTGATAGATTGGGATGAGGAAGAGGTCAATGAACTCAACATTATAACAAGGCCCATAGAGAATAGAACAAGACAATGGATAGATGCCCAAATTGCTCAGGTCAAATTACAAGGAGTTGTGTTGACATACGGTGAGCTCATGGATGAGCTCAAAAGTGAAACAAATAGTAGATCAATTGTTGCCCCAATAGAAGAAACTCATAAATCCTCTCCTACAACTAGATCAAGAAAGAGAAAGGATGTGTCTGAGTATCATCCCAAACACAAAGTCTATACACAAAATACCTCTGAGGGAAAATCCTTGAAGAAGGAAAAGAAATTGAGAGGATTCAGTGAGATGCCAACTATTGAAGAGGATCTGTAGCACGAAGGGGAATAAAAGGTTGAACGACCACAACCACCACCTACTACCTCTACTCCTACCATTACCATTGTCATTGACACTTCTCCCCCTCTTGCATCTCAAGCACTCCCTATTTCTTCTCTACCCATTGTGGAAATTTTTGTTCACCTTACTTCCACTTCACTAGTGGCCCCGATTATGGTATTAGATTCCTCTTTGGCCACAACATGCCCGCTATTTTCATCCTCCCTATCCCCTCCATTTCCTACTCTTTCTACCATGATACATTTATTTTCCATGACTACTATGCCTCCTCTCACCTTTCTAGAGGCCTTTGCTAAATATATGCAAGAAATACCCACTGAGCTCTCTGGGGTAATATTGAATCCCATTGTCCAAGCTATGATGGATCATATTGTTGTTTGTCTTCCTATTCCTCCCCTTCCCACAAAGCCACTAAAAATGGAGGCTACCATGCAAATATTAGAGGAAATTTAGAAATGATAGAGAGAAACTACCAGAGGAATAATGGAAGAGCCTGAAGATCCTTTTAAGGATAATTACTTTGAACATCCAGAGGGAAGAATGGATATAAGTGTGGATAAGGTGGAAATTGATTATGAGAGGTCACAATCTTTAGAGGAAGACACTAAAGCCCTCAACACCAAGTACATAATAGAAACCTCAAACCAATAGCTCAAAGAGGAGTTGTCTCAACAACTCAAGGATATAAGAGAAGAGGTGGAATCTAAAAGGAAACCTCCAAAAGAAGATAGTATTGTCAACATGGAGATATTTGAAGAGCCTCCACTAGTCAGGTAGGACAAATGCCCTATTCAAGAAGAAGAGGTACCACCTACAAGAGAAGGAGATAAAGGAGAAGAGAAGGAAGAAGATTCTCCAAAGGAGAGCTCCGAGTTACAGAATCATGAAAATCTTGAAGAGGAAGAAGAAAGGGAACCTCAAAAGGAAGGTATCATTGAAGAAAAAATAGCCACTACTGAGGCTATACATATCAAGGACTCAGATGAAGAAGAAAAAACTGAACAAGAAGCCCTAGGCCATGAGGAGAAGTAACCCCAACATGTTCAGAGAGAGGAAGGTGATCATGACTAACAAAAAGGGGAGACTCAAATGCCCAGTTGGATAGAGTTCAAGCAGTTGCAAAAGAAGACCTCAACCCTCATCAATCCCAAAACTAGACTCAAGGATATACTAGTCAGAGCACAAACCAAGGAAAAGAAAGAAAAGAAGTTGATAGTTTGTTCCCATATCATAATTGATGTATCTAGATCAAGGACAGTACAGATTGCAACCTTAGTGATAGACTAAGGAGAGGGGTTCAACTTCAATTTTTCCACCATCAGCTTGGGCCTTGCAACAAGAGAGGAAAGTATTGATGAATTCCATGGATAAGTGACTACAATCATGAAACAAATGAGCAAGGATCAGCCCACTAAGGAGGAACTGAAGGAAAAAGTGGTAGATCTCAGCACCTATATTCAATAATGGACAACTCTAGAAGAAGAAGCTCCAATGGAATCTTCTATGCCTTTGCTCATCTCCCAAGAGGAAGTCACCAAGATGGAGAAAATGAATAATTTGACCAAGGCTACTACAAATTGGTTTGAACAAGTGCTTTATAATGGTGACATGGGAATAGGCCACATTGTCTAAACGGACAACAAATTTTAAGATGTGAAAAAGCAGCTAGAGGGCACAAAAAAGATATGTCACCAGTTTACTAAGCTTTATAGGATTACTTATCCTAAGCTCGAAGAAATCCTAAAGATGCCCGAGAAGACATGGGAGAAGGAGTTGACCCTTGTGAAGGATGATCACTGGCTTGTAGAGACATAGAAAATGGGTCTGGATCATAGGAGGGACATCCTAGAAAGAGTACTATATGACATTGAGCTCGATCTCAAATGGGTCAAGGAGCATAGGATGGATGGCTAAGATTACTTGAAGATGATGACAGACTATGATATGCCCGTCATGGAGCTCGATCTAGAGAAGATCAGGCCATACTTCCATAAGAAGATGGAGCAAGGGGCAACAGATTCACTGACATCAAATTTCATGGAATTTGTTGCAAGAGCATTTGCCTAGTCTGAATAGGTAATCAAGGGCACACCAAGGTGCACAAATAACTAGGAAGAAATCACTAGTAGATCTAAGAATTTGACCTTCCAAGATCTTCAATCCAATATCATGGAGTGGGACAAGCTTCAGGCATTGATAAGGAAATTTGTGGAGTATGCCACTCTTCAAAAAAAATGAAGGAAAACAAGTGATAGATGATGAGTTCTTGATTATAAGCTAGAAAAGAAGGCAATCACTAGAAGAAAAAACTAATACAGTGTCAGGGCCACTATAGGACAAAATAAGATTAGGACAAAATGCATTTTATATTAATATATTTTGGGGGTAGGTGAAACCCTAATGAATATTGGCCACACAATGAGAGTAAATCTTGACCATTCATTTCACTTATTGAAAACTATAAACATGGGTCTCCTCACATTTTAAAAGAGAGATTGGAGTTGTTATAAAGACATGCTATACAAATTTTAATATAATTTCATTGCTTTTGGTGGATTCTTGTGTTTCTCATATGTTGCATGGTTCTTCTTCTCAAAGTTGATAGATTTAGATAGATTTAGTTTCTTTTTCTAAATACTTTAAGTAGCTTTTAGTAGTTTAGTTCATGTTGTCCATTGATATTGAAGAATGCTAAGGTGTTGATGCTTTTCATGTTCATGATTTTTGCTATTTTTTGATGATGAACAGTAGTGTAAAGCTAATATTTACATTAATTCATTGTTGCACTTAAAATTCATTCATTCTTTATGGTGAATGAATAGTTGAAAATATATAGACCTTAGAAGATAGCACTAGTTTCGTGAGATTGTATGGTGTTGCTTAAGTGGAACTCAATTATGGGAAGGCTATCCACTATAGCATCCTCCATTATCACTATTCATCAGTAGTTGTAGGTCTAGGAACTATCACCTCCCATTTCCCTTTTGACCTTTCTTAGAAATAATAGTTAAAGTAAAGTTCCAACATCATTGTGAACCCAAATTTGATGTTGAAAATGGAGTTTTAGACTAATTTTTTTGAACTTGCATCAATTACACATCCCTTTCAAAATCCCATAAACTCCATTTGAGGATCCAATGTTCTTCCAACTTAGCAATTTTCTATGCCCCTTGTGATTACTAGCAAATCATATCAATCAACTAAGTTATTTTTTCAAGTCATGACCTGAAACTCGAGAGACCTTGGGGTAATTTTCTACAACTTGTTTATAGGAAGTTTCCTTTCAAGATAGGCAACATACTTATGTGTTATTTGTGTTGAGAAGTGTAAAAAAACCCATCAACACTTGGTTCTAGGAATAGATGTGTTTATCCCTATCCTTGGATGAAATTCTAGAAAGCATTGTGAGGATAGTTCCACTATTGCTTGTTATGAGTAGATTCATATGTAAGCATATAATTTATATGTAGCCAAGAAAAATGGTTTAAGAATTCTAAGAATAATATTAAATTTAAAAATTCTTGATTCAAATAGAATTGGAGATGTGAGGTTATGAACACCCTTAGTAGGAAAGGACATGTGCTCACAAAATTTATGTTTACTAATTGTAATGGAGTGAATTCACATCACTAGGAAAATTCCCCATTTACATCACCCATACTTTAGAAAACAAAAATATGATGATGCAAATCCACATTTTCCACCCTTCCATCCACTTGGAAGCTCATTTTCGCATTGATGAAAGAATCCTATTGAGGATGCACGTGTCTCGTGCAGACATCCACATGTCACATTGTCATCCTGATAGAATTCCTATATCTGGAACCCTCATAGGTGTATAGTTCTCCATTAGTGACAAACTGTAATATCTTTGTCTCCCTTAACAACCAAGAAATGACTCTTTCACCTCCTTTTGGTCATTCAAAATGATCAATCTTTTCATTCCTTCACTCTCTCTTGATTCTACTTCAATCTACTACACACTTTCAAATTCGTTCTCTTACACTTCCAAGCTCTCACTTCACTCTGGATTGTAGCTACAAGTTGCTACTTTCTTGGCTCCTCCACTTCATTGTTATGATAGTGTCGTTATTGGAGAACTTGTAGTCTCATCATTTCCTTTACTTACCTTGAGAGCACATAGCTATGAAGGTGATATATTTCATTATTACTTTCATTTACATTATTGTATTTACATAGTAGCATATCATTGTTTGTGTTCTTTCTTGACACTTCTATTTCTATAAATATCTTTATCAATTTCTATACTCATTGCTATCTAGCTATTAATGGAGTTTGAAACACCAAAGTGGGGGACTAACTAAGGAAGTCCTCTAAAAATAGCCCCAACATTTTCCTTGGTCTTGTGTGTGTAGGTGTTCTTGTGTGGATCTCTTCAAATATTCGACTCTTGGGTAGAAAGGTCCATTTTCCTTACCTTCTCTTTGTAAGTTCTAGCTTAGTTTAGAGGTAGTATTCTTCTTGTTGTACTTCATCTCCACACCTTTTCAAATATTTTAAATTTTAGTATAAAATCTTAGAAGTTAGGTAGTTAGTTGGTTTTTTATTGTTTTGATTTTTTCCCAAAACTCTTTGTCCATACGAACACCAACACCCATTTGATATTTTAGTGTACTACACTGGAGTCTGTAATCCGCACTATTGTCCTTAGATAATGAGTTTTTTGGGAAGTGGATTGAACTCTAAAAATCATCTCTCCCAACCCGATGAAATATTCAGTTTGGTAGAAGGACAATAACACCCAAATCCCTCTCCCTTTTCAACCTTAACATCTTAATCTTTTCAATTTTCCTAGAAAAGCTTGAGGCAGTTTAGGAAAACCTATTATTAGGACTCTCTCATGAATTTGAGTCCTAATGTAGTCAGCCCCCCTTCTCTACATTTTGGTGAACTTGATGTGAACTATTCTGAATTCATCCCTTGGTATCGAACGACCTTCTCTTGTTCCCTAGGTGTGTTGTAGGTTAATGTGTTGTAGGACATATATCCTTGCAACCCAATTAGTTAGAAGGGTTCTAGATATTTAGGAAAAAAAATATATAGGTCACTATTGGATGTGTAAGCCTTTAGATTCTATTGAGTTTGTTCCTCATGTGTATGTAAATATAGTTTTGTTTACACTAATTTCTCTGTTTCATCCTATGAATGGATCACCATACATAGCTTTCACATCACAGGACCTTCCTATGAACAAAGAGCCCTACCCTTTGTACATTCCCACTAGCATCAATGAGAACATTGTAACTAATGTCCTAGTTGACCCCAAAAGTTCTGTGAATGTTATAATGGAGGAGGCTCTACTGATAATTTTTTGTATAGGGAGGAATATGAGAATTCAAAGACCATGATACATACGCATGATGGAAACTCAGTCCCTCCCCTTGGTTCCATCACCCTCTTAGACTTGGCAGGGCCCAAGGCCATAGATAACCTTTTGATATCATCCTGGAGTTGGATCTATTCAGGGTGAAACTAGGTGTCCCTTAGCTAGTTTCCATGAATGGGATGACTTCATTTATTCATAAGTGTATTAAGTTTTCTCATGAGGGCTTTGTAGATATTGTGCACAAAATGAAATATAAACCACTGGTTTCATGTGGGGGCTAATCATTAGATTAATTTTTTCCACCTTGGTTAGTCCACTTCCCTTGAGGATGACTTTTTGTATAGCCCTTATGTCAAGCACAAGACCATGGGCATAAGGTCGAAGGTGACCTACCCTAAATCCCCCTATGCCATTTCTATAAAGGGTTGCATGATTGTACAACAAAAAGCTACCTCTTCATCTCAAAAATGGGGGAAGGGGAAGCTTTCTCATGCCGAAGATCCTTCATATTCTTCTTTTGTTCCATCCACTTCTACCTCTCACCCTACTATGGCACCTTCGACCTCTTCTCCAATCCCTCACATGGAGATTCTGATGGTGCCTACTTGGTGAAAGGCCAAGCATCAAGTATTTGAATTTCCCATCTTGCCCATGGTGTCGAGGCCTATTTTCTATGATAAGGGTAAGGGACCTCGTGGAGTTGCCTCTATGTTTCAACCTCTATGACCTCCTACCACTCCCACCCCTCAAGTAGTGAATGGGAAGATGCCCACTTCTAAGGAACCTTTGTCTGCTTCTCCATCTATTGTCCTCTCTACTCCTACACTTCATGCTCCTATGCCCATCCAGGAGGTTTCCCTTCCACTAGCAATGGTTGTGAAGGACACACATATGGTAGAACAAGAGCCTCATGTTCCTTCTCAAGTAGTGACTCCTAGTTTCTAAAGCCAAAAAAATTGGCTTGAACATGAGTGTAAACACCAGAGAAAGGCTTAGCCATTAAATAAGCTACCTTGCAGAAGGTAGAAGGGGAGCCAAAAACTCATCTTCCAACATCTCCAGTTGTTCCTCCCTCTTTTGCTCCTTCCACTTTAGTTGTGCTCACCTCATTTTTTCTTTTGGATCCCCCTATGAATGCTAATGACCCTCACCCTAAAAGGGTGTAGGTGTTCATCACTCCCTCAGTAGAGACCCCTCTTTTGATTTCCCTTTTAGAGAAATCCCTCCATTTTACTAGCTCATCGACATGTCGAACACCACGGTGGTGTCTATTGCAGATTTATCCTCTTCCTCCTTGCCTTTCACTTCTTCTATGAGGATTATGTATCCTTCATTGAAGCATAAGTTAAAGGATGACCTCACCCCTAGTGGAGGTAAAAATAATACATCACCTTCTTCGGAGGGGAGTTCTACTTTGGCTTGCTCTGTCTTCAACCTTGAAACATTCTCCAAGGTTAGTTATGCACCTAAAACATGAAAATTAAAATTAGGTCGGCACCTAAACACTTCTATGGAGGATATAAGTGAATGTGGACCACACTAAAAATTAAATGGGACCCAAATCAAGAAAATCAATCAACCACATCCTACCACAAACAATATTTATCCTTTGCATGTACTATAAACACTAGGTCAATCGTTACCCATGCAAACACCATTGAAATTTTGATTACACACTTCCTCAAATCCAAGGGAAACTTGCAAACCACACACCATGCTTGAACATGATCTATAATATACCATAAACACCCTAAGATCCAACAAATTCCTTCGGAACAACTTTCACCTAAAGCATGTACAAACCTAGTACACTCAGAAAACTATTCCATACTTTGTAACTCAGAAAGGAATCTTCCAAAGAAAAAGAATCAAACCCTCTCTACTGAGGTAAACTTCCAACACCATCAATACATCTTTGTAATCGAAAAAACTAAAACATAATTGGGAAGATGGAGGTGGCTCTGACATCTCCTATGTTTATCACTATCCCTCTTGATGATGTTGATATTGGATCTTGGGTTTCTCCTTCCTCTCCCACCCAGTTAACACATGGCACTCCTATTAAGTTCATATTTAACTCAATGGATGATATCTCGGCTCTATCAGTGATCTTTGGAAAGTCAATGACTTTTACCTCACAGGAGTTGAGTGAAGGAGACCTTGAGTGGCCTTCTTCCTTATCTCTTATCGTGGGAGAGTTGGAGGTTGCTCTCCTCACTACCTCACCCTTATAGGCTCATCTTCCCTCACCTTATGATGATCTAGATTGGGAGAATGATGATCTCCTGGTTGATGAGGACTAGGGGAGTACCTCTTCTATATCTGTAGATTAGATTTTTGTGTGTGTTGTGTTTCCCATATGCTTTTTCTTATGTGTTCTTGGAGAACTTTTTTCACCCTTGTAGGTGCTTGGATATAGGAGTTAGATTGTGTCATAAAATTCCTCTATATGTTCCTATATCTATGGGTAAATTTTAGGTTAGAATATATGTTAGAAAATCAACAATGTATATAAACCCAAAGAACTACAAAGTACAACAAAAGCAAATATAGATGAAATGATTATACTAGTTAGTCAGTGAAGCCTCCATGATTCATCTTCATAGCACTTTCTAACTTGTGGGTTGATGTGTTTCCCTCAGATCCAATGTGCGAGCAATCTAAAAATAAAGCCTAAGTCCTACACAAGCTTTGAAGGATTTAATTAAAGTCTATGCCTATGCCTAGCTATAACAAAATGACTCTAAAATAACTCTAAGTCTTAATGTGCCAGAATAACAAAATTCATGTGCATAATCCAAAAATGAGAGAAAAATTGCATTTTATAGAAAATTCCATTTTGAATGGACGGACAAGATCGATTTTTGACAAAAGCCTAAAATCAAAGGACAAGATCTAATGTGAAAATCCCTAATTAGGGTTAGGGAAAAATTCTTAAATGAGTGGTTGAGATGTCACCTGAGAGAATCAAATCGGCAGTGGAGAATAAATGAGATAATTAATTAGAAAAATAAAGATTTTCAAAAATCAAGAAGATAAAGACTGCCTGATTTGTGAAATTTGAAAAATCAAGAAGTTAAGAGTTGAACTAGAGATCAGATTTGGAAAATCAAGAATCTGCCCGATTACTTGATTTTTGGAGAAAAGTTACCATTTTGAATTTAATTAATTCAAAATATGGATTTTGTGAGATAATAAATAATCGATTTTTAGATTATTTACTAAAATGAACTCACAGTAAAGAATGTGGGATCATTTTAAATATTTTTATTTATTTAAAATGAGGGAAATGTTAATTTTGGCAATTAAATAATTAAAGATAATTATTTAATTTAGAAGATATGATCAATAATTAAATAAATTAATAAACTTATTTAATCATGAGAATTAGTGACCCATTAAATAAATAAATAAGACTGATTTATTTAATAGTCAGGAAGAATAAATGAATAAAGATAATTAAATAAATTTAGAAATTTATTTAATCAGTGGAATACTTAGAGAATTTAAAATAATGTATTTAATAAATAAATAAAATTTATTTATTTAATAATCATGAAGAATAAAAGGACATGAATTAATTAAATAATTATGAATTATTTAATCAATAGTCGAATGTGGACCAAGGACATAATTAAATGTCATAATTATGCTAGGACGAAAGTGGTAAAAAAAAAGCTTGTAGGCTTGTCATTTTAAGTGTCTACATTTTTTTCCCTCTTTGTCATAATGTAGCATGTCGCATTGTGACAAAGAAAATAAGTCAAAGCCATGCCCCAGTGAAGGTACAAAGTATCAATGCCCTCTTGGGAAAATTTTCAAATTTTGGGTTGGTGGTAGAAAAAATTTGGAAAGGGTCCCAATAAGTCAATTTGATGACCAAAAAAATGATGGCGTAGATGGTTTTGGATTCTGACATGTTTAAGGCAGCCAATGGGGTGGTCAAAGTTGGTCAAAGGATCCTCCAGTAATAACCTAGGTGACAAATGCCATTTTGACTTTATAAATAGGTTGACAAAGGTGTAAAAGTCAATTCATTTTCACTATTCATATTACAAATTGGAGAGCTCAGAGTGAAGAGGACTATAGTGAGGATGGTGATTCAAGTGATAGAGCATCATGGTGAGATTGTATGAACTTACAGGCGACCAGAGCAATCAGAGCCAACGGTATGTACCCCTAACCCCATTTGTAATTTTTTCATTTTGCGTGCCAAAAATAGGGTTTGAGGGCAAACAACAAATGTGTTGTGATGCATATGCATGCACGTAAGCTGCATTTGACTTCGTGTTCGACACATTCGAAAGTTAGAATGTTGCATTCATCATTTTGCAACGCAATCGCCAGTTTGAGCGACACATTCGAATGGAGTGATGCATGTGTCATATATCATGACGCAAGTGCTCTGATGTGACACAATTGAACGACAGAACTATGCAATTGGCATGTCACTATGCATTTGAAGTATGAAATGATGTAACCATTATTTCATGATGCAAGTGTAGTCAACACAATGCAGGGTGATCCCACAATAGTGTTTTACAATTTTTGGCCAAATTGGACACATATTTTTTTAGCTAAATCTTCACATTCGGGCACCTATAATGGTTAAACTGTGAGGAATTTGAAGATAATGCAAACTAGAGTTTTGTCACATTTTGTTTGTAGATTCTAAAAAATTTTTTTTAAAATTTTTGGAATCAGATTGCACTTCTTTTTCCATCTCCTACGAAAATTGGTTTTTTTCAAAAACAACATTTTTAAAAAGTGACGCACACCGTATAACACATAACTTTTTTTCCTTCAAAGATAAAATTCCAATTCTTTCAAATTTAGATTTGTAACTCTGATATCTAGTGCTTCCACTTGGTTAGATAGTTTTTTATTGAATATTTTTTCTTTAATCAAGTTTCAAGGTCAAATCAATTACAATTCAGATATAACATGACCGTATAACGCATAACTTTTACTGTATGTATCGAATTTTTTTTTTTTAATCAAGGACTCCAATATCTAGTGCACTCATATTTTTAAATTTTTTTTTGATAATATTCTATTTTTTCACATGTGCAAAACAAAGAGTTTTGTTTTCGGTGAAAAACCTATATTTAATAAAACTTAAAAAACAAATAGATAATATAATCAAAACATATTAAAATTATGTTCTTTGGATAGCTTGTTTTGAGGGGAACCTGATACTAGTTGGGTTTCTAAGATCCCCTCCATTTTCATTCTCAAATCAAGCTTTGAAGTGAAAAATTCTCAGCAATTTTGGTGCCTCAAGGGATGAGGGTAAAAAAAAGAGGGTTCAGTCGAACAAAAAAAAATGTTTGGTCAAATAGGGATTTGACTGAACCAATGTTCAACTGAACCCATTCAACATAGAATAAAAAAATAGATTTAAATTGGGTTCGGTCGAACATTCTAAAGATGTTCAGTCGAACCCCCTCTATTAAAAATTAATTTTTAATATTAATATAAATATAAATTATATTCTTTTTAAATTATAACTTGAGAGAGAGATATGGAGGGAGTGGGAGAGAAAGGGAGAGTGGGGTAGGATACTAGGAGGGAGATACTTGAGAGAGAGAGAGGGGGGAGAGTGGGAGAGAGATAAAGGGTAG